>VSDK01005329.1:83655-143356 GCA_009767595.1 Symbiodinium kawagutii | reverse complement strand
AACGTACCACCGCAAAACGTACCAAGATCCAACGTACCACAGCAAAACGTACAATGTACCACAGCAAAACGCACCAGAGCAAAACGTACCAGGGCAAAACGTACCACGAGCAAAATGTACCACAGCAAAACGTACCACTGCAAAACGTACCACAGCAAAACGTACCAAAGCAAAACGTACCAAGATCAAACGTACCGCCGCAAAACGTACCAAATCAAAACGTACCAAGAGCAAAACGTGCGACCGCAAAACGTACCAAGATCAAACCTACCACAGCCAAACAGACCAGAGCAAAACGTACCAAGAGCAAAACGTAGAACAGTAGAACGTCCCGCCGCAAAACGTACCACAGCAAAACGTACCAGAGCAAAACGTACCAAGATCAAACGTACCACAGCAAAACGTACCAGAGCAAAACGTACCAAGATCAAACGTACCACAGCAAAACGTACCAGAGCAAAACGTACCAAGATCAAACGTACCACAGCAAAACGTACCAGAGCAAAACGTACCAAGATCAAACGTACCACAGCAAAACGTACCAGAGCAAAACGTACCAAGATCAAACGTACCACAGCAAAACGTACCAGAGCAAAACGTACCAAGAGCAAAACGTAGAACAGTAGAACGTGCCACCGCAAAACGTACCACAGCAAAACGTACCAGAGCAAAACGTACCACAGTAAAACGTACCAGAGTAAAACGTACACAGGCAAAACGCGCCAAGACAAAACGTACCAAGACAAAACGTATAGCACAGCGCAACGTACCAAGATCAAACGTACCACGGCAAAACGTACCAAGATCAAACCTACCAAAGCAAAATGTACAATGTACCGCAGCAAAACGTACCAAGAGCAAACGTACCACAGCACAATGTACAATGTACCACAGCAAAACGTACCAAGATCAAACGTACCGCGGCAAAACGTACCAAGATCAAACGTACCAAGAGCAAAACGCACCAGAGCAAAACGTACCACAGCAAAACGTACCAGAGCAAAACGTACCAAGAGCAAAACGTACCAAAGCAAAACGCACCAGAGCAAAACGTACCAGAGTAAAACGTACCAAGAGCAAAACGCACCAAGACGAAACGTACCAAGACACCAGGCAAAACGCGCCAAGACAAAACGTACCAAGACAAAACGTATAGCGCAGCAAAACGTACCAAGAGCCAAGACACAACGTACCAGAGCAAAGCGTGCCAAGGCAAAACGCGCCAAGACAAAACGTACCAAGAAGCAAGTCCAAAATCGCAATTTCACCTCAGTTTTTGACGTTTGATGTCGAGAAAACGCGAAACGGTCACGACTGAGAATTTAAAATCGCAATTTTACTTCAGTTTTTGACGTTCAATGTCGAGAAAACGCGAAACGGTCACCGGGGACGCTTCAAAATCGCAATTTTACCGCAGTTTTCGAAATTCGATGTCGAGAAAACGCGAAACGGTCACCGGGGACGCTTCAAAATCGCAATTTTACCGCAGTTTTGCGGTCCGGCGGCACCGCCCCGGCCTTAGAGAGAAGAGAAAGAAGAGCGAGAGAGAGAGAGAGAGATCTGCAGATGTGAAGGTGTGAAGACCTAGATCTGCAGATGTGAGGGTGTGAAGATCTAGATCTGCAGATGTGAGGGTGTGAAGATCTAGATCTGCAGATGTGATGATGTGATGATCTAGATCTGCAGATGTGCTGATGTGAAGATCTAGATCTGCAGATGTGAAAGTGTGAAGATCTAGATCTGCAGATGTGAGGGTGTGAAGATCTAGATCTGCAGATGTGATGATGTGATGATCTAGATCTGCAGATGTGCTGATGTGAAGATCTAGATCCGCAGATGTGATGATGTGATGATCTAGATCTGCAGATGTGATGATGTGAAGATTGATCTAGATCTGCAGATGTGATGATGTGATGATCTAGATCTGCAGATGTGATGATGTGAAGATGTTGATGTGCAGATGTGATGATGTGAAGATGTTGATGTGCAGATGTTTATATACGGCTGCTTTTTTTACGAAGAACCCTTCGCAGGCGCTCTCGGGAAAAAGAGCTAGGATAGCCAAAGCGGTTAGAGGTAGCTATCAAGAGATAATCAATTTTGGCAAGGCTCAGTCGGACGCTGAGACTGATGAAGGTAGGATGTCAAGAGCGTTGCAGAAATGGTACATGGTTTTTAGGACTGGAAAAGGTGCAGTACCAATGGGTTGCGACCTCGAGGGTTTGATAGATAGCCAATGGAAGGATCTCAGACTTGCAACGCCTCTTTGGCCACCGTAGCGCTGGTACCGGAAACGAGGCAGTGCAATGCTGAACTTTTTGAGCTGGTATATAACCGAACACTTCTCTCTGAGTCCTTTCCCGATGGAACAATCAGTCGTCCTTGGCTATTTATCTCACTTGGAATCCAAGAGTTCCCCGGCTTCCACTCTTAGCGGTTTTTTGGAAGCCTTGAATTTCTGCCACCGTGTGTTAGGCTTAGACGTGATCAAAGGGAACATTGGGCCTACTTTGAACTTGCCACAACAATGCCAGAGACGAGTAGAACTCAGAGAACTGGATCAAGCTGAGCGTAAACAAGCACGTGTGCTTTCCATTCCAGAAGTCAATGCCTTAGAAGCAATATTGGAAGACGAGTGTGGATCCATACATGACAGAGTAGCTGCTGCAAGTTTATTGTTCTGTCTGCGCAGCAGAAGTCGCTGGAGTGATGCGCGTAAGGTTTACCAGTACAACCGTAAATGTAGTGGAAGATCCCGGAAAGCTCTCAGGATGCGTTGAATTCAAGACCAGGTCTCACAAAACATCAAGAGACGTTGCCAAAAGAGGCCTCACTATGCCGCTGATAGCCCCAATATGGGGAACTGGTCGAACACCTTGGGGGCTTAACGTGATCAAAGTGTACCAAGCGGCCAAACTTCAATTGAGTGAACTGCATCATCAGCCCCACCTTCCAGCTCCTACACATGACGGCACATGCATGACGAGAAGCGTCGCGACAGTTGAAGCTGGCCATTGGTTAGTGTCTCTTTTGCGTAGGAAGCGGAATGGCTGTGAACCCACAACCGTACATACCCTAAAGGGGACAGCTTTGAGCTGGTGCGGAAAGTTTGGGCTACAACCCGAAACACGTTTGCTTCTAGGCCACCATGCAAGCGGACGCCAGTCTGCCGACGCATATGCCCGAGATGTTCTAGCGCAACCTCTGAGAGAGTATGCGGGAGTTTTGCAGCAGATTCGCATGGGATCATTCAAACCCGATAGCACTAGGTCGGGATTTTTGAGCTTCCCTGAAACAGCAGATCCAAGAAACTATCCAGTTGAGCAGCCCCAAGAAGCAGACCAAGGGTCTGCCCATGAAGACCAGGAAGAGAGAGAGACAGTGAAAGTGACTCCTCGTGGATTTGGTTGCCCAACCGCCCCAGTGGGAACCGGATGCTCGCGTGTTTCAACATCATCGAAGTTCCATCGTTCACATCATGGCTTGTGGAACAGCTTCTATTCGATTCAGCTGCGGCGCCAAACGGACGGACGACTACAAAGAAGTTGATAGTGTCACATTCTTAGATTTTCGCAAGTGCAAAAGATGTGAGGGTGCCAGACCAGTGAGAGACGTTGGATCACTAGCCTCAGCGTTGCAGAAGCAACGGGAACAAGCTGCGGGGTAAAAAGAAAGGAGCGTCTCGTGATTTCCAGTCAATTTGTTGGCTTTTTTTCTGTCTTGATTTGTCGATTCCTGTAGTTTTGTGCTTAAGCATCACGGGGACTTTGCTTGAGTCGGTGGAGGCCTTCAAGGCCAGAGCCATAGAAGTTAACCTGTCCAATGGAGAAGTTGACTCCATTGTGAGACATGGGGCCGACACGTTGGCAAGACTGGCGTTTGCAGCTTGCTCGCCGGGTCAATCGCCAAGTGATGATCAGGTCAGAGCATTGTTCCCGCCAACCTGTGTGCCCAGTCAAGGAGCTATGAGTTCCTTGAAACGTCTGATTTTTGAAGTTCAGACGTTGGTAGTGGCTGACGTTAAGCAGGAGGTTGCCCGTAGAGAAGAGCCTCAGACTGCCACTCTGGCTCCAGCCGAAAGGGAATCACCACTTACTGATCAGCGAACTCGGTTGACAGGTTTGAGACTGAGAGGTGAGGAAGAAGTAGCGCGCCAGCGCTACGACCTAGTCCTCAGCATGGTCGAGAAAGACGCCCTGGCGTATATGGGGCCAGAGAAATTTATCGCTAGCAGGGCCGAACTGCAGCGCAAAAAGCCTTCAAGGGAGCTGCCCCTTGACGCTGCAACTTTAGTAGTCAAGGACAAACACCCCTCATTGCATCGCGCCACGAACACAGAGTTGGAGGTAGTCAACGCACTTCGCAGAAGGAGTCTTGCGTTTGATTTGGTCAAGTTGGTAGCGCATGACCAGTTCAACGCATACTGTAGTGAGCTCATTGATCATTTGACCATCCCGCCGCCGCCAGGCTACAGCCAAGTCACCGTGCAACAGGTGTTGAGAGCTGATCCAGCTGCCTTTTTACACGGCTGAGAAATTGACTACTCTCAAGAGGAATGCTCGCAATGAATCACCTTTGGAGCAGTTGTTGGCCGCTGTTTTGGCTCACAGCTCTGTCAGTTTCCATTTTGTTGCCTTTGCCACGAAGCCAAGAACACGCTAAGAAGAAGGCGGAGGCTCCGAAGAAACAAGAGCGAGCCGCCTCTCGTGACAGGTCCGGAAGCCCTCCAATTCCAGTTTGGCCTCGGATTCGCAAAGCCCCGAAAGGCAAAGGAAAAGGCAAGAAGTCCAAAGGCCCTCGCGTCCCGGAAGGGTTGATTGGAAAAGCTTTGGCAACTGCTGATGGACGTCGCCTGTGTTGGACTTATAACTTCAAAGGTTGTGATGATGCCGAGCCCGGTCAATCGTGCAAGCGTGGCCTTCATCTTTGTGCTGAGCCCGGATGCTTCAAGCCTCACAGTTTGTCACAGCAAAAGTGACAAACCACATTCATTTCTCAGAGCTCTTCAGCCACCGCGTTGCAAGAGAAAGCGAAGGGTAAGCCTCTGAACCAGTTTTTCCGGCATCGAAGTTTTGTCCGGCACAGGTCGCCTTACCGCGTGCCGCAAAGCAATTGGATTCAATGACAGTGTGGGAATCGTTCACAAGTTGCATCCTCGCTTGACATGTCCAACATTGCTTTTTGACCTTCTTGATCCTTCCAATCAAGATCAAATTAAATCTCTCATTGCGTCGCCTTTTTGCGTTTACGTGCATTTTGCGCCCCCTTGTAGTGCCGCCAGCGGAGCTAGGCTGATTAAGCGTCGTGGCCGATACAATCCTCCAGTAGTCCGCGTGGATCGTTATCCCAATGGTCTTCCATCCTTGACAGGTGACCTTCGCGCTCGTGTGTTGTTGGCAAATTCTTTGTATGAGGTGACGTGTAAACTCATTCGCTTTTGCCATGATTGCAACGTTCCATGGTCATGTGAAAACCCTGGGCGCAATTTCATGTGGGACACCATTCACTTTGCGCAACTGCTGAAGCAGTTGGAACATTTCCAAACCATTTTTCACGATTGCCGCCATGGCAGTGCTCATCGAAAACACACCCGCTTAGTGCGCACAGTTCCAACTTTTCAGGCCCTTGAAGCACATTGTCAGAATGACCATGAGCATGAACCCTGGGGACAACTCTTCGATGGACGCTGGGCCACCGGATGAAACAGCCTACCCATGGGACCTTTGTCGCGCCATGGCTTTCCACATTGCCATGCATTTACGAAACTCTGGAGCGCAGCGCATCGCTCCCAGTTTTGCGCAACAAGAAGAAACCATTCAAGCTCTGCGTGCCAGCGCTGACATTCAACCTCGTCGAGGTCTTCCACCCATGGTGCCCGAATTTTTTCGAGTCATTCAACAGCTTGCGTCAGAACCTCTGCCGCCGTACAGCCGGCAATTGAGCATTCCTTTCCGGGGGTACATAGTGAGTGCAGGGACCCAAGAAGGTTTTGAGCAGTCCAGCGCCACAGAAAAGGTCATCACAGTAGGCATCCATAGGTGTCCCAGTGAATTTGTCCAGGAAGCTTTGACAGTTGGCCATCCCGCAGAAGTTCAAGCAGTTTTTCCATCGTGCATCTGAAAGGTTGTTGACGAAGCCCTGTCAGAATCCCATGAATCTATTGCCAAGGAAAAAACAGCCGAACTCAGGAGATGGGCCATGCTTGTGTCAGACCTTAAGGACAGAGAAGAACAGTTGAGATCTTCAATGAGCCAGAGAAGGAGCACAGTGCTGAAAGATAAGAAGTTAGCGCTTTTTGAGAAACTCATCTCTGAGTCGAATCGCTAAGATATCAATCTCATTGAAGACCTGACGCGAGGTTTTGACCTGACTAGTGAATTTCCAAAGTCGGGAGTCTTCGATCGGCGCCTTCGTCCAGCAAAAGTGTCACGCGACAATTTCAGAACGTATGCTAAAGTCAGTAGAGACAGCATTCTCAAGACTGTCAGCAGTTCAGGAGAGGAAGAGCTTGACAGAGGACTTTGGGAAGCCACGATGAAAGAAGTGAGCAAAGGTTTTCTTGAAGGACCAGTGGAACCTGAGTCCATGCCTTCACATTCACTCCTCACCAAACGTTTCCCTGTTAGACAGAAAAACAAGAGTTGTCCCATAGATGACTACAAAGCCAACATGGTGAACCAGTCGGTCACTCAAACCGAAGGAGTCGCCATACACACCATCGTCCATGGTGGCTTATTGGCTTAGAGCAAGTTCTGTTCTAACTAGAAGATCCGAACTGGTGGCAAAGTGTTGGGATCTCTCGGACGCGTACAAACAGATCCCTTTGTCTGATAAGGCATACCAGAGGGACGCTTTCCTTGCGGTGTACTGTCCAGACACTTGCAGAGCTGAGGTGTTTCGCCAGAAAGTTTTGCCTTTCGGTTCTATAGCTTCAGTCGCGGCGTTTCTTAGAGCGTCCTTGGCACTCTGGGCTGTTGGAAACGCCAAACTCAAGTTGGCGTGGTCCGCCTATTTTGATGATTTCCTCAGCTTGTGTGAGAAGGCCTGCGCTAAGCACACTGATCTGTGCATCTCAGCCATGTTCTCATTTTTGGGGTGGAAACTGTCTGAGGACAAGCTCATTCCTTGTGACTCTGTCTGCGAAGTTCTCGGGGTGCGTCTCGATATGGACAACGCTAAGCTTGGCGTAGTCAGAGTCACCAACACTCCAGAAAGAGTAGAAGAACTTGTGGAAGAATTGAGCCGAATTGCAAAAGAGAACAAGCTGTCAAGGAAGGACGGTGAAAGGTTGAGAGGCCGTCTTCAGTTTGCAAGCAGTCAGCTTTTCGGGAGATCGCTCAGGAAACACCTGAAAGAGTTGAACAATCATGCGTCCTCTGGACGCAAGATATTGTCAGAAGTCACCAATTCGGCTTTGTGCAAGTTGATTGAAGCTTTGACGCAGAACCATCCTAGAGAAGTCGCCCGTGGCCCGTCGGATCACGTCCACATATATGTGGATGCTTCTTTTGAGCCTGGAGGGTACTCGGGCGTTGGAAGTCTCTGTGTTAACAGCGATGATTCACTGCGCAGCTTCTTCAGTGAAGCAGTTCCCCATGACCTTTTGTGCTTGGTGGAGAAAGGAGACAAAGAAGCCATCTTTCTTGAATTGGAAATGGTAGCCATATTAGTGGCGTCCACTTTGCGGCAAAATGTTCTCCGGTCAAAGCGAGCAGTTGTATTCACTGACAATGAACCAGTCAGGAAAAGCTTCATTCGAGGCTATTCTCAAAATCATCTTGTCAGTTGCCTCATGGAGGCTTTTTACTTGGTAGAAGAGCAAGTCCACTGTCAAGTTTGGCTAGAGCGAGTGCTTAGTCAGTCCAATCCAGCTGATGAACCATCAAGAGCAGAGTGCTCAAGTCTCATGGGCTGCGCGGCCAGACTGAGAGTCGATGTGATGGAAGTTTGGGTCAAAGCGGCCCAGTATGCAGGGGGTGACAGCGCGGCCAAAGATGGACCCGAATTCTCACAAGAAAAAGAAGCGCTGCTTTGCATTGAGTGAACCGTGTGCCGTTTTGTCAAAGGAATAAGACGTACCTCATGCAACGCATGATGAAGTTTTATTCACAAGACAAAACAGATGAAAGAGTTTTTAACTCTTGAAGTGCACACAGTGAACAGTCAAGCAGCGTTTTTTGTTTTCACTTGAGTCCTTAGTACTGCAGTACCAAGTTTGATGTGATTCCATCGCCCTGCAGTGCGGCTCAAGGATCAAGTGATCAAGAGCCAACATGCACATCATGTGATGGGAATGCATGTTGCATGTCAAGTGACATTTTTGCTTTTTCGTCCCGACCTCTCCCACCCTTGATCAAGTGATCAGGGAATATGGACGAGTGTCCACGCGACAAGTGTCGCCATTCAAGTTTTCATCAAGATGGGTTTTCACCCAACTTGTCTTCACATAAAACAATTTGACAACCTTACACCCGACAAGTGTCGTGCCAACAATCAAGTGATTGACTTGACCTGTTGTCATTTCTCTAATTAAAGGGTTTTGGTTTTTGACCTTTCCCTGGGACAGTTTTCTGAGGCCATCCCAACTTCGTCAAGTTACAGTTAAAGTGTTCGTCAAGTGACGCTAGTCAAGTGACTACTCTCAATACTCAGTCTGGGATTGTTCATGTCAATGATTTTCATTGACTCACAGACTGTTTGATCAAGTGATCTTTGCCACATAGTTTGGCGCTCTCACAGTCTCAGTGCCTCACCCTACGCCGTGACAGCGCGGCCAAAAATTGACCCCAATTGTCAAAAGAAAAAGAAGCGCTGCTTTGCATTGAGTGAACTGTGTGCCGTTTTGTCAAGGGAATAAAGTGTTGGAATCCACTTGAATTGAATTCCGTGGCATCAGCTGCGAACATGCTGAATTTGTGATGTGCAGTTTTCACGTGTTTTTGCAATCATGTCCATGTTGTGATGTGGAATTTTGACACCGCTTGAATTTTGCTGTATTGATCTGGTGGATGATCAGTCACATTGCAAAAGATCCTCACTTCAAATTTGGGCATTTTGGGTCAAGGATTTGGGTGAGGATTTTTACCTTTTCTTCCCACCCGCCCTTATTCCTTGACTTCCTGCCGTGGGAAGGAACCTATCTCAGCACTTCAGGCTGTTGCAACCGCATCACCCACAGGTGTAACGGCAGGCTGAACGAGAATGCTGACAGATACACAAGCACCACATATGGCCATCATATATAGATCTGCACATGGTCTCACCTTTATATTTGAATTTTAGTGTAAAGTAATTATGCCACACAAAGATGATTGCTCAAAAATATTGTATTATATACGCAGAATGCGTGCGATTGAGTTTCGTCTGTTTTGACCTCTCAGCATGGCGAGACGCTTGCAGCATCTTCTGGTTGTAACCTGCCTATGGCGACTTGGTGTAAAGTCCAGAAACTCTAGACCCTCCATGACTTTCCAGTACGTTTGTTCCTGGTTTGGAAACGCAGGGCTTGGTAAGGGCGAAAGTGTTGGAATTGATGGTTGATATTGTTTTGAGAATGCTCAATTCTTTTAATATTGAGTTGGTGTTTTTTTTTTGCCGGTTCCTGCATCACAAGCTGAGGGGGCAGAATCCCAGAAAAGAGGATTCGAAACATGTGTCTAAGTCAGGCCCATTCCCAATCATTCCGAAAGTAGGAGCGGAACGCCTTCGCCCTCAAAACTTCTAGATGAAAATCTGTGAAAAATAAGTTTCAAACCGGATTTGCTCTCAAGTTTTGATTGCGTTTTGATGTCATCCTCCCTATAGCAGCATGTGTTTGAACCGCAGTTCGTTGAAAACACAATGCAATTCCTCTGGACAATGGGTTTGTGTTTACAGCTCCGTGTTTGCAGCGTCCCCAAGGCTTTCCAATTCGCTGGAGCTGCTGTGCTTTGACTGCAGTGGAGTCAATGAAGAGTTTCTATTTACTCTTCACACGATTCAAAGTCTTGAGTTCTTTGATATCTCAGAGGTCTTTTGAGTCGGTGTAGTTGTGCTTAGTGCAGTCTAGTCAAACCTCTAGTCAAACATCTAGTCTACTGTATTTTGTGCTTTGAGGTTTGGAGATGCTTGGAGTAGGAAACATCATAGAGTTCAGCGCCTCTCCAAGTTTTGTACCGGCTGTCAGCCAATTCTCTGTGCTCAGGAGCGAGAACTTTGACGATGTCATTAACAGCGGAGAGAAGAATGCCTTTGTAACTTGGAGATGAAGAAAATTTCAGACTTTTGTAGCTTGTGTTTCCAATGAAAGAGTTTCAAACATTCCCAAACATTATACATCGTGTTTCATTTTGTGTGTTATATCGTGGTCTTCTGGTGATGGCTTCCATGGTGTCTTGGGATCCACTTTTCAAAGGCCAAATTCTCTGGACCATTTTCGTTGAAAGCACTCCGCGACTGAGGTCATGTTTTGCTCAGCTTTTTGTCCTTGGTGCAAGAACTACCTGAACGTGCCTCTGCAGCACTCCCTATTTTTAAAGGTCCTTTTCCACACACGTCTTGTGTGTTCTATGGATTTCTATTTTTTCCATATTTTCTTTGACGGCCCACGCATTTTGCAGTCAAAGAAAAGTATGAGCCTCAAAAACGTTGCAGATGCCAATTGAGAAGTTTCAGCTCCAAGCTGATTTAGTGCTGGCAGTGCTAGCTGCAAGATAGAGGTTCTATCTGTAAGTTATCATGTAGCAATTTGGTATGTTTCAAATCCCATTGTGTATCCATGACTGAAATCAAAGGGGGAGATGTGACTCGGAGATCGAGAGACGTCAGCTAGCAGATAGCATGTGAACCCATGTTTTATCACTGGAACCAGCTCACAAAAGTTGGGTGTTAAAGACAAGGGGTGTGGCCGGGGTTACAAGACACAAGGGTGAAACAAAGATGGAGGTCTTAAAGCATGACATCCTTTTACTCGTTGCCGTTGCCATATTCTTGCTTTCCCTTCGAGGATATCATCGCCTCGTCTCTCCTATTTTGGCAATATCGAGAAATGAAAGAAGAAACACAGAAGTATCCACTTGTGAAACATAATGCGGAAACTGCATCAGACTGCATCTTTGCTTTCTTTTGAAGATGACACCAGGCATTGTAAACACATGTTGTTTCAGCAAGTGACACCGCCAGAATTCAGGTGTCAGAAATCAACCTCGGGAAATGAAGGGGGGTCCAGGAAAACACTTGTGCATATAGTGCATTCACATTGTTGAAAGGGTAAGCCCGGGTGAGATAAAGTTTTAAAAGGGGCCCAGATCCAAGACGGGTACCAGAGCAGAATTCAAGTTGCTGAGAATTGTTGAAACGCTAAACACAGTAACTTAAACTGCCTACAATCTGCCACTTGTAACCTGCCTTGATCCGATGCCATCTCTTCAAGGCCACCTGGACATCGCTCATGGAGCAATACGAAGGCTCCAGCGAGGCCGTGCGAGTTGGAGAGGGCAATTCCAAAGAAGAAAACTTCAAAGACAGAAAAGAGAAAGTTTTGAAGTTTGGAAACAAAACGGAAAGAGACTTCAAAACTATTTTCTTTCTTAAAATGATTACTTTGAATAAGAGACTATATCAATTTTTAAGAATACGAGTAAGACATAAATAAGACTATATATACATATATGTATTCAAGAATACATAAGACTCCATTAAATATTCATTCCTTAATCCACTGAGGCTGTAGGCTATACTAACTTGAAGGGAGGAATGAGGATCATGCGAAAATATTGATATCGAAAATGCATAGAAATTAAAAATAGCGGCATTTCCTTCGAGATCTCCACTTTCAATGCCCTTGAAGGTCTTGGTGGCCCATATCGACTGCGGTGAACCATCGTACGAAATGGGAGAGTCGCAAGCTCAAATAGATTTGCAGAAGTGGAGAATCGAGGAGGGAAAACTTGGAGGATGTGTTAAGAGGTACAAAGAAAAATAGCATTGAAACATCAAAAAATCCATCAAATTAATGTTTAGAAAGGTTTTCATTTCGCAATTCGAGCCGTCCGAACTGTTGAAACTGGGTTCTGAGGTTGCAATCACCTGGTAGCGTCACATCTGCCTGCAAACGGCATGAAGTGGAGCCAGTTCCTTGAATTAAGAGGGTTCATATGGGTTCATGTTGGGTGAAAACTTGACTTCGCATTCTGGTACTTGAAGTCTAGTGCTCAGTGCTCAGTACTTTCTTTTTCTTCCATAGTTTGCTTTTCTTTGTCACTGAGCACATGCGCATAAACTAGAGCTTCCAGCACAATGTATCACAATAGTCTTCATGCAGTGCAGTCACTTTCGTTCAAATGGATCAGCAAAAACAGTTTCTGTAAGTTTTGCCTTGCGGTTTCTTTGGTAAATAGTTTGCGGGATGTTCGAGGTGTGTGACAAGCAAGAAGGTCACATCCCAACCATCAAGTACTTTGACTTGCCTTTTGGCGTTGACAGTGGTGTCATGAGAGGTTGAGGACACGCTTTATTGGAAAACAGCTGATTTGTTTGACATTTGTTGATTGCAAAGCATGCGAGCAATCCGAAGAAGACGAAGGAGAGGTAAAATCAAGGCAAAAAGAAAAAATAGAACGAAAAGAAGAGGAAGAAGAGGAAAAGGAAGAGGAAAGAACTTCTGAAGTGTAAGAAGTGCAATGAGCTGTGCATGTCGCAGTTGGAGTCCAAGGAAGCAGTCCAAATGGTTTCGCTACAAGAGAGGCTGGGAGAAGGACCGACTGCAAGTGCCTCTTGTGCCGCCTGCAGATTCTGTGCTCTGTCGATAAATCAATGGAATTGCCATTGCAATGTCACTGGGCTGTCACGGGACTTGGAACAGTAGAGAAGCAAAACGCAGAACGAGACAGAACGATTTGCAGTTTCTGTTCACACTCGATTCTACAGCTGGAAGGAATATGGCAGGATTGTGGAAGGATATTTCTATAGGATATTCCAATGAAATTCCTTTTTCATCCTTTTTCCTCCCTTTCCTTTTCCCTCGCAGGAGACCTTGCAGGGGTTTATCGACGACCGCCTGATGCCGCAATGTGATTTGAAGACAGCAGCCCGTTGCAGCGACAAGGAGAGCATGCAGTGAATGTATATATTAAAGTGTAATGAATGCCATGTATTCAATTGTAATGAGTGTATGAATGTATAATTTTCAAGGTATGAATGTATGAATGATTATGAATGATTATGAATGTATCAATTTGAAGTTCTATTGTTGAACAAAAATCAGAAGGTCTTCGAGTCGATGACTTGCAGTAAAGGTGAGGGATCTCTGACGGCTTTTGAGGATCTTGACTTCGTTCACAAACACGAGGCCAGTGGCAGAGGCTGCAGTTCTTGTTGTGAAGTCTGAAGCTATTCTCACTCTATTCTTAAGCTACTTCTTCGATTATTCTTATCTATTCTATTCCTTATTTGTTCTCCTTATCTATTCTATTCCTTATTTGTTCTCCTTATTTGCTCTTCTTTCGCAATTCTTGTTGCGCTTTCAGGCTGCACCACAGAAGGAACTCGATCGACTTCAGAAGATGCTGCGCGAAGGGAAGTTCGGCACTTCGTGTCTTGGAACTAAGGAAGTTCCAAGGGAAAGGCAGCATAGGAAGTTCCAAGTAGGCAGCATAGGATCACGAAAGTTCATGGAAACCGACAAAATGCATTAAGCCTCACTTTTGCATTTGAGGGTCTTCGACTAGGCACAGAAGAATTGCAGGCAACTTCAAGCAACTTCAACATGCAATAATTTTTTGACAATGGAGGAGCCCTCTAGGAATTACTGCGGACGGGAAGCCAAGTAAGTTCACCCTATCGATACCAACTACTTTGGGTCGATGGGTCATGCGGTGTTGCAATGTTTCAACCTTGGTTATCATAGATTTTTTTCAATAAAGTGATAGGTGGAATGAAACATCGGTGACGACAGAGAGATGAGATGTTGAGAGCGCCCCTTTCCACAGGCAGACCGCCCAAGAAGGGAACAATTCCTCAGGACCCACTGAGGTTACCTTTTGAATGTTTTAAGACTGAAGTCCTTTTCACATCTTTACACATCTTTTCACTTATTCAAGGGTTTCATTTATTCATTCTTTTCACCGGCTTGCAGCACAATTCAGAATTCTAAGATCACAAGACATGGGATCAATCGATTTTTATTGGGAGGGTTTGAAGGGATCACAATCTCTGAAGAGTCAAGGCTCCGTCAAACACAACCTTTTTCTGAAAGGCAGCGCCTGCTTACCTCTAGATCCCATGCTCTTTGCCTTGTGCTTTGGGGTGCATCGTATTGCTGAAGAGTAGCGGCTCTTACAATGAAAAGACAGTGAATTGCAGCAATTTTGGTGGTACAAAATGGCGATTTTCCCTTTTTCATTCTTATGCAGTGATCTGCGTGTTTCTCTGTTGCCTCTGGCGGCTGCAAAGCGAAACTTGTTGAGCCCAATAAGGTGTCGCGGAAAGTGTATCAAGATGACAGAAAGAGAATTTGGTAGGGGGCGGTATGAAAAATTAGAGAAGACCAAGGGGCCTTTATTCGGGCCGCTTCGCGGTTAGGGCCGCCTGCACCGTGGAATGAAGAGGGCCAGAGTGGGGTGGGGAAGGAGAGGATTGCTTCTCTCATGGTGCGTGGGCATGGATGTGTTTTGCGGGGGCTGAGGTGCAAGCAGTCGGTGAGAAAGTGTTGACGTCGAGTTTGGGCAAGTCTAAGATATATAGTCTAAGTCTTAATATGTCTTAATGATAGTCTAAGATAGTCTAAGTGTTCCCCTTTGAAGGCCCTAGTCACTTGCATCCATGAATAGATCAGTGCACGGTTCTTCGGGGCACATTTTGGCACATGTTCGGCCAATCTTGGTGCTATTGGACTCCATGTTGAGCACATTTGGCTGCATGTTGGGCCTATCTTGGGGCTGTTTTGACAATCTTCACCCATGATGGAATTATGTGGCCCATATTGGAGTGGTTGTACTATTTTTGATCAAAAATTGTTTTCCAAAACACATCAAACACATGTTGGGGGTGGGCCCCATGATTGCCACATTTTGGCATTTGTTCTGCGAATGTCAGGCCCATTAGGTCCCACGTTGGGCATATCTTAGCGCATGTTTGACCGATGTTGGGGACATCCTGGCCCATATTCATGCCATGTTGGCGCATCCGCACGTCGTGTTGGCTCCATGTTGGCTACATATTGAATTTATGTTGGCCCTGTATTGGAGTCCTGTTGTACCAATCTTGTTGAAAATCTACTTTTCCAAAAACCATCAAAGAATGAGTTTAGAACAAAGAACGGGCTCTTGTGCGCGCATCTTCGGGCATGATGGGCCCCATCTTAACCCATGTTGGCCCCATGTTGGCCCGATGTAGGACATGTTGGGCCCATATTGGTCTGTTGTACCGAGCTTGCTGAACAGTCACTGTCAAAGCTGTACCACAGCTGGGTCGTGGCGCTTGCAAGTCCACCCCAGTGGATTTTTGTAGTAAAGTATCATGCATTAAGCCTGGCTGCACCGTTTTCTTCGCTCACTTGGTTCTCCATTCCCTTGATGTCTGCAACTTTCAGCCTTCCCTGGCCTTCCCTGCACGGTGTGAAGGCAATTGAAGTGGTTGAAACGACGCATCGCTTTGTTGAAGCAACTGATTGGGGAGACGAAGAAGACCGATGACACGACGAGCGAAGCAAAGGACCGAAGTGACCGAACTTCTTCTCTTTTCCATGCGGCTAAGGGATGCTAAGGGATGCTAAGGGGTATGTCTCCGTCTTGGATCGAGGAGGGGTCGGGCCTATCTTCCGTGTATTTTCCTTACTGTGTTTCCAGGAAGAGCTTTGAGATCGCTTGAGTGCGCAAAGCGATCTTCAGGCGCGACGCTTGCCACAGCTGAGGCTCACACCGAGGAAGACAAAATCATTTTCCTCTTCACCAATTTCAGTGATCCACTTAAGATTTTGAATTCTCTCATCTTCACTCCACTCAAATCTCCACTTCATCTCCACTTCTTAAATCTTCTCTCCTCTTAGATCTGAAGTACATCCCATGCAGCTGCCCACTGGACTCAACTATTAAACATGACCGACATGACCCTTGGAGTTTGGATACTCTATGGATCTCTTTGACTTTGCCCACTTGGCAATGCAGAATATGAGGTCTATGGTCCGTAGCTGGAACGTAGTTCTCAAATATGATTAAACAATACTACGATAGACTGCGATATACTACTTCTATATATTTGTATACAAAATATTTCTTAAACAGTATGTTTTTCTATTTTGACTACGTATCTTGCTGGAAACATTGGGCTGTGGCATGGACCTCTCACGCCAGTTGCTTTGCAGGCTTTGCATTCATGCCTCCCTTCCAATCTCACCATCAGTCCGCAGTCACATTCAACATGTGATTGTTTTCACAACTAAGCTTTATTTCAAGCTCAAAAAAAAGATTTATTTTAGTTTTTTTTCTTCTTTTTCTTGTTTTATTCATGCTTCTTTATGCCCCCCAACTCATCAGCACAGCAGTTGGAGAACGCCTGATGGGGAACTGGGATTTATGAGCGACCTTTCTATTGGGATTGGGAACAACTATCACGACCTTTTTGGCAACAGAACCCCAGTTATAATCCTTACAAAGTCTCCGCATAGATGATTTGGAAGCTGCTTTGTCCGGGATCAGCTACAAAGAATCCAGAGCCTTGAAATCAGCAGTTTCGACTATTCCGACATCTGATTCAAAGAGAAGCTCCAACTACAATGATGGGTTCAGATTTTTTTGACAGCTGACAGTTTCAAGATGTTTCAAGCATACAGATTTCTTACAGCACCTTTTTTGGACAATTTGCACGTCACCACGGCAGTTCTTGACTTTGTAGCGTGGGGTGTCCAAAGCCGTTTGGGAGCAGATCTGGAACTCCAACTTTGGTTCACAGGTTCCCCTTCGAAAGGTTTGCTTCGCTCCAAAAGTTCCCAAAGTTCCAGATCTTGCAGGTGGTTCCAATGGTTCGATGTTACCAGGTTGGTTTCGCCAAGTTCTCCAAGCCTTTGAGTTGACCACGTTACATCATCACAACTAATCAACGAATCAGAACTAATCAGAACTGCTTGTTAAATATAAATATACATATGAATGTAAGTAGATTAAAAATATATAAATAAATGAATTAACATATATGTATATATATATATATACATATATATATATACATATATATATATAAATAGATACATGTATATAGAACAAAAACACGACTTACATCTTGTCGTTGGGATCCCAAGGCCCCCAGGGTTTCTGACAGATGAAAAACGTCAGGGACAGCAAGGGGAAAATTTGTCTCTTAGGCTGGGGACCTTAGGGCCTTAGGACCTTGGGACCTTGCGATACTTCACGAAGTTGTCAGCAGTCTTTGAAGCTCCCGTTCCTGAATCTCTACAAACGGAGTACAGTAATTTCAAGATATTTCATCAGTAATTTCTACAGTTCAGCTCAGCTGTACAGTCTTGCCGTTTCACATCGTCTCGCGAAGTCGATGAAGAATTGCCTGTCAAAGACACTGTTGCGGAGCAGAAAAGGAAATAACACTTGCAAGACAATGAAGAGCACAGATGCACACATTATAATGCTTTGCTCCGATGCACGCAGTGCAGATGGAAAGTTTTTTTTAACGGTGATGAGATGGGAAACCATGGAATGAAAGAAAATGTGAGAGAATCATTGGATAGTGCCATGATTTCCAATCAGTGGCGCTGCATTCGAAGCGACTTTTTCGACGTTTTTTTCTATCCAAGAGATGAGCTTTCAAACGTGCAAGCGGCTTGCCAAATAGACAGAGAGAGAGAGAGAGAGAGTCAGAGAAAGAGTGCAGGATATATAGATATAGTAGATAAAGATAATGTATACTGTATATACATATGTTGATGGGTGTACATATATAGAGAGAGGGAGTTCAAATGTGACTCTGGACCATCCTGGATCGTTGTACCTGGCAGTTGGATTTTGGACCGCAGACGTTTTCCACCTCAACGCTCTCAGACCGGGCGCCGCGCGCAGCTCCTAGGTGCATCGGCAGCGAGCCAAGTCGAAACGTGAAACCAACTGCTCCGTCGCAAAGAAAAGAAATCGAAGAAATAGAAGTAAAATAAAAGAAATATTGAAAAACATATTAAAATGTATTGAGAAATGTTGAGAAATAAGAAAAGCAAAGAAGAGTTTAGAAAAAGCAGAGAAACAATGAAGATGAAGCATTGAGTATTTGGATATGTTGGGATGTTTGAGTTTTCGACAGAGGGAAAGAAATAAAGAAAAGACACACAATTTTAAGTTCTTTGTTATTTTCCCTTTGTCATTTCTAGATTTTTGAGTTTCGATTGCTTTCATCGACGCCTGGCTCAGCGGGGCTCCCGCCCCATCGCGGTTCTATCGCGCCGCACCGGGTCCTAGACCCGGGCGCCCCACGGCGCCGCCAACGGTCATCCAGGGCTGTTCCAATGGTGGCGTCAGTGGGATATGGGGGCAACAAGGATGTTGCTTGGCGCCGTGGCGAAGGGAGCAGTGACCCAATGTTTTTTCTTTTTCAATCGGTCAATGACAATTTTTCTTGAATTTGATTAACCAATGCATGCGCGAACAGCGCGCGGACACTGTGACACCTTACCGGAAATTGAGTCTGAGACCATGGAAATTTTGGTTCCCCAGACACCTCCGAAACTGGGTCAAGAAACTAGGCTCAGGACGTTCTGGTTTGTTGTCTTCTTTTTGGCCGGCCATATTCCCATGTTGTGAAAGATTCGCTTGTTGGCTCGTGAGTATCTGAATTGCGCAAAGCTACGACATCTTCTTCCGCTGCACTTCACGTTGCACAAGTCAGAACCGACAGGGGAACCTTCGGAAACTCGGATGCCTTTGGCATGTGCCTCTCTGAATCCCATTTTCCTTAGGTTTGTGCAACTGGGGAGTCTTCCGCAGAGAAGGCTATCTACGATGCTTGCCCTCAGCTGTGATTCTGTTCTTGTTTCAAAATCACAAACTTGCAGAATTCTTGCTCTTTTCTTGAGGAGTTAGTCTGAGTCTTGTCTCAAAGCATGGAGTCAAGGGGGGCCCCATACATGTGCAGAATGCCATCCGTATCCATAGCTATCCATGCTCCGTTGTTTTGTTGTAACTCTCGCAGTGCCCAGGAATTTACACAGCGAATCTCCCAATTGCCCCATTTATTGAAGGACATCGTGGGCGCAGCACTGTCTCCTTGGGCTGTAACATCGCGTAGATGGAAGATCAGCCACTGACGTGTGCAGAGAATTTTCACTTCAGCAATTGTACTTTCACAACTTTCAAATGTCTTGGAGATTTTCTGTCTAAGTATTCAAATGTTTCAAAGATAATTTGATATGTTCAAAAACAAACCTTGATACATATATACATATTTATATATATATATGTATCTATATATAAATATACATCATCATATGTATTTTTTTCCCCTTTTCTATTTCTCTTTTCTTCTCTGTCTCTTTCTGTACTCCCGAGGAGTCCACCCGACTTCCACCAGCACCCTCCAACGTGGCTTGGGAGACGACCAGCCAACGCAGTTTTGATGTCAAGGCGATGCGACGATGTGAAAAGCCACAGTGGTGAAGCTTTTGAGTGAGGAAATCAAGATCCAATCAAGACGTGAAGTTTGCTAAAGACGATTTAAAGCAAGGAAAATCAATGGAAATAAAGGACAAACTTGAGCAAATTGAAATTTGATCTTTTCACTTGTGCAAATCATCTCCTTTGTGGCGTAAAGCCTAGCCACCAGGGAAAGCCAGGCTCACTGGAAGACCTATCAACAGCAAGGCTCAGGGCACAGGGACTGTGCAGAGAGATCGGAGAACAAAATAAGAACTCAAAAAAGAAAAACTTATAGGGACTTACTTACTTAAACTTCCTTATAAGAACGTACTTGTAGGAACTTGCTTAAAGTTGCTTATAGAAACTTGCCAAGACTTGCTGATAAGAACTCACTTCTAGGAACTTATTGGACTTACTTTTAGGAACTTACTGAAACTTAAAGGAACCTACTTCAAGGAACTTACTTAAACTTGATTACTAAAACTTACTTACTTAAACTTTCTGATAGGAACTTACTTACTTAAACGTACTTATAGGATCTTACTCAAACGCACTTGCTTAAACCTACTTAAATAAACATGATTTTAGCAACTTATTTAACTTACTTATCCGAACTGAGTTACACTTACTTTCAGGAATTTACTTGAACTTACTTACTGAAATTTGCTTACTCGCTTAAACATACTTATCGGAAAGTACTTGTAGGAACTTACTTCAATTTACTGTTAGGAACTTGCTTAAACTTACTGATAGGACATTACTCATAGGAACCTATTTGACTCACTTTTAGGAGCTTACTGAAACTGACTGATAGGAACTTACTTAAAAGAACTTACTTGAACTTATTTGCTGAAACTTTCTGAAACTTACTCATAGGAACTTACTCAAACTTACTGAAAGGAACGAACTTACTTAAAGTTACTTCTAGGAACTTGCTTAAACTTATTTATAAGAACTTACTTATAGGAACTTATTTGACTTATTTACGGAAACTTACTGAAACTTACTTATAGGAACTTACTGAAAGGAAATCACTCATAGGAACTTGCTTAAACTTACTTTTAGGAACTTGGTTATAGGACCTTACTGAAAGGAATTTACTTGAACTTACTTACTTCACCTTACTTAAAGAAATTTACTGACAGGAACTGATTTGACTTACTGATAGGAGCTTACTGAAACTTGCTTACCCAAATTTACTTAAAGGAACTTGCTTGAACTTACTCACTGGAAACAACCTACCTTAGCTTACTTATAGGAACTTACTTGAACTTACTTCTGGGAACTTGCTTACAGGCACTTACATAGACTTACGTATAGGCACTTGCTAAAACAGGCCTCTTGGAATTGACTTATAGGAACCGATTGACTTACTTATAGGAAATTACGGAAACTTGCTTATAGGAACATACTTGAAGGAACTTACTTATAGATACTTGCTTAAACTTGCTTGTACGGGCATTCTGATAGGAACTTACTTCAAGGAACTCATTTGCAATTACTGACTGATACTTACCTACTTAATCCTAACTTGTAGGAACTTGCTTAGACTTACTCAGAGGAACTTACTGATGGGACTTACTTATAGGAACTTGCTTAAACTGAATTCTAGGACCTCACTTAGAGGAACTTACTTACACGAACTTACTTTTGGAACTTGCTTAAACTTACTTATAGGAAGTTGCTTACAGGAGCTTACTTGTAGGAACTTACTTGAGGGATCTTACTTTTAGAAACTTACTTGAACATTCTTACTTAACCTTACTTGTAGGAACTTACTTCTAGGAACTTACTTGTAGGTCACTTAAAGGAACTTACTTGAACTTACTTACTGAAACTTACTTACTGTACTGAAACTTTATTATAGGAACTTACTTATAGGAACTTACTTCAAAGAACTTACTCGAAGTTGCTAAAGCTTACTCATAGGAACTTTCTCATAGGAACTCACTAGAAGGAAGCTACTGACTGAAACTCACTTTCTTAAACTTGCTTCTAGGAACTTACTTATAGGATCTTACTTGTAGAAATTTATTTTATCTATTTACGGTAACTTACTTATAGGAACTTACTTGAACTTACTTACTGAAAGTGACTTGTAGGAACTTACTCATAGGAACTTACTTATAGGAACTTGCATATAGGAACTTACTCGAACATACTTATAAGATTTTGCTAAGATTTAGTTACGGAAACTTACTCATAGGAACTTGCTTAATGGAACTTTCTTGAACTTACTTACTGAAACTTACTTATAGGAACGTACTTACAGGAACTTGCTTGAAGAAACTTACTTAAAGGAATGACTTAAAGAAACTTACTTGAACTTGCTTACCTAAACTTACTGACTGAATTTTACTGATAGGAATCTACTCGAACACACATAATATAGGACATTACTTATATGAACTTACTCAAAGGAACTACTTTTTTGAACTTACTTACCTAGATTTTCTTTTAGGAACTTACTTGTAGGAACTTGCTTAAACTTACTTAAAGGAACTTGCTTAAAGGAACTTACCTGAACTTACTTGCTGGATCTCGCTTATCGGAACTTACTTTCACTTACTTAAAGGAATTTGCTTAAAGCAACTTACTTGAACTCACTTACTTAAACTTGCTTAAAGGAATTTACATATAGGAACTTAAAGGCATTTTCTTAAAGGAACTTACTTGCACTTACTTAAAGGGATTTACTTATAGAAACTTACTTAAGAAAAATACTTAGACTTTCTTATAGGAACTTACCTATAGGGAGTTACTCAAAGGAATTTACTGGAATTTACATATATGAACTTGCCGATAGGAACTTATTCATAGGGGCTTACTTAATGTAACTTATTTGATTTTGCCTTCGTACACTTACTTATAGGAACTTGGTCATAGGAGCTTAGTTATAGGAACTTACTTGTAGGAACTTACTTCAAGGAACTCATGTGAACTTACTTACTGAAACTTACCTACAGGAACTTACTTGAACTTACTTACAGAGACTTGCTTACTCAAACTTACCGAAAAGAGCTTACTTGAACTTACTGACAGTAATTTGCTGAAGCTTACTTAAAGGAACTTGCATGAACTTACTGAAACTTACTTACAGGCACTTTCTTATAGAAACTTACTCAAAGGAACTTGCTTGAAGTTGCTTACTTAAACTTACTCATAGGAACTTGCTTATAGGAACTTACTGAAAGGAATTTACTTAAAGGAACCTATTAAAACTTACTTGAAGGAATTTACTTGTAGGAACTCATTTTGCTCACTGATAGTATCTTACTGAAAGTCACTTATAGTAACTTGCTTGAAGCTCACTTGAGCCTACTGATAGGAACTTACTTACTTAACCTTACTTGTGGGAACTTCATGAACTTCCTTAAACAAACCTATTTAGAGGAACTTACTTGAACTTACTTGTAAGAGCTTACTTATAGGAATTTACATAAACTTACTTAGAGGAGCTTACTTAAACTTACATATAGGAACTTACTTACAGGAACTTACTTGAACTTACCAAGAGGAACGTAGTACTAGGAACTTACTCATAGGAACTTGTTTAAAGTGGCTTTTAGGACCTTTCCTCTTACTTGTAGGAACCTATTTCACTTACGTATAGGGACTTACTGAAACTTTCTTATAGGAACTTACTCAAAGTAACTTTTTTGAACTTGCTTATAGGAACCTGCTTGAACTTGCGTATGCGAACTTACTTGAACTTACATTAAGGAGCTTACTTATAGGAACTTGGTAACTTTTACTTCAAGGACATAACTGAAATTTACTTACAGGAATCGACTGAAACTTACCTATAGGAACTTGCTTAAACTTACCTATAGGAACTTTCTTGACCTTACGCATATATAGGAACTTACTCAAACTTGCTGATAGGGTTTTATTTAGAGGAACTTTCTTGAACTCACTTAAAGTAATTGACTTGTAGTTTACTGAAAAAATCATGAACTCACTTATAGGAACTTGCTTAAAGTTACTTATGGGAACTTGCTTAAATTCACTTGCAGGAACTTCCTTATAGGAACTTATTTGATTTACTTACAGGAACTTGCTTAAACTTACCGAAAGGAACTTACTTCAAGGAACTTAACCGAAATTAATCAGTGAAACCTACTTGCTTAAACTTTCTTACAGGAACTTACTTACTTAAACTTACTCATAGGAACTTACTTAAACTTACCGAAAGGAACTTACTCACAGGAACTTTCTTATAGGAACTTACTGAAACTTAGTTATAGAAACTTGCTCCAACTTACTGATGGAATTTACTGAAACTTACTTATAGGAACTAAATCAAACTTCGATGAACTTACTTAGAGGAACTTAGTTTCAGGCACTTTCTCAAACTTATTTATAGGAAATTGCTTGAACTTGCTACTATCACTACTCATAAAGGGAGATGTTATTCTGGGGAGAAACATTGCCACTCCTATACATGACGGATTCTACCCATGAAACCCAAGGACTCGAACTCTAGATGCAAGATTTGCAAGAAGATTTGCAAGATGCATTTTGACAACCACAAGATTTGCTATGAACCAACACGATAGTATAACCAGTGGTGTACCAGTCAGATGACCCAAGTTTGATGGTTCCCGTGTACCCTCCCACCACGCAACCCAGTTTACAGCAAGCTGACGAGCCGCAATTGAATGATTGTATACAGTTTCCTTGTAGGCCAGGCAGTAATACCGTTCCATCCCATCATTATCAACTGTTGTCTTATAAGGTTGTTTCATTTCCTCTTCTTTTCATTCTACATGATTTCAACGCCCAACGCTCATTCAGTGTACTGGTGTACCTTTCAATCACTTTGACTCACGACCCTGATTTTTGTTGACACTCCTTTAGCACTGTGCCCATATATTCACTCTTCTTGTTCGCAGGTTTGATGGAGTGGAATGCTTTTCATGATTCATCAGCATGACAGTAGTCCTGTGCTGGACAGGTACTCTTTGTTGTTGTGACTCGCTTCGGATCTCTCTTTTCTGTTGGATCTGTACTCCAACCCCTCATCTTCTTTGGCGATGATTCAAGGAGGTAGCGCAAAAGAACAACAAAATTCTGTATGTTTCTTTGCTTGCCATTGAGGAGGCAATTCAGTCCTCGGCTTTCCCATTTGTTTGATTCGTGAGAGTAAGAAATACAATGAGGCACAGCACGAATAGCCATTTGCCATGACCATTTTCTAACAGTTCAGGGAGGTGAGGACGTGGAGCAATTTGAGAAAATAGCAGCAAGGCAGTATCAAAGCTTGACCTGTAGTGTGAAAATGCTTGGTCACATAAGAGCCATGCAGAGAGAAGGAAGAAAGAACATTCTCATTCTTTTCTCATCTCCTTTCGCTACAGTCTCTTCATTCCTTCAACTCTTTTCATTGCTTCAAGTCTTGTCATCTTCTTTTCATTTTTCTTATTTCAATTTATTTCAATTTATTTCAGTTTCTTCATTTTCTGAAGTTTCTTAAGATGTGTGAAGTCTCATGGTCATTTTCTTCTCATTTCTTCGTTTTCTTCTCATTTTCTCTTCTTGTTTTCTCATTTTTGATTCTTGTTTCGTTTCGGCCAGGGGCTCGTCGAAGGTCTCCTCTGGCTCTGAAAAGACGGATCCTGAGGCACTGCGTCCTCCCATGAAAAAGAAATGAGAGAAAAATATATATAAATATATATTTATATATACATATATATATATATATTCATTATTCATATAATGCATATACATATTCGATCTATATGTGCTATATTAGATATATTGTTATGTTTATATTCATATCTACATACTGTAAATACTACGTATATATTCGTTTGTTTTTTAAACAGGTAAGGTCGAATCAACAGAGCGGAAGTGTAGATCTGTGCTGCCTCTGTTCCCTGAACTGTCTTGGTGAAGGTGGATGCAGACGCAAAGTTGGATGGACTCGAGGACTTGCCAACACACGGATAGGTGGTTGTCTTTTTTCATCCAGGTTGCCTACTAGTTCTTCATAGAGGAAAGGCTTGGATGTCAGGTGGAACCAGAGTTGACACAGATACCAAACATCCACGGTTACCATGAAAAACAGCATTAAGAGAAAAATAAGAAAAAAGAGAAAAGAAAAAAAAGAGAGAAAGAAGATAGGAAGAAGAGAGAAAGAAGATAGAAAGAAGAGGGAAAGAAGAGAGAACAAGGAGAGAAAGAGGAGAGAAAGGGAAGAGTCAGAAGAGAGAAATACGAGAGAAGGAAGAAGAGTCAAAAGAGAGAAAGAGGAGAGAAAGAGGAGAGAAAGAAGAGAGAAAGAAGAGAGAAAGAGGAGAGAAAAAAGAAGAGTCAGAAGAGAGAAAGAGAAGAGAAAGAGGAGAGAAAGAGGAGATCAAGAAGAGTCAGAAGCAGAGTCAGAAGAGATCAAGAAGAGATCAAGAAGAGTCAGAAGCAGAGTCAGAAGAGATCAAGAAGAGATCAAGAAGAGTCAGAAGCAGAGTTAGAAGAAGAGAGAAAGAAGAGATCAAGAAGAGTCAGAAGGAGAGTCAGAAGAGAGAAAGAAGAGATCAAGAAGAGTCAGAAGCAGAGTCAGAAGAAGAACGAAAAAAGAGATCAAGAAGAGTCAGAAGCAGAGTCAGAAGAAGAGAGAAAGAGGAGATCAAGAAGAGTCAGAAGCAGAGTCAGAAGAAGAGAGAAAGAAGAGATCAAGAAGAGTCAGAAGCAGAGTCAGAAGAAGATAGAAAGAAGAGAGAAAGAGGAGAGAAAGAGGAGAGAAAGAAGAGTCAGAAGGAGAGTCAGCAGAGAGAAAGAGGAGAGAAAGAGAATAGTCAGAAGAAGAGTCAGCAGAGGGAAAGAAGAAAGAAGAGATCAAGAAGAGATCAAGAAGAGATCAAGAAGGCATCAAGAAGAGTCAGAAGGAGAGTCAGAAGAGAGAAAGAAGAGATCAAGAAGAGTCAGAAGCAGAGTCAGAAGAGATCAAGAAGAGATCAAGAAGAGTCAGAAGCAGAGTCAGAAGAGATCAAGAAGAGATCAAGAAGAGTCAGAAGCAGAGTCAGAAGAGATCAAGAAGAGATCAAGAAGAGTCAGAAGCAGAGTCAGAAGAGATCAAGAAGAGATCAAGAAGAGTCAGAAGCAGAGTCAGAAGAGATCAAGAAGAGATCAAGAAGAGTCAGAAGCAGAGTCAGAAGAGATCAAGAAGAGATCAAGAAGAGTCAGAAGCAGAGTCAGAAGAGATCAAGAAGAGATCAAGAAGAGTCAGAAGCAGAGTCAGAAGAGATCAAGAAGAGATCAAGAAGAGTCAGAAGCAGAGTCAGAAGAGATCAAGAAGAGATCAAGAAGAGTCAGAAGCAGAGTCAGAAGAGATCAAGAAGAGATCAAGAAGAGTCAGAAGCAGAGTCAGAAGAGATCAAGAAGAGATCAAGAAGAGTCAGAAGCAGAGTCAGAAGAGATCAAGAAGAGATCAAGAAGAGTCAGAAGCAGAGTCAGAAGAGATCAAGAAGAGATCAAGAAGAGTCAGAAGCAGAGTCAGAAGAGATCAAGAAGAGATCAAGAAGAGTCAGAAGCAGAGTCAGAAGAGATCAAGAAGAGATCAAGAAGAGTCAGAAGCAGAGTCAGAAGAGATCAAGAAGAGATCAAGAAGAGTCAGAAGCAGAGTCAGAAGAGATCAAGAAGAGATCAAGAAGAGTCAGAAGCAGAGTCAGAAGAGATCAAGAAGAGATCAAGAAGAGTCAGAAGCAGAGTCAGAAGAGATCAAGAAGAGATCAAGAAGAGTCAGAAGCAGAGTCAGAAGAGATCAAGAAGAGATCAAGAAGAGTCAGAAGCAGAGTCAGAAGAGATCAAGAAGAGATCAAGAAGAGTCAGAAGCAGAGTCAGAAGAAGATAGAAAGAAGAGAGAAAGAGGAGAGAAAGAGGAGAGAAAGAAGAGTCAGAAGGAGAGTCAGCAGAGAGAAAGAGGAGAGAAAGAGAATAGTCAGAAGAAGAGTCAGCAGAGGGAAAGAAGAAAGAAGAGATCAAGAAGAGATCAAGAAGAGATCAAGAAGAGTCAGAAGGAGAGTCAGAAGAGAGAAAGAAGAGAGAAAGAAGAGATCAAGAAGAGTCAGAAGCAGAGGAGTCAGAAGAGAGAAAGAGGAGATCAAGAAGAGTCAGAAGCAGAGTCAGAAGAAGAGAGAAAGAAGAGATCAAGAAGAGTCAGAAGCAGAGTCAGAAGAAGATAGAAAGAAGAGAGAAAGAGGAGAGAAAGAGGAGAGAAAGAAGAGTCAGAAGGAGAGTCAGCAGAGAGAAAGAGGAGAGAAAGAGCATAGTCAGAAGAAGAGTCAGCAGAGGGAAAGAAGAAAGAAGAGATCAAGAAGAGATCAAGAAGAGATCAAGAAGAGTCAGAAGGAGAGTCAGAAGAGAGAAAGAAGAGATCAAGAAGAGATCAAGAAGAGTCAGAAGCAGAGTCAGAAGAGATCAAGAAGAGATCAAGAAGAGTCAGAAGGAGAGTCAGAAGAGAGAAAGAAAAGATCAAGAAGAGTCAGAAGCAGAGTCAGAAGAGATCAAGAAGAGATCAAGAAGAGTCAGAAGGAGAGTCAGAAGAGAGAAAGAAGAGATCAAGAAGAGTCAGAAGCAGAGTCAGAAGAGAGAAAGAAGAGATCAAGAAGAGTCAGAAGCAGAGTCAGAAGAGATCAAGAAGAGATCAAGAAGAGTCAGAAGGAGAGTCAGAAGAGAGAAAGAAGAGATCAAGAAGAGTCAGAAGCAGAGTCAGAAGAGAGAAAGAAGAGATCAAGAAGAGTCAGAAGCAGAGTCAGAAGAGATCAAGAAGAGATCAAGAAGAGTCAGAAGCAGAGTCAGAAGAAGTCATTTTCGATTCCTTTTGATTTTGATTTAGGAGCGACAATTGGGCTGCCAATTTGGGCGCTGGCGCCTCCTGAAACGCCTGGGTCAGGGCAGCCAGGCCCTTCGATCTGCTGAATCTGTGCCACAGCTTCCGAGTGATCCTTTGGCAGGGTCGAGTCTATGTGGGTTGCGATGCGACGGGGGAGTTCGCTGTGGCTGAGCCCAGTCGAGTCACAGCTGTCATGTTCAGTCCGAAACAGTTCTTTCACTTTCCCCCGTTGGAAAATTGAAACTGAAAGCTTTTGATCCTGGTGCTGAGGTGAAGATAACCCAGCTGAACAAGAAGCACCTCATTGATCGTTTCCATCGAGAGGCCACCGTTTGAGTTAAAGACATGCCTGAAAAGACTGCGGTAGAAACGCCATAGTTTAGACAGTTTAGACTCCCACCATTTACTGGTATGCCTCCGCCGAGCGGACAGAGACAGACAGACATAAAGATGCAAGAAGCAGAGGCAGAAGCAGAGGCAGACAGGCAATCTACCGCGGAAGCAGCACACCCAAAAGCGGTCGCCCAGATGATTTTCGAACCATGACGAAAAACAACGCTAAACCTGCCGAAAGCTCTCAGAGTTGAACAAAGCATGAGCAGAGCCTTGCAAACAACCTGACCAAAGCCATCATGGATCAATTTTCGGAGTTCATTCGAAACGGACTTCATTTTGAACTCATTCTGTATTTCCTTGGTCATGCTTACATGCTTATTCTTTATCAATACAATAGTCTGCTTGTTGATGCTCTAGCCTTTGAAATCACATCTCGTGATTTTTTCTTCGGCAAATGGGATGCTACTGCAATTCTGCTCCAAGGGTTCGCTGGAATTGAGTTCAGAAGGGAAGCTTCTCACGCCACCAGGATGTCCACGGTTGCGATAGTCATGACATTACAAGAAGTAAAACAGAGTAAATGGAATATACCCAAAGAACAATGAAAATGATTATATGAACAAGGAAATCCACATTTTATCAATCATATTGCATCGGAATTTGATCCGTTCTTGAGTTTTGCCCTGGATGTAGGTGGAGATTATGAAGCTTCTGTCTCACAAGAGACCCTTGGCCAATTGGGACGTGCTTGGGGTGTTCAATCCGGTTTTTGAGCTTGGTTTGGCCCCACTTAGTTGCACAGAACAGCTAGAATTGCCAGAGGTGCAAGACTTGCTGAAACAAAATCAGGAAAAAATGGCAAATGAAAATAAAGTAAAGGCAAATGAAATCAAATCTTAAGAAAGTAAAGTACAGGAAAGTAGAAACCAGATCAGTGGTAAAAGAATCTTTAAACATTTGTTTCTTTATGAAAAGAGAATGCTGCAAAACTGTGGCTTTTGAGGCGTCGTTCAGCTCGTGTCTGTTCACGTGGAGAAGCAGCTCGCTGGCTTAGTTTTAAACTTGGCCGAAGGCCCCAAGGGACGTGGCACCGGCGCTTGTGATTTGCAAAAGTGATGCAAGGTGTTTTGTTTTTACAGATCTTATGCTTTCAATGCTTTCTGTCTTTTTATACTGACATATTGTTTTGCTTCTGTAATGCATCCTGAATCTTAATATCTATATAACAAACCAAACATTTTTGAAGAGAAAGTTCCTATGCATATCTTCCCAAGATCTGCATAGGTTGCTGCATGCTGCTCAATGGTGTTTCGCGAAGGTGATTTGCTCCAAGCCGTTTCCAGCAGCGAAAAGCGCCGACTCAAAGAGAGCGAGGCTAGACCACTCGAAGATCCACCTGACATCCAAAACACAGGCAATAATAAGAATATCGACATTTATATGTATATATATGTATATACATATATATTTATATATAAATATATATATATATAGATACATATATATGTATATATTTACATATAAAAGTACATATATATATATATATATATAAATATACATATATATATATACATATACATGTTTACTTATTTGTAGTTATCTATGGATCGATCGATAGATCGATCCATCCGTTCATCTTTCTACACGATGTTTTCCAATGGTTGTGTCCAACATTTGCAGGAAGCAAAAGTGCAGAACATAGTGAGCTCTCTGGGCTCTTGCACGTTTTGAGATGAAGTCGTGGCGCACCGTGTCAACTGTAGAAAACGGGTGGCAATATTACGGGTCGCATTGTGTCTTTTCATGTTGAGTCAAAATTGAGTTTCATGCTCTCATCTTTTCATGCTCAGAATTTAGTCTTCATGTTTTGCCTTTTTCTTTTCTTTTTCTTTTCTTGTTTTCTTCATCTTCATGTTTTCTTTTTTTTGTTTTGGATGAGTTGTGCTTTGTTTGGTGACGTGAGGCCAAGCATGTCTTCGAGCAACTCGCAGATGGCGTGGAGCACATGCACCGCAATCAGGTGATCCATCGAGATCTGAAACTCGAGAACATCTTGATCCATTCCAAAAAGGACCCAACAGGGTGATGGCCAGAACAATGCTTTGTTTGCCTCTTAAGCGCGTTTACAATGTATCTGTCTATATCTATATATAGATATATTCAATATAGATAAAGACATATTATATATATATATATACATACATGTGTATTCAAGATATGCATTCAATATATACAAAACACACATATCTATGTGTTTCTCTAGAATTGTTGATCTCTTGGATCCTTCCCCGCAGCCTTCAGGAAGTCGATGGTTGCAAGCTCTACGAGGCCAGGTGTCAAGCAAGTCCCATGGGAAGCCGTTGAACTCCAACCATCGCCCATCAAAGTACTCCCAAGAAGTCCCAGGAAGTCCCAAGTGATGCCTTTAGATATCTGATGAATTTACAGAAAATCCTCATTCCATTCTGTTCCTCAACTTTGTATTGATTTGAAGGATTTGAAGGGAAAAGTGAAGGAAAAAGTGAGAGCTTGAGGAAAGTGTCCCCAGCTTAGGTGAAGATCACCGATTTTGGTTCCTCCTCGATGTGCAATGACGGGAAGTCCTTCGCCAAGGGCCCCGTAGGCACACCACCGTACATGGCTCCCGAGCTCATGTTCCCTGGCGCAATTTCAGGAGATTTCAACTTCCAACTGCTCACAACGAACATTCTCAGCATAGAATCTGTGGAACAGAATTGAGATGTGGGGATGTGGGGATGTGGGGAACATGTGGGGAACATGTGGGGATGATGTGGGGAACATGTGGGGAACAGGTGGGGAACATGTCATGTGTGATGTTTGTTCCATTGTTTTAATTTGAAACACGTGTCATGGTGCGAGGCATGGTGGCTGGCATGGTTTCCCAGTCGACGCGTGGAGCCTGGGCATTTCGCTCTTTGTGATGCTGAACGGCTACTTTCCATGGAAGGAGCGCCACGCAATGGGTTAGGAGTTCTTCATTCACAGGAATCTTCTGAAAAGAGGGCAACATGTTTTGAATGATTTGTAAGCAGCGTAAGCCTCAACAGCAAAATTTGTTCAAGACCCAAACTACAGGGACTCCAAACTACAGGGACAGACTCCGAGGAAAGGTTGACAATGTTGGTGCAGCCGAGGGGAGTCAAACTCTGCAAGAAACTGAGAGTGTAAAGACGACCAATTTCCAACATGGAAAAACATGTGTAAAAAGAATTGGAACCTTTAAAGTGGCATCCCAACAATCATGATCATCAAAACCCTTTTCACTTTTTTGGTGTAGCTTTAAAGACGCGTGTTTTGGAAAAGGAGCCTGCGAGGCAGTTCTTTTTGCCCCCTTTTCACCGGGTTGTATGGTAGCACACCATGTGCGTCGAGACATGTGAGAACTGAAGCATCGCCTGCAGTTGGGTTCAAGTTTTGTGTGAAAACTTGTCCCCTGCCGTGTGTGGCAATGGCGCATTGCGGCGCCGTGACTGCCGAAGCGCTGCGCCTTTGGCTGGCTTCCGTCCCAGGGACACTGACTCACGAATGGGGTCCCACCGGAAGTCACCCATATGCATGTGGCTTTGACGAGCTGCATCCACCTCATGGACGAGGTGATCTTTCGAGGGGTGCCAGCTCGACCTACTCTGCGAGACTACATGTGCCACGTGCAGACCGAGCTCCTCAATCTCCAAGGCGCCATCCTTCTGAGCGAGCTCGCCTACATCAATGAAGAGCGCATCGCAGCCTTGGACTTGCGCAACCACACGGCACAGAACTTGATCCTCGTGAACGATGTCACGGGTTTCTGCAGGGACGTCAGTGCATGGATGGGAGCGCAGGAAGAAGGGCTGCAGCGGGAGGTGTTCAGGACATTGGCACGCATTTGCAGCCATTTCGAATTGGCGCTTGACACCTCCTTCGACGAGCGCGCCATCAGGTGGTTGAGGGTGCAACTGGAGGACTTCACGCCCACCTGCCATGCGATGATCCGCGCGGCCCTGCCTGTGGAGGATGAGTTCCTTGGACGCCACCCGGAATGTCAACGGCAACGATCATAGCGTTTGCCCTTGGTGTCCATCTTCACGGTTTTTGATGCCGATGTTACGGCCTTGCCACGTCACCTCACTTGAGTCCAAAAGAGCTTTGGCTGTGACGGCTTGTTGCTAACGGATATCCGGCTTGGTTGTCATATGGGATTCCTGGTCACTAGGTTTTCCTTTTTCTTTCATTTCGCGTGGGCCGCCAGGTTTGGGCTCAGCGCCCTTCACACACCATGCGCGTGTCGCGCCGCGCGCCAGCAGTGCGACATGTGAACCATGACGTCTCTGCTGCAGCCACCATGCCAGCTTTAGGGGAGCTGCGGGATGCTCTCCGAGCCACGGGCGCCACCGGCTTGGCCCCTCAGTTGGTGTCACATGGCGTGCAGCGGCTATCTGACGTTGCATTAAAGCGCGATGGGCTCGTAGCTGCTGGCATCCAACAGTGGAAGTTGGAAGCCATCCTTGGTGTGTCCTCACAGAAGGTTGAGGTATTCCCCGGTCAGAGGCGAGATTTGCCTTTACCGGTGTCCAACCAACGTGCTTCGTTGGCAGTGGCGCTGTCGGCTGTCGCTCCCAATGAAAGGACAAGGAGCTTGAAGTGTTTGGACCAAGACATCCTAGCTAGGTCCACCAATCCAATTCAAGAAGCCCGCGTTGCAAAGCCGCCGCAGACACGAACTACGCGCGTGGGAACCTGCTGGCCGCCCCACTTCCTCTTCCTGTGCGTCATCGGCCAAAGCGGGAGGAACAGGGCCGATGTGGTAAAGAATTGGCTTCTGTGCCTGCATAGCTGACGGGTCAAAAGCAAGCAAGGGAAAAGAGAAAGCGCTTGCGGCCAAACTCTGCACAGAAGCTGAAGTGAACAAATGTCTGGTAGCGCGCCATGTGCGTCGAGACATGTGAGAACTGAAGCATCCACTGCAGTTGGGTTCATGTTTTGTGTGAAAACCCACCCTCCTCGACCCCAGAATGGGAAGAGGAGCCTTTCTTGAAAGTACACCACGTCCCAAACGGTTACTTCGGCTACTGGTACTAAGCCACCTGGTAAAGAATTGGCTTCTGTACCTGCATAGCTGATGGATCAAAAGCAAGCAAGGGAAAAGAGAAAGCGCTTGCGGCCAAACTCTGCACAGAAGCTGAAGTGAACGAATGTCCTTTCAAGAATTTCGGAAGTTAAGAAAGTGAGAAATGTATTTTTTTCAACATATGAAGCTTGCAAAAAAGAGAGAGATAGAGAGGGGGTGAGGTAGGTAGCTAGAGATAGAGAGAGAGGGAGAAAGAGAAGAGAAGAGAACAAAGAGGATTTCTGAAAATCCTGGCAAATCACATATCTAAGGGGGCAACTCTGGCAATTTTTTCTGCAGTGACGTTTGGAAATACACATGCGAAAACCGATCCTCTTCAACATTTTGCAGAAACACGTGTTCTTCCTCATATCAAGAAGCTAGTTGTTGGGGCTTCTTACTTCACGGATAGGAGACAGGGCTATCAGTATGATTGGGTGGGTACCGATATCAACAGGATTAGGTGGGTGGTGTTGCCGGGGGCCGGTGTCAACATGATTGGTTGGGTGCCGGTAAAATCTGTGGTTTTTCTTTTCGGGTTATTTGATTGAATTTGGGCCATTTCGATTTTCCGATATGAGTGCAACCAAAGGAATTACTACTCTAGTTTTTTTAAATAGCGATCGAACAATGCATGTTTAGTGATTTTACAAGCAGTGTTTTTTACAAATTTAAGTGAACAACGAGTGTTCTTTGACAGGTTTCTGTTGCAGTTCAATTTCATCAAACGGTGGCAATTTCAATCCTCCAAAGTTACGCGCCAAAATTGCAATTCCCAGTGTGGAGTTTGTTTGTGGAAACTGGTTGGCCGTCAAAACTTCGCAGAGAAAATGTTCCAGCTGGAGACCGTTAGACGCAGACTTGGCACAACAAAAGGCACAAGACAGGCCCCGTTTCCAAAAACCCAACTTGTCCCTGACAAACAAAAAACAATCAAAAATGTCACACTGCAAACCCACCATTGGTGGGCTTCAGAAAGAGACTATGAACAGTTTGACACATTTGCAGAGTTCATATTTGGCAAACATTGGGTTTTGGTCATTCGAATCCTTCAGTGAGGCTCCGTCGATAGATATCAACCTACGTTGAGCTGGAACTCTCTCATGTTTTTGGTGTTTTGGTGCGCGTTATCAGCATAACATTGTGCGCTGTGATTTTTTAAATACTTTTTTCAGGTTTGTATATAGCATCATCTACCCGTTTGAAATCCTGTTAGGCACATGTGAAATTTGCAGTGGTTATATAGAGCATCACTACACTGGCCCCAATTCTCAACTATGTTTTGCAATGCTAAATTAGCCGATGGTCCATTATGCTGGGACGGTCTTGGGCTACGTTGGGGTAAGATTGGACCTATCTTCAGCTGGATTTGAAGACATTTTCTGGAATCGAAGGCATAACAGAGTGTAATCCTGGAAAGAGAAACGAAGAGAATCGACAAAGAACACAGGACACTGCAGAAGAATCCTGTGGCACGGGGACATTCGACAGGGACAAGTCTCGGCACCTTTCCGAAGAGGCGAAGGAGTCGGAAGGGGGGCGAAGGAGGGAGAAGGAGGGAAGAAGTTCAAGGATTTCCAGTAGCAAGGATCCAATCATTACTCAATCACTCAAGGAATTTTCTTAGAGAAATTTCTCCATTTGGAACATGTCCTGGCGCCTTGAAGGTGGTCAGGTCGCCAAAAATTGTGGGCTCGAAGAGTAGGTGGAGTTGCATTATGAATCGCGTCGAAGAAAAACAAAGAACAGATATGGACAGATACAAAGAGCTATAAAAGAGCTGTAAAAAGGAGTAAAAGGAAAGGAAGAAATAAACTTAAGAGCTGAAGCAAAACACTTTGAATACGCAGCCTTTTTTGAATTCCACGGCATGGTGTCGGAAGCTGTGGAGATGAGGTGTCCTGGCAACCGAATCAACTTCACACGATCTGATCGACCGAATTCGAACGTGGAAAGCCACACCAGAAATCTGAGCTCTCTGAGTCTCCAGGTGGGACCTATGCGTCGAGTCTTTCAATCCTTAGTCTCTTTACTGTGCGCAAAAAAGCACCGAGTTTCCGCCGGAAAGGTTGGGCGTAAGGCCACAGGCCACGTGAAACTGACACCCTGACGCAGTGCCATAGGAATTCTACATCCGACTTTGCGCGTCGCCAAGGACAGGATCACATTATGACATGCGCAACCGTCATAGAATCTAAAAGTTTCAGAAAGTTTCGACCACAAGCGCGTGATGCTGTGCCATGTCGATTTCCCATCGTTTCTCACTTGTGTTTGCTTCCAATCTCACAACTCCTTTTGAAAACTAAAGAAAATCTCTCCCACTCTCTCACTCTCTTCCAATCTACATTCCTCTCTCGCTCTCTCTCGCTATATTATTCTATTATTCTCTCCTCCTATAGTCTCTCCCTATATTCTTACTTTATATTCTTCTTTATTCTTCTCTCTCTCTTGACTGGTATGCTATGGTACCCTCCTAGTCCCTCAATTTACAATAAAGGAAGGAAGACTTGGGTAAAGTTCTAATGTCGAGTTGGGTGGTCTCCTGACGCCTAAAAGGCCTGCAGGACATTGTAGGTGGCACAACTCGTGCAAGAAAAACAGCGTGAGTTGAAGACGGTTGACAGTTGACAGCTTCTCATGACCAGGAGAGACCAACGAGAGATGAGAGAAACGAGAGAGAAGAATAGCTAGTGAAGTAGTTTGAATAGTTCGAAAAAGAAGTCTAACTAAGAATAGTAAGAATTCTAAGTAAGAACTACTGTACAGAATTCATAGTTTTGAAGATGTTTGAAGTAGAGAATGCTGAGTTCTTTCGTTGAGTTCTTTAGTGAGACCTCCGAGGACCTGATCTGTCGGTTTCTGCGCTTGGCCCCAGCAGAGCGATTGGCCGTGGCCAGCAGCAGATCACATGTTTGGATGAAGGGATAGCATTGGCCAAGCATGGGAGGCAACTGCGAAGCACGTGGCCCGAGATGAAACTCATCAAATTCATCGAACTGTAAACTTGAAAACTAAACACTTTACATAAAGAACTTCATCTCAAAGTTTATGTCCCATATCTAAATCCATTAAACAAAGATGATAATCTGGGCTTACGTGCTTTGTAAAGATTGCCAGCTTTAGTGTACTGCTCCGACAGCATCCAAGCAAGGTGGCCGAGCTTGCCGATCGAAGCATCTGATCTCTTGACATCGAACAGATTAAGGAGCTAAGCTACATTAAGCTACTGTAACTTTGTTAGGCTATGCTAGGCTGCTGTAACTTTGTTGTTCTCAGCGGACTCTGAGGGGACCACTTGAATTTGTTCTGATGGCCCCACTTGACACAGCAGAACTCCACTTGAGTTCTAATTTTCTTCAAGACAGTTGCATTCCTCGGCTCCTTGTTGCTTGATGCATTCTTTTTCAATACGATGCTTGGAGGTTTCTTTCCAATGAGGGTTACTGATTCAGTGTTCTTCGTGAAACCTTGTGATTCTTCGTGAGTAGAAGCTGTTCACATCAAAGTGTTCACTGCATGATCTTGAGAAACCTCCCTTTGGCTGCTATACAAGGCAGCGGCTCTTGGTAAGCAGACAGGACGTTTACCAATATGGAATTCTAAAAGGCTGGCATGGATATTTCATACACATTCGATGATGCTTTCAAGATGTTTCTGAACAAGTTAAGCTTGTAAATACTATTTAAACTTGTTGCAATCCTTTTTTTCATAACTTTTTTTCAATGATCTTATGAATCTGAGATGAGTCAAAACTAGAATCTAACACTCGAATCTCGTTTTCAAACTCGATGCGAGCCTGGGAGGTTGACCCCAAGGAGGCTCAACTGATCTAATTCGCAGCGACCTCAACGGGGTCAGCTGGTGCGAAGGATTTGGGCGGAAGGACTTACTTTACGAAAGAGTTCCTCTTGAGTAACTGAAGGAAAGTATGAAGGGAAGGAGTAGTGGAAGGAGTTGATTTTCTGAAGAAATGAAGAAGGTACTTAAGAAATGTCACTTGAAGTGCATAGTTACATCTAGAACTTCGTACAATGCATACACCATAAGTCTCTACAATGAGTCTACAATCTCTACAACCTAACGAAAAGGCGTACTTGGTGCATGCCTGGCATAGTTCACTCGATTTTCAATCAAGGACAGCATCGGAGATGAATCCTGCAAGTGGAAATGAGGGGATTCTGTTGCTCCCTGTGCCTGCCTTTAGCCCCTGTGCTTGCGATGCGTGTTCTTTGAATCTTCATTGCGACCTAGGCCATGCTCGTCATCGGCTCCCTTTTGTCCCTTTTGTTATTGTGGCAGCGATGATCATGCTCATCTCGGAGAGTTTAAAAGCAGTGCTCAAAACTTCATTGCATGTAGCAAATTGTACTCTTACATATTCTTATACATTCCTTTGTCACTTCTATTTCAGGAAGTTGTTTGTCATTCCTTTGTCACTTCTGTTTGGAAGCTGTTTGTAAGTCCTTTGTTACGTCTGAATATTTGGAAAGTTTGGATTTCCTTATCTCTCTCTCTGAGCATTGAAGTCTCCCCTTCGACGAGTTGACCGAATCATGGAAAGAAAGTAGAGCTGAGCAAAGTACTGTAGAATCGAGTGAACTATAAGACTTGAGAAGACTTGACTAGGCTACATGAAGTAAAATAGAACAAAGTAGAATAGAGTAAGAATAGATTAGAAAAGAATATATACGATGGAACAAATTTGGATAGAATCGAATCCAGTAGAAACGAATGGAACAAAAGAGAATAGAATGGAATCGAATAGAACAGAATAGAATCATAGAATAAATCCGAATAGACTAGATTAGAATCGAAAGAAATATAATAGAATGACAAAGATTAGAAAACGACGACATAAGATAGAATGCAAATCAAATTCATCAGAGTAGAATCCCACAAAACAGACTAGAACAGATAGAATAAAATTGAATAGAATAGAAGGAAACGCATTAGAAGAGAACATAATTAGTCGACAAAAATGGAATAGAATGAAACAGAAAAGCATGGAATAAAGCAACACGAATAAGACTTAGACAACATAGAATAGAATAGAATGGAATAGAATATAATAAAAGAAACACCTAAATTGGCAAAATTGAACTGAACGGAATTGAATGAAATGGAATAGAAACCTACAAAAAGAACAGAATCAATTAGGTGAGAATGTAATGAAATGGACACAAAATGAGAATAAAATGGAATAGAAACACATATATAGAATAGAACAAGATAGAATGGAACAAGAAAGTAGGCATAAAACGAAATACAATAGAATACAATAGAAACCTATGAATCAAAAAATATCGAATGGAATATAATATAATAGAATAGAAAAAGCACAGAATAGAAGGGAACCAGACAAACAGAAAAGAACATAGTAGAATATAAAAAGATGACTGCACTAGAACAGAATAGAGTAGAATAGAATGGAACTAAAACAGAATAGAATCGAATAGGAAATAATCAAAAAAAGTAGAATAGAAGAATAATAGAATCGAATACAACGCATAGGCATGGAACAAAATAGAATAGAATAGAAAAGCACAGAATTGCAAAGAAGGCAGTACAATGAAATGAATCCGATGAAACAGAACAGAATACAAAATAATAGAATGAAATAGAATGTAAGATGGCAAAGACGAACAGGTAGAACATAATCAGAACAAAATAGAATAGAATAGACTAAAATCGAATCAAATGAAAGAGAATTGACCAAAGTAGAATAGACCCAAATGGAATAGAATGGACTGGAAATAATCGAAAAAGAGTAAACATAATAGAATTAAAAGCATAGAAGCATATAGAATGAAATGGAATAGAATAGATCCAAATAGAAAATAGAATAGAAAAGAAGAAAATATAATAGAAAAGATAAAGTAGAATAGAACAGGTGAGAATCAAATTTTGACAGAATAGAATAGAATAGAATAGAATAGAAAAGGTTATGATTAGATAATCAGAATACAGAAGAATCAAATAGAATAGAATAGAATAGAATAGGATAGAATAGAATAGACTAGACTAGACTACACTAGAATAGAATAGAATTCAATAAAAAGAATGAGCCGAAATAGAATAGAAAGAAGAGAACATAATCTAAAATAATAGAATAACATAGACTGAAAAATATATAAATAGAATAGAGTTCAATAGGATAGAATGCAAGAGAATAGAAAAATAGCATATCATAGGATCATAGGATCCGGAATTTAATCCGATCGAATAGAATAGCATAGATTGAGCAAAGTAGGAGAGAATAGAATCAAAAAAAATGGAGTAAAAAGGAATGGAACAAAATGGGATGGAATACAACCGAATAGAATGCAATAGAATAGACCAAAATAGAAAGACCAGAATAGAATGGAAGTAACAGAATAGCACAGAGAATGGAACAGCGTATAAATAAAGTAAGATAGCATCAGTTCAAAAGAATAGAATAGAAAAGCAACGCTACCAAAAAATAGAATCGAAATGAGCAAAATAGAAAGAATAGAACAGGAAATAGAGTAGACTGAATAGAAAAGAATCGAGTAGACAACAGTGCACTGACTAAAATAGAATGGAAGAGAATCGATCGAGCAAACTTTCAATAGAATGGAAAAAGAAGGGAAAAGAATCCAACAAACGATAAAACCATACATATCATATAGAATAACAAAGAATAGAACACAATTGAAGCGAACAGAATAGAATAATCGAAAAAGAGAATAGAAAATAGTAGAAAATAATACAAAAATAGAAAATTGTAAAGTCTATCAGAATAAAATAGAGTAGAATAGAGTGAATAGAACAAAATACGGGAGAATGAGTAGAAAACAAAAGTAGAGTAGGATAGCATAGAGTAGGATAGAAAACAATAGAATGAAATAGAAAAAGAACACAATACATTAGAGTAGAATAGAAAACAATGAATCGAAAAAATAAAGAATAGAATAGAATAGAATAAAGGGGAATAGAAAGCAATCAAATCAATAGGATAGAATAGAATAGAATAGGATGCATAGAATAGAATGGAATGAAACGCAAAAGATACAATGGAACAAATTTGAGTAGAAAAGCACAAGAACGAAATAGTATAACGTTGAGTATGCCAAAATAGAATAGAATAGACGGAATTGAATATAAATATATATATATATATAGAAAAATAAAACCAAACAGAAAAGGATAGACAATAATAGAATAGAAGAGAAAAGAACAAGATAGAAGAAACTTAACTAGCGCAATACCGCATAGAATCAAATAGAACAAATAGAATTAAGATAGGACAAATAGTGTAAACACTTGAATAGGAGTACATAGAATAGAATAGAATAGAACAGAATAGAATAGAATATAAAGGAGCAGAAAACAATAGAATGGAAAATCATATAACAGAATAAGATTAAATTGAAAACAACAAATCGGTGGCCCAAAATAGAATAGACTAGAATAGAAGTGAAAATAATGGAGAAACATCGAGTGAAATTCAATGACAAGATACGGAATAGAATAAAATAGACTAGAATGAATCCCAAGAAAAGGAATAGAATAGAGTAGAATAGAAAACAAAAAGATACAAAGTCATAGACTAGGATCGAATAGCATAAAGAAAAAACAAAATAGAGTCGAGTCAAATAGAATATAATTAATCGACAAAATTAGGAAAGAATAGACGTTAATAGATCGAAACAAAATAGAATAGAATCGATTAGAACAGAATAGAATAGAAAAAATGGAATAGAATAGAACAACATAGAACAGAATAGAATAGAATGAAATAAAAACGAAAATCATAGTACAAACTAGACTGGAGCAGGCAAACTTTGACAAGAACATACAGCATGGGAGAAGAGAATGGGATAGAATGGAGTAGCATAGAGAAAAAAGAGCAAGATGGAATGATAGGACAGAATAAAATGCAATAGAACAAATTAGAATGCAATTGAAAAGACAAGAGTAGCATGAGTAGAGCATGAGTAGCATAGGATGAAATCGAAGCAGAGTTCGCAAACAGAGCGGCGTTGAAATATCGCTGAGTTCGCTTCGCCCAAAGCGGACATTTCCAAAGGCGACCGGAGCGTGCCAAGCTGCCACTAGGGGCTCTTAAGGAACCCTGGGGCATGGCACATACGGAGCTGGAGGTTCACCTGGAAATTCTGCATGGGACGGGCCTTGTTCCTCGGCCCAAGGCAGAAGTTTTCAAACTAACACATTTCGAAAGATTTGAAAAAGAAGATATTTAGAAGATATTTATGATGTTGACATATCTTCATTTCTACATTTAGACGTTCTTTTATCTTCTTTCCATGTTTCGGAGCTTCCAGGTGGGTCGTATTTCTGGAGGCGTGAGACCTCCCTCCCGCTGATTCCAAGAGGCTGCCTAGGGAAGGACGCCTCGTTGCGGTGGCAGGGCAGCTGCTTCCTAAACGGCGCTGGCGTACGTAGTGCTGAGCCAAGGACACTGTGAGACCAAAAAATCATATCTTCATTGTTCATGTCTTCATATCTTCATGAAATGCATCTACATATATCTACATATAATCATATTTATCTACTATCATTTTCACATTTTCATACTGTATCTGTTTATTATATGTTCATATCTTCATACTTTGATTGTATTTGCATATCATGTTTCATGTCTTCAGACTTCACGCTTTCATATCTTCAGACTAACTTACTATTGATATTTTACTTATTGACTAAATGTTGATATATTCACACACATTTTTACGAATATCTTCATACTTCTTTATTCTTTCTTATATTCTTTGATTACTATGATCTCTTGTCAAATCTTGCTCCGTCCCCTCGAATTTGGGGATGTCAGAAATTGTAGGCATTGGAGGCTACAACTGGGGCCTAAACCAAGCGCCAGAAAGTCAATCACAGCTGAGATCTATCCAAGGCTCAAAATTTCACGTCACGAGATGTCTGAAAGATGTCGCTCGATGTTCAAAGATTCAAAGCTCTGAATCAGCGTGAACAAAAGGAGGAAAAAATCACCGCGGGTCCAAGCGAACAAGTTGGGACTCAAGACTTTTCACTCGTCCACACAGTTGAGGCCGCCAGCTGAAGCAACACCTTCGAGCAGGACCAAACTCAGCGTCATTTTCACGCTTTTGATGCGGAGTATGCAAAGTGTCGTTGTTTCTTTTGAACGAAAAGTTTCAAAGTGTTCAAAGTTTCTTTTCATTCTGTGGTTTCAACATTTGTTTCAAAATCCTGCCAGCACACCAACGTTGCTCGCACCAAGTCCAGATGGGTTTGATTCGTACAAGACAGAGCAGTGTCATTCAATCTAAGTGGAGGTCTATCGGCTTTCAGGTTGCAAAATCAGGCCGAATGAGTGTCACTACTTGTTTCATCTTGTTTCACTAGTTTGTGATTCGCATAAGTCTGCAAGCCAAAGGAACGTAGGGGTATCAATGACCCAGCAAAGTCAAAGGAGGGAGAACTGACCCCTGAATTCCATGGAGATTCGCAACATAATGTTGACCATGTGTCCTTGATGATCAGGCGTCTGCGAGACGACGCAGGACGCCGTTTCGCGGCAATCTGAGGGAAAGATTTGACACTGCAATGTCTGCAACGCACATGTTAGATCTCTCTGATGTAAACAACTTTGAATGGTGAGTAACGGTGAGTAACGGTGAGTACTCGGACTTGTGGATGGGTGAGCTGAGAAGTCCATCTGAAACCCAGCGCAACCTGAGACCTCTGCAGGCCGCAACCACATCTTATCCTCCGCCTTTGGCAAAGGTCGAGGAGAGTGCAGACGTCATTTGATTGCAAACTGAAGCCGCCTGATGTTTTTCTGTTAAAGTGGCTCCGGTTTGCAGTGTCAACATTGGTTCGTGTCACCCTGAAATCATCGGCTCGAAGCATTTACCTTGGTGTCGTTGTAGTCATCTTGTTTGCGATGAATTTCTCCTGTTGTAGTTATGGTCAGGAAGCTTGACTTTGAAACTATTTGGCTTTGCTTGTGAGGCTGGAGCCGAGAGTGTCCAGATCAGAATCTGTTCTCTTAAGTTTACAACTTCCCAGGAGTGCAAAGTTACGGTGACCGTTATGATTGAGGAGTTACACTTAGCAGATTCAGTGTTGTGCAGGTGGTCAAAGCGAAGAGAGCTTGCCCAAGGCGGCCCTGACTTGCTTCTACTCTTTTTTATTTGGATCGCAGAAAGTAGGGTAATCAGGCGGAAAAGACCAAGAAATAGATAGATATTCCAAGATGGCCAATAACTGATAGCTGATGGCGAATGCAGAATGGCTGATTGCTTTCTGGTGAAACATGGAAAGTTTCTTCATAAGTTGCAATCACTATGTCTCTTCTAAGTCATATGGTGCTCATGGCTGATACGTGCTGATGGCTGATGGCTGGTACGTGCCAATGGCCCATGGTTGATGTGTGCTGATGGCTGATAGGTAATGGCTGACAGCTGGTGCAGCTGATGGCTGAAGGGTAGCTGAGAGCTGCGTCTTGTCATCGTGACATCAGTTTGTGGAAATCTGTAGACTCTTGGGCTCATTGCGCAGGCCAATCCAGGCAGCATAGGCAGTGTAGGCGCACTAGTCTTGGAAAGGCTTCTAAGATTCTAAGGAGTTTAAAGAAGCCATGAACCCAGCTGCATTTGTGGCTTCTTGTGGCGTGTTCCCGCTGGTGCTTGCTCTCGCAGCAAGCGCTCTTGGTTTCATCCCGGGAAACCGTCCGAAGAGTGGCATCAGCTTGATGATTGCAACATCATGTCTCTGGGCCCTCTCAATGATCTGGTCGTTACCAGATTTTGTAGTTTTTGGAGTTTCACTCGCAGCACTTGCAGCCTCTTTGCCAGTCATCGTTCAGGTCCCTTTTCTCACCAAGAGTGCAAGCGTCACGACTACGTCAGCTGCAGGTCTACTGTGGAAGGTGGTGTGCGCCATGCTGAAGCGAGGTGAGTTCGGCCAGGCGTTGATTTGCTGCTTGTGGGCCATGCATTGTTTCTTCACGCACGTCTTGTTGGAGCTGGAAGATCTTGTGCTGGATCTCTGGCCATCCTGGTTTCCTCTGGGAGGTGATGACACTTCCGTGGTAGTGATCTTAGGTCATCCACGAAGTGCCTCGGCACATGTGCATCACATGCTGAGTCAGACTTTGCCACAAAACGCACCGTTGACCTTCTATGATGTCCTTTTCCCTTCGCTCATCCAATGGTATTTCATGTATCCATTCAAGCCCTTGGCCAACATGTTCTTGAAGCTTTTGGACTCGCCACAGCACCGAATTGCCGTGGATGAAGTTGCCGAAGAACAGCAATGGCTCCTCTTGAAGTTCAAAGACATTTTGTTGCCAATGCTCTTTCCAGCCATGGTGGATGACCCTGCCCTGTTCAAGGCATCCTGCGACTATACTGAGGCAGATATGATGTTCATCAAGGGGTGCATGAGACGCCTCTTGATCCGCAAGCGAAGTAGCAAGGTCTACATCGCTCGCATGCTCACATTCTCACCCTGGCCGGAGTACATCACAGCTGCCTTTCCCAATGCCCGTTTCATCGTTTGCCTGCGCAGCACAGAAGACTGTCTACGCTCTTTCGTAAGCCTTGCATCTGTTCACTCAGGAGGCAATCCGCACACGGCATTGTGTAAGAAATGGGCTCAGAATTGTGCTGACACACTCACAGAAGGCACTGTGCGGGGCTTGAAGGCTCTTGTGAAGGGCGAGGTAGATGTGAAGGGCAAGGTATTGCAAGTGAACTTCCGCAGCTGGAAAGCAGAAACTCGTAGCTCTCTGATTTCTTTGCTCAAGGAGTTGGGGATGAAAGAAGAGCTCAATGGTCTGCAGGGATCACAGGAAGTGAAAGTTGAACGACGTGAGAAACATTGCAGCCGTCCAGACTTGACAGATTGCCTAGAGGGAGTGGCAATAGCGAAATGGGCTATTGACGATATGAACTCCATGATGGAAAGCCTGGACTCTGCTTCCTGAAACGGAAGTCATAGTTTACTTAAGGCCTCCTTTTCGCCCAAATCCCAGGTTGTTTTTTAAAACCCTAGGGTCGGCGTTGTAGAGGTGGGGCAAATCAAGTGGTGTTCCTAACAGCCTGCTAGCCATGTGCATAGCTTGCATTACATTCAGTTCTAAACATACCAAGCTCCAGTCTGTGGAACTTTGACAATAACGGATGTTCCTGTCACAAAGGCAATGGCTGCAGGCTTTTGCATTGTGTACAGGCCTTAATGACTCAAGCGCCATGTCCTGTAACAATATGCTTGGCATGCATCGAGTTTTGTGCATTCGTCCGCGGTGGTAGAATACCGGGACAAAACCCTTTCCACAGCGTGGAAAATTGGGGACGGGTTGTGTCTTGCTTGATGGTTGTGCATAGTTTTGTTCAGCCAATTCAGCCGCTTGTGCTGCCAGTCATATGCAACTGATCTTCTGGCTCAAGAGTGCCTGTGGCACACCGCACAGTATGGACTCAAAGCTTCCTCGCACGAAAGTTGCTTTCGCCTGTTTGGTAGATGCAACGCACTTTTACACTGTGTGCTCGCTGTTTAGCGACTGGGCCGCATCAGGATTCCAATCAGCATTGCTTAGCTCCAGGATCCCAACCAATAATGGCCTGAAGTAATTCAAGAAGTCATTCAGAATGCATTCATGCGATTGTTGCCTTTGTGTCCTTGATTATTCTTTTCTGTTTCTGTCAAAGATTCTCTCCTTTCTTCTCCTTATTCTCCTTTCTCCTTTCACTTAGACTTAGGCTATGCTGGTGTGCTTTCTGCCGACCTTCACTGGGTCAGTGACCGAAACGAAGCTGGCTATGTGGCAGGCTGGCTGCAGTCTTCTAACGTCTTCGGTCGTGTCTTAATGTCATCCATCTGGGGCTACATTGCTGCGCGCTATGGTTTCGATATGGTGTTGGCTATCACCTTGGCATCTCTCTTCCTGGGTGGTCTATTGTAACTTGGCTTTACCTTGAAGAGAAGCTTATCTTGATCTTTGATTGTTTCTTTAGAAGATCAAGCTTTCAAACTGATTTTAGTTTGATTGTTTTCGCCCAAGTTTCTGAGGTTTGGTTTCTGCACTTCACTTGTGCTTGCCATGCTTGTCCGCTTCACTTTCTTCGGTCTGACACACGGCTGGGTTGCAATCATGGGTCCATATTCTGCGAGCATTGCCGGCGACAAACGCCAACAAGACGTGATTAGCATGGTCATTGCCGCGGGGACTGGCATGCAGCTCATAGGTCCTGCAATCTCAGGGTGGACTTATGGCCTTGTACCCGGATTTCCAGCACTTATTCCAAGTCTACTTGGATCATGTTTGGCATCCCTCGCAATGTGCCTCTTCTGCGGCTTGCAGTTGAGGGACAGGAAGGCTTTTTGGTCGCACCAGGCCGAGGACAGGTCGGTCAACAGCTCTTCGGGAAAGCGTTCCCCCATTTTGAAGATGTTGTCACAATGGCCTGTTCCACTCGTCATTTTGATGCGCTTCAGTCAGGGTTTCGCCCAATTCGCCATCTTTGAAGTTGTTCCATTGTGGCTGATTTCCGACACAGAGGTTGGAGGCCTGAACATGTCTGAGAAGCAAGTAGGTGTCTTGCTTGCTCGTTCTGGCTTGTGGAATATCTTCTACTTCTCTTTGGTCTTACCCAGATTGTCGAAGAGGCTGGGTGGACGCTGCACTTCCAACATCGTCAGTGTGTTGGGGATCATATTTTGCACTCTGTTGCCATTCAGCACGACCGAGTTGACAGCCAATGTGACACACCTGTTGGCGACATCTGCTTGCTTGTCGCAAGCTGCACTGAACATTGCCTTCACAAACAATGCTGCGGGCCAAGCGGATCGTACGATTGTCAGCGGTTTTGCTGTGACCATGGACACGGTGGGCAAGGCGATTGCCCCGATTGCAACGTCGACCTTGTTCGCTTGGTCTATCAATGCTTTTGGCATATCAGGTCATGGACTCGTGTTCTACATTCTGGTGCCTGAGATTTGCCAAAGATTGTTAGAATGACGCCTATTAAAGTGTTGCAGTTCTTGTTGGGTTTGAACTTTGATTTTTTTGAATTCCAAAATTCCATGTGTTGGGTGCAGAGTGTGAGGCCTCGTTGTCACTCGTGAACCTCCTCTGCACATTGCTGCTGCCAGCTTCAGTGGAAAACCAGGCGAGCTCTGAGCTTTCGAGCGAAGGCAGCGAGACCCAAGGAGAAGATCAAGGAGAAGGAGTTGGAGATCGAGAAGATCAAGGAGTTCAAAGGACCATCTACGGCTCGTCAGAGTCAGACACGGTCGAGAGCTCGCAAGAAAGTGATTGCGCCAGATGCTGAGTCTGAGATCCTGCTGGAGGCTTGGAAGTCAGAGGAAGGAAACGAAGCGCAACTGAAGATGTTAGGAAAATTCGAAAACAGAAGACATGTAAGTAGCAAATAGTATTGAAATCAATGCTTGGATAGTGATGCTATTATCAGATGTCAGAACAAATCTGGACAGATGTAAGAATCTATGAAGAGTCAGGAGAAACTATCGAAGGGCTACAAACTGGGCCAGTTGTGTTCCTCCTTATGGGTCCATGGGTCTAACATGGCCGCAGAATGATTGAGTGAAGGTCGTATAGGCAGTCAAGCGAGAAATCAGCCACGCAGGCCAAAGAGTCAGCTATTTCTTTGGTCAGGGAATTAGATAAAGGACTTATGTCTTTGACGTGGCTGTTTCGCTAGTTGATTCATTTATTGCTTCAGTTGGTTCAGATTGCAGCGAGGCAGTCAGTTCCTCTGCCCAACGCTTTCGTGCTATCGAAGTTTTGAGTAGGTCTCAGTTTGATCCGCCAAATATTTAAGAGTGGAGACCATGGGAAGCATATTACACCGTTGCATTGCAGATGTCTTCTAAAGATCGGCAAGTCTTTGGTGCCTGAATCTAGCTGGTCATATAGACCTTGCATTCTTTTTTTTTGTCTGAAGCTCGCTGAAGCCAGTCATTGCTGTTGGTGCTTCAGTTTGGGATCTGAGCTACATATTTTGCCTATGATATCGTACAAATTAGTGCTATAAAAGGCTATATATGCGACATTGATTTATGGAATATATGATATTCAACCAATGTCAAAGCTAGCCTTTTGAGTCCAATGACCAGCTGTGCAAGGTGGAGTGATGCAAAGATGCAGGAGAAATTCAGAGAAATCTGAGAATTTGAAGGCCTTCCCGGTGCTGAAACCGAAGTGATAGTTTGCAGGCCCCGATGGTCTCCTTTTGCGTCGATCCCAGGTTCTTTGAAACCCTAGGGTGGCGTTGTCAAAAGAGTATTCTCAACCTGCCAGCCTGTTGTAAACATACTAAGCTCCAGTGGAACTACAAGAGTTCTTGCTTTGACAAAGGGCGCAGGTTGCTGAATTGCTGCACGTGTACAGGCCTTAATGACTCAAACGCCATGTCTTGCAACCATTGCTTGCCGTGCATCGAGTTTTGTGCATTCGTCTGCGGTGGTAAAACCCTTTCCACAGCGTGGAAAAATCAAAAAGCTGTCATCATGAGTCTAGAGAACAGAGTAGTCATCATAGTTATCATTTGGTACTGTAAAAGGGGATGGAAACGCCACTTACAGGGGCAGATCGGATCGCAGCGATCTGACTCGCTTCGACAATGACCTTCTTGTAAGGGGCATCCACAGCAACCATATGAGCAGCACACTGCGCATGCAAACTCACGGCAGCCCCACCAAAGTGTTTTTCAGTTGTATGTTCGGTCGTTGCTTTGTGTAAGGTCGTTCACCTTCAGAAACAAGTACTACGCCAAAGAGAACCTTGCGAGAGGATAAAGGGCAAGGCAAAAGATGTGACGTGCTATGCATTCAAAGGGTTGACATGGGTGATTAATGTGCTTGGAGCCCTGTTGAAGGACATATATGCACTCTCACAATTTCGCACAGACTTCTGGATCCAAGTGATCTAAGCGAGCCAGAACATCTACAGTAAGACCGACATGGGCGGAGACTGAAAGGGTTTCAGTTTCAAAATCCTGCCAGCACACCAACGTTGCTCGCACCAAGTCCAGATGGGTTTGATTCGTACAAGACAGAGCAGTGTCATTCAATCTAAGTGGAGGTCTATCGGCTTTCAGGTTGCAAAATCAGGCCGAATGAGTGTCACTACTTGTTTCACTAGTTTGTGATTCGCATAAGTCTGCAAGCCAAAGGAAGGTGGGGGTATCAATGACCCAGCAAAGTCAAAGGAGGGAGAACTGACCCCTGAATTCCATGGAGATTCGCAACATAATGTTGACCATGTGTCCTTGATCTTCAGGCGTCTGCGAGACGACACAGGACGCCTTTTCGCGGCAATCTGAGGGAAAGATTTGATACTGCAATGTCTGCAACGCACATGTTAGATCTCTCTGATGTAAACAACTTTGAATGGTGAGTAACGGTGAGTATTCGGACTTGTGGATGGGTGAGCTGAGAAGTCCATCTGAAACCCAGCGCAGCCTGAGACCTCTGCAGGCCGCAACCACATCTTATCCTCCGCCTTTGTCAAAGGTCGAGGAGAGTGCAGACGTCATCATTTGATTGCAAACTGAAGCGGCCTGAAGTCTTTCTGTTAAAGTGGCTCCTGTTTGCAGTGTCAACATTAGTTCGTGTCACCCTGAAATCATCGGCTCGAAGCATTTACCTTGGTGTCGTTGTAGTCATCTTGTTTGCGATGAATTTCTCCTGTTGTAGTTATGGTCAGGAAGCTTGACTTTGAAACTATTTGGCTTTGCTTGTGAGGCTGGTGCCGAGAGTGTCCAGATCAGAATCTGTTCTCTTAAGTTTATAACTTCCCAGGAGTGCAAAGTTACGGTGACCGTTATGATTGAGGAGTTACACTTAGCAGATTCAGTGTTGTGCAGGTGGTCAAAGCGAAGAGAGCTTGCCCAAGGCGGCCCTGACTTGCTTCTGCTCTTTTTTATTTGGATCGCAGAAAGTAGGGTAATCAGGCGGAAAAGACCAAGAAATAGATAGTTTCCAAGATGGCCAATAGCTGATAGCTGATGGCTAATGCAGAATAGCTGATTGCTTTCTGGTGAAACATGGAAAGTTTCTTCATAAGTTGCACTCACTATGTCTCTTCAGGGTCATATGGTGCTCATGGCCGATACATGCTGATGGCTGATGGCTGATACGTGCCAATGGCCCATGGTTGATGTGTGCTGATGGCTGATAGGTAATGGCTGACGGGTAGCTGAGAGCTGCTTCTTGTCATCGTGACATCAGTTTGTGGAAATCTGTGGACTCTTGGGCTCATTGCGCAGGCCAATCCAGGCAGCATAGGCAGTGTAGGCGCACTAGTCTTGGAAAGGCTTCTAAGCTTCTAAGGAGTTTTAAAGAAGCCATGAACCCAGCTGCATTTGTGGCTTCTTGTGGCGTGTTCTCGCTGGTGCTTGCTCTCGCAGCAAGCGCTCTTGGTTTCATCCCGGGAAACCGTCCGAAGAGTGGCATCAGCTTGATGATTGCAACATCATGTCTCTGGGCCCTCTCAATGATCTGGTCGTTACCAGATTTTGTAGTTTTTGGAATTTCACTCGCAGCACTTGCAGCCTCTTTGCCAGTCATCGTGCAGGTCCCTTTTCTCACCAAGAGTGCGAGCGTCACGACTATGTCAGCTGCAGGTCTACTGTGGAAGGTGGTGTGCGCCATGCTGAAGCGAGGTGAGTTCGGCCAGGCGTTGATTTGCTGCTTGTGGGCCATGCATTGTTTCTTCACGCACGTCTTGTTGGAGCTGGAAGATCTTGTGCTGGATCTCTGGCCATCCTGGTTTCCTCTGGGAGGTGACACTTCCGTGGTAGTGATCTTAGGTCATCCACGAAGTGCCTCGGCACATGTGCATCACATGCTGAGTCAGACTTTGCCACAAAACGCATCGTTGACCTTCTATGATGTCCTTTTCCCTTCGCTCATCCAATGGTATTTCATGTATCCATTCAAGCCCTTGGCCAACATGTTCTTGAAGCTTTTGGACTCGCCACAGCACCGAATTGCCGTGGATGAAGTTGCCGAAGAACAGCAATGGCTCCCCTTGAAGTTCAAAGACATTTTGTTGCCAATGCTCTTTCCAGCCATGGTGGATGACCCTGCCCTGTTCAAGGCATCCTGCGACTATACTGAGGCAGATATGATGTTCATCAAGGGGTGCATGAGACGCCTCTTGATCCGCAAGCGAAGTAGCAAGGTCTACATCGCTCGCATGCTCACATTCTCACCCTGGCCGGAGTACATCACAGCTGCCTTTCCCAATGCCCGTTTCATCGTTTGCCTGCGCAGCACGGAAGACTGTCTACGCTCTTTCGTAAGCCTTGCATCTGTTCACTCAGGAGGCAATCCGCACACGGCATTGTGTAAGAAATGGGCTCAGAATTGTGCTGACACACTCACAGAAGGCACTGTGCGGGGCTTGGAGGCTCTTGTGAAGGGCGAGGTAGATGTGAAGGGCAAGGTATTACAAGTGAACTTCCGCAGCTGGAAAGCAGAAACTCGTAGCTCTCTAATTTCTTTGCTCAAGGAGTTGGGGATGAAAGAAGAGCTCAATGGTCTGCAGGGATCACAGGAAGTGAAAGTTGAACGGCGTGAGAAACATTGCAGCAGTCCAGACTCGACAGATTGCCTAGAGGGAGTGGCAATAGCGAAATGGGCTATTGACGATATGAACTCCATGATGGAAAGCCTGGACTCTGCTTCCTGAAACGGAAGTCTTGGTTTACTTAAGGCCCCCTTTTCGCCCAAATTTTCCTAGGTCCTTTTTTAACACCCAAGGCCTGTGGCATTGTAGAGGTGGGGCAAATCAAATGGGTGTTCCTAACAGCCTGCTAGCCACGGGCACAGCTTGTCTTACATGCAGTTCTAAACATACCAAGCTCCAGTCTGTGGAACTTTGACAATAACGGTTGTTGCTGTCACAAAGTCAATGGCTGCAGGCTTTTGCATTGTGTACAGGCCTTAATGACTCAAACGCCATGCCTTGCAACCACTGCTTGGCATGCATCGAGTTTTGTGCATTCGTCCGCGGTGGTAGAATGCCGGGACAAAACCCGTTCCACAGCGTGGAAAATTGGGGACGGGTTGTGTCTTGCTTGATGGTTGTGCATAGTTTTGTTCAGCCAATTCAGCCGCTTGTGCTGCCAGTCCTCTGCAACTGATCTTCTGGCTCAAGAGTGCCTGTGGCACACCGCACAGTATGGACGCAAAGCTTCCCCGCACGAAAGTTGCTTTCGCCTGTTTGGTAGATGCAACGCACTTTTACACTGTGTGCTCGCTGTTTAGCGACTGGGCCGCATCAGGATTCCAATCAGCACTGCTTAGCTCCAGGATCCCAACCAAAAATGGCCTGACAAAAACAGTAAGTCAAGAAGTCATTCAGAATGCATTCATGCGATTGTTGCCTTTGTGTCCTTGATTATTCTTTTCTCTCAAAGATTCTCTCCTTTCTTCTCCTTTCTTCTCCTTCTCCTTCTCCTTTTTCTTCTCCTTATTCTCCTTATTCTCCTTTCACTTAGACTTTCTCCTTTCTTCTCGTTTCTCCTTTCACTTAGGCTATGCTGGTGTGCTTTCTGCCGACCTCCACTGGGTCAGTGACCGAAACGAAGCTGGCTATGTGGCAGGCTGGCTGCAGTCTTCTAACGTCTTCGGTCGTGTCTTAATGTCATTTGGGGCTACATTGCTACGCGCTATGGTTTTGATATGGTGTTGGCTATCACCTTGGCATCTCTCTTCCTGGGTGGTCTATTGTAACTTGGCTTTACCTTGAAAAGAAGCTTATCTTGATCTTTGATTGTTTCTTTGGAAGATCAAACTTTCAAACTGGTTTTAGTTTGATTGTTTTCGCCCAAGTTTCTGAGGTTTGGTTTCTGCACTTCACTTGTGCTTGCCATGCTTGTCCGCTTCACTTTCTTCGGTCTGACACACGGCTGGGTTGCAATCATGGGTCCATATTCTGCGAGCATTGCCGGCGACAAACGCCAACAAGACGTGATTAGCATGGTCATTGCCGCCGGGACTGGCATGCAGCTCATAGGTCCTGCAATCTCAGGGTGGACTTATGGCCTTGTACCCGGATTTCCAGCACTTATTCCAAGTCTACTTGGATCATGTTTGGCATCCCTCGCAATGTGCCTCTTCTGCGGTTTGCAGTTTAGGGACAGGAAGGCTTTTTGGTCGCACCACAGAGAGGACAGGTCAGTCAACAGCTCTGCCGGAAAGCGTTCCCTTTTGCAAATGTTATCACAATGGCCTGTTCCACTCATCATTTTGATGCGCTTCAGTCAGGGTTTCGCCCAATTCGCCATCTTTGAAGTTGTTCCATTGTGGCTGATTTCCGACACAGAGGTTGGAGGCCTGAACATGTCTGAGAAGCAAGTAGGTGTTTTGCTTGCTCGTTCTGGCTTGTGGAATATCTTCTATTTCTCCTTGGTCTTACCCAGATTGTCGAAGAGGTTGGGTGGACGATGCACTTCGAATATCGTCAGTGTGTTGGGGATCATATTTTGCATTCTGTTGCCATTCAGCACGACCGAGTTGACAGCCAATGTGACACACCTGTTGGCGACATCTGCTTGCTTGTCGCAAGCTGCACTGAACATTGCCTTCACCAACAATGCTGCCGGCCAAGCAGATCGTACGATTGTCAGCGGTTTTGCTGTCACCATGGACACGGTGGGCAAGGCGATTGCCCCGATTGCAACGTCGACCTTGTTCGCTTGGTCTATCAATGCTTTTGGCCTATCAGGTCATGGACTCGTGTTCTACATTCTGGTGCCTGAGATTTGCCAAAGATTGTTAGAATGACGACTATAGCTGTGTAACATGTGTAATTCCTCCTGAGTGGCATGGACGTGCCCGCAATGTAAACTCTCAAGAGTTCCCTTTTTGCTTCGGGTCACCTCCCATGCGATTTGCTGCGATGGCGTGGCTTTGCACCCTGGGAATCATCTGGAAGGACCTGAACTCCCCTTCTGCTCTGGCTGCCCAAGAGGCAGAATTTTTGCGCTCCGAGCTTCGGCAAACTCGGTTGGCATTGGAGGAGCTGAGGGAATCCCAGGACCACTGTGCCTGGAGGGTTTGGGTGCTGGATTGGTCACTGCGGTTATCTGGACTGGTTGATATAGTGTTTGCTATCTACCTGGTTTACAATCACGTGGTTGGACATCGGGCGAGTCGGGCTGCAGCTCCGCCTCCCCCTCTGCCAATTGCGGGTGACACTGGGGGTTCCTCGGATAGTGAGGGAACCGTTCCAAGTCCAAAGCGGACAGAGAGCAGACTGTCAGCTGGTTCGGGGTCTACTCCGAAAGCTAGAGGGCGACCTACTCGCCCCTCGGATCTAAAGCAGAGGCCATGAATGCAGACCTGACTCTGGACATTCCAGAGGTGCAAGTTTTGGTGAACTACCCAGCAGACCCGGGAGGATTTTTCTGGCATCATAGGATTTTGCTTTGTCGAATAGGAGGAGCGGTTTGGTTGACCCTGACCCCTGACCTTGACATCCAACAGCATGATCTTAGCCTACTGGTGCATAGAGTTTTAGACCGAAGATCAGGGTTCCCAGACGACATAGCCCACGAAGTATATGCCCACGATCCCATTGGACGAGCTGCCTTGAACAGTTACAAGCGTCAAGCACAGACCATGTCGGTGATCTTGGGTGAGGGGACTCTTCCAGACACGGAGAGTACGCAGTGGGTGGTGTGCGATCCAAATCATCCTCGGTTTGGAGAAGTCATCGAAGATGCCCTACTGCACAACGAAGCAACAGGCCTGGCCTTCTCCTCGAAAGGAGTCGTTGTGAAGGATGGCGAGGAGATCTTCATAGAGCGAATCGCCACCGAGCAATTTGACCGGTGGAAGAAGGAGAAGAGGCTGGGGGGAGCTGATGTTCGTCTTTTGGGCGATCACAAAGATGCTGCAGGTAAGAGACGACTGGAACTGGCCACGGCGGTCTCTTTGATGAAGGAGGCCCAGGATGCAGATTTTCCCATCCAAGGAACTCGAGCTTGCAAGGAACTTCATGAAGCAGTGCTGGGGGGCCCTGGGAATTTTGTCTCCTATCATGCAGAATGGTTGCGGCTGTCCGGGGTATCCAAGAGATCAAGCCCCGCTCATGCTGCACTTTGTGAGGGCCTTCGGTTGATGCACCATTATGACCAAATTGACAGCAGCTCTGTTGCCATTGGTGAACACTTAGCCCGATGGTTGGTGCAGATCGAGTTGGCCGTGGAACGCAATCCCAGCAGTCCAAACTTTGATGGTTTGGACATCTTAGCAGGCACCTCGACTTTGCAGGATGGCAGGGCTTCGACGGCTCGCTTCGCCGAATGGGTCAGCTCCCGCATGGAAGAAAGAGCTTCCCTTCGGAAGCAGGAGAGGCTTTTCCAGCAGGAGCGACGTCACCAACGTGGGAAGAGCTATGGTGGCGGCTATGATGATGAGGACGATGATGATGAGGATGATGGAACCGGAAAGGGACGAAAGAAGGGAAAGAAAAAGAAGAAAGCCAAGAAGCCGGGAGACGCGTCTGATGCGCCTCCCGGCGCCTCTGGTCGTTGAAGTGGCTTCGGCTTCCCTTGCTGGCTGAGATGAACTCTTCATCTCGGGGGAGCCGTGATGAGCCAGCGGCTATGCATGATTTCGTCCTGACCAGGACGTCAATTCACCGCAAGCACGGGGGCCCGTTTCCTTTACCTCGATTGAAGATGGATCTGCGTGCCGGCGACTCGAACTCACTGCATCAGGGAGCGGACCTAGCGTTCAACACTTTGAATGACCTCGCTGCAGTGCCTTTTGATGAGACCGAGAGGATGCCCTCCGCCCCTATGACCAAAGTGCAGGAGTGGATTGTTCAGGATATCCTCAGGAGGATTTCGCAGCATGGTGATGCTCCCGGACTTTCGGAGCAGGATGCTTTGGACGAGATTGCCTCCTCAGACCGCCTGTATGAGCAGGAGGCCAACCACTTGGCTAGCTTTGACATCGACAGGATCAAAGTGCTTCAGAGACAAGCTAGACCTTCTCTTACCGTTGACCTTTCGTCGCCGGAAGCTCGTGGGTACCTTCAGAACTACAGGGAACTCATTGAGAGGCCAAACCTGGACTTGGAAGCTGAAGAGTTCCGTGCCTCCCTGCCCACTCCCTATTGGGATCCGAAACTTCGAAGAAGCAGGAAGAGGCGCATCGAGCTCTACCAGGCCCTCCACCGGTGTTCGCTTCTCACTTTCAGGAGACGGGAGAAGGCAAAAGCAGCATTCTTCACGGTGAAGAAGAAAGACAACTACCACCAGAGGCTCATCATTGATGCTAGACAAGCAAACGCAGCACATCACAGACCACCGACTACTCGTCTAGCTACACCAGCAGGCATGGTTTCCTTGGACTTCTCTCCGGAAACTTTGGAGGCCAACGGCTTTGGAGGTCTTGCAGGTGATCATGATGATGAGGCAATGGGAGACTTCAAGCAGCAGTTCCCTCATGCAGAAACCGGAGACGTGGGTGACTGTTTTTATAACTTCTTGGTGCCACAGCTTGCCAGCTGGTTCTCTTTGGGTGACTGGTTCTCGGGTGAAGAGTTGAAACGTTTGGGGATGCACACACAGGAGATCTATGACGACGATGCTCAGTGCGACACCCCCTTGAAAGATTCCGAGATGGTAGTGGCATGCTTCTGCGGCATGGCTATGGGATGGTCATGGAGTTTATACCTGGCTAATGAAGCGGTGGTCCACCAGTCTTCAATTCCCAGAGATGGTTGCCAAGATGATATTATTCGAGACAAAGCTCCCCCACCTTTGATAACTCCAGGTCGACCTGCAGTGGGAATCTATGTGGGTAACGTTCAGGTGCTTGCCGCTGGTCGTGGCGAGGCTGCATCCCGAATGGCTGGCATTGCTGAGCGTTTCCTTCAGTTGGGTATCCCCTATGAGGTTGACCAGGTGTCCGGTAGCATGGAAGTGGAGAGCTTGGGTATGAAGTTGGATTTTGATGGTCGAGTTGCGGCCCGCCCGAAACCTAGCAAGACTTGGAGGTTGTGGTTAGCGACCAAGTGCCTTCTTCGTCGTCGAAGACTTCATGGTAAGCTCCTGCAAATCTGGTTGGGACACGTAGTTCACCACTTTGCTTTGTCGAGATGCTGCCTTTCTAGCTTGTCTGCATGCTACAGGTTTGTAGAGGACCACACCCACCACAGGGCAGAAGTGTGGCCATCCGTGAAGAAGGAGATGAAGCATTGCTTGGGACTTCTCTTTTTGGTTGAGCATGAGCTGAGTGCTCCGACATCACCGGAGGTGCACGTGGGAGACTCTGCCGACTTTGGGTACTCTTTGATGACCACCCAAGCCAGCCATGAGGAAGTCCGAGCCGAACTCTTGTATCGTGAGAGATGGAGATTTGTGGTTAGCTCGGAACCCCGACATGTTGCTCCTCTTCCATGCCCTGGATCCAACTGCCAGCATGACGGTGCAGAGGTCAGCTCCTTGCAGGAATTCCACTATATGGGATCTCGGCGCCAAGCTGGCGTAGGAACCAGGACTCGCTTTGGGAAGTGGTTGAAGACTTCGTCAGAGCACCCCAGTTTCAAGAGGAAGCTACTTCTTCGAGAAGTTCGAGCAAGCAAGGACTTAGTGAAAGAACCTCGGACCATGATCCACGGTCCAGGAATACCGCCCGTAGCGCAATCCTGCGACGCTCCTTCCAGGTGGCGGCTTTTAGTGGCCAAGCGGTGGGAGCATCCTGAGGAACACATCAATGTGAAAGAGATGAAAGTGTGTTTGATGGGACTTCGTCGATTGTGCCGGACTACAAAGAACATGGGGACAGTTGCTCTGTCCTTGAGTGACAACTTGGTGAGTTGCTTGGCTGTGGACAAAGGCCGCAGCAGCTCAGGAAGTCTGAATGGAGTTCTTCGAAGAGCTGCTGCTTACCAAATAGCTTGTCGAGTCCGTTGGCAAGTTAGACACATTCCCACAGACCGAAATGTTGCCGATGAACCTTCCCGATGGTTTCAGCCGATGAAGAAATCATGCCACAGGGAAGCTGCGAGACCAACTCCAGATGGCCATGTGCCGGTGCCCGACTTTGAGGCAGGGAGAACTCAGTCTTCAAGCTCAACCCATCCTGGCATGCAGAAGAACTCAAAGCAGGGAGGATTCTTTCTGGAAGTTTTTTCAGGGACGGCACGTTTGACCCAGGCAATGACCAAGCATGGAATCTCCGTCTTGCCAGACATAGAGGTGGCCAAAGGATCTCACTTCAACTTGCTGCGGAAGAAAACACGTGACTTTTTGCTCCAGCTGTTGATGGAAGGGATCATCGTTTATGTACATTTTGGCACCCCATGTACGGCTTTTTCTAGGGCACGACATAATATCCATGACCGCAGACGAGCAAGGCAGAAGGAAGCTGAGGCAATCACCATGGCACTTCTCACTGCAACGGCGATTAGGATTCTGGTTAGGTCGCATCGTTTCTTCACAATGGAGAACCCCCTCAGCAGCACACTATGGGAGTTCCAGCCTATCCGGGACCTGTTCAAGCTCAAAAACGTCATCTTCGTAGTATGGCATATGTGTCAATATGGAGTGGACCACAAGAAACCAACTGGCCTCCTTGGCAACATCGCCGCGCTCTCAGGCTTGGCGAAGAAGTGCTGCGGAGGACATCAACATCGTCCGCTCAGAGGCTCGGAAACCGTTTGGGAGAACGGGGTCAAAGTTACACGTAACCGAACCAGAGGGGCTGGGGCTTATCCACACCAACTATGTGATGAATGGGCTGCTTTGGTTCAAAACTCACTGGGGCACCTTTTTCAACATCGGCTGGGGGGGGTCAACAAAGGCAAGA
>VSDK01005329.1:66765-78519 GCA_009767595.1 Symbiodinium kawagutii | reverse complement strand
GTGGCTTCTTGTCGCGTGTGCTCGCTGGTGCTTGCTCTCGCAGCAAGCGCTCTTGGTTTCATCCCGGGAAACCGTCCGAAGAGTGGCATCAGCTTGATGATTGCAACATCATGTCTCTGGGCCCTCTCAATGATCTGGTCGTTACCAGATTTTGTAGTTTTTGGACTTTCACTCGCAGCACTTGCAGCCTCTTTGCCAGTCATCGTGCAGGTCCCTTTTCTCACCAAGAGTGCGAGCGTCACGACTATGTCAGCTGCAGGTCTACTGTGGAAGGTGGTGTGCGCTATGCTGAAGCGAGGTGAGTTCGGCCAGGCGTTGATTTGCTGCTTGTGGGCCATGCATTGTTTCTTCACGCACGTCTTGTTGGAGCTGGAAGATCTTGTGCTGGATCTCTGGCCATCCTGGTTTCCTCTGGGAGGTGACACTTCCGTGGTAGTGATCTTAGGTCATCCACGAAGTGCCTCGACACATGTGCATCACATGCTGAGTCAGACTTTGCCACAAAACGCATCGTTGACCTTCTATGATGTCCTTTTCCCTTCGCTCATCCAATGGTATTTCATGTATCCATTCAAGCCCTTGGCCAACATGTTCTTGAAGCTTTTGGACTCGCCGCAGCACAGAATTGCTGTGGATGAAGTTGCCGAAGAACAGCAATGGCTCCTCTTGAAGTTCAAAGACATTTTGTTGCCAATGCTCTTTCCAGCCATGGTGGATGACCCTGCCCTGTTCAAGGCATCCTGCGACTATACTGAGGCAGATATGATGTTCATCAAGGGGTGCATGAGACGCCTCTTGATCCGCAAGCGAAGTAGCAAGGTCTACATCGCTCGCATGCTCACATTCTCACCCTGGCCGGAGTACATCACAGCTGCCTTTCCCAATGCCCGTTTCATCGTTTGCCTGCGCAGCACGGAAGACTGTCTACGCTCTTTCGTAAGCCTTGCATCTGTTCATTCAGGAGGCAATCCGCACACAGCATTGTGTAAGAAATGGGCTCAGAATTGTGCTGACACACTCACAGAAGGCACTGTGCGGGGCTTGAAGGCTCTTGTGAAGGGAGAGGTAGATGTGAAGGGCAAGGTATTGCAAGTGAACTTCCGCAGCTGGAAAGCAGAAACTCGTAGCTCTCTGATTTCTTTGCTCAAGGAGTTGGGGATGAAAGAAGAGCTCAATGGTCTGCAGGGATCACAGGAAGTGAAAGTTGAACGGCGTGAGAAACATTGCAGCAGTCCAGACTTGACAGATTGCCTAGAGGGAGTGGCAATAGCGAAATGGGCTATTGACGATATGAACTCCATGATGGAAAGCCTGGACTCTGCTTCCTGAAACGGAAGTCATAGTTTACTTAAGGCCCCCTTTTCGCCCAAATTATCCTAGGTGCTTTTTTAAAACCCTAGGCCTGTGGCATTGTAGAGGTGGGGCAAATCAAATGGGTGTTCCTAACAGCCTGCTAGCCACGGGCACAGCTTGTCTTACATGCAGTTCTAAACATACCAAGCTCCAGTCTGTGGAACTTTGACAATAACGGTTGTTGCTGTCACAAAGTCAATGGCTGCAGGCTTTTGCATTGTGTACAGGCCTTAATGACTCAAACGCCATGCCTTGCAACCACTGCTTGGCATGCATCGAGTTTTGTGCATTCGTCCGCGGTGGTAGAATGCCGGGACAAAACCCGCTCCACAGCGTGGAACAATCGAAAAGCCACAGCATTTTTGTGAAAGCAGCCTTGGTATCGAGACTGATAGAAGTTTCAATGTACCACATGATGTTTCAGCACCATGATGCCCACTGTTGAAGCAAGTGACTGCAAAGCTGACCTGCCAAGTGAATGAAGATGTTGCAAAGGATGGCCCCCAAACAGTTGCAGCCAGTTTGTCCCGCAAGGCCCGTCTTGGTGGCGGCACTGCTGCGGCGCCGCTTTTATGGCAACTGTGAGTTTGCGCGTGCTATTGGATTGAATGGAAGCAGAAAAGATTACCATGGCTGCATGGCTGCATGGCTGTTTTAAATCTGATATCGGGGGTTCTTTCCTCACATCATCAGATTTTTCAAATCTTCAAGCAACGCATTGTTTTCAAGCTTTTGTTCTGTGCAATGTGTTTTTGATTGGTGCAGTCTGTGGATCTTGTTTTTGTTGCTCTCAATTCAGGTATCTTACAGCGATCCGGATCTCCTCAAAAGCCATAGGCATCAATGTGCAGGCAAGGATCCCCTGGCTGGTTATTGACATCTATTGACTATTGACGGTTGTTTATCCAACGTTTTTCGTTTGCTGAAATGATCCCAGGTGCAACTGCCACAGAAAATGACTTAGTCATTTGCTCAGTTTGTTACTTTTGTGCGTAGACTTGAGAGCTTGCCAGAGGCGCACCAGACAGCGCAACGCCTGCCCACCAGGCGTCAAATTTGCTGACAGAAGCTTTGTCATAGCTCAAAGTTTATGACGTAGAGGATCCAAACTGGGGCATGATGAAGCATGAAGCAATGCTTGGCAGAACCTGCCATGGATCCAATGGAGAAAAGCTAGATCATCCTAAGATTTTTCATGCGGGAGGATACATGGTTGCTGACGTGATTGTTTTGCTGATGACTTGATTCAACCTATTTCAAGACACGACTGATTTGTCCGATCATTTTTGCACAGGTTGCGCCGGAAGGGTTGATCTGAATGCAGCATGCTGCATATCTATATTGGATTGACGATTGATTCATGTGGATTTATGGTCATTCTGCACCTAATCTGTCGCATGTTACATGGAATGGGACGTGTGACACCGTTTTTGTTTTTTGTTGTCTCGACTGCGACAAGACATGTAGCGACTTGAACATGTATAATGAGCAACTTGAGATGTTGTGTCATCAGCTGACAGCTGACAGCAGACCCGCCCAAGATCTGGCTGGGTTTTGCTGGGGACATTGGAAATTCTGTTCCGCGCCTTGAGGACGAGCTTGGCATCGCAAACGGATTGGGCAAATTTCTGCATCTCGTCATTTCTGCCCTCAACAGCTCCATTGGAGGCGCAGTGTCCTAGCTCTGTGGATGTGTTGATCGGCTGATCAACGAGATGTTCGATTCACTCAATCTGCGCGTCATGATGTAATATGATGTGACAAGTTTTGCATCGCTCAGTTGATCCAACCCAGTGGTACATTCTGGCAGCCAGTGTCACCAAGTCCAGGTTGACTTCGAATGTGACCCACCTTGTGTTGCTGTATTGATGAATTACGCTGGTGACTGGATCATCCAAGGTTTGCATCCGAATTATATATCCGGAGAACGGTTGTGTGTCCAATTTACGGCGTTTGATTTATCCTATGGACCTGCTGGGTTTCTTTACTCACCAACAACAACACCTACAGCTATGTTCCACAGTGATCTATGACAACATGGCTACCATTCAACAATAGCGGTCACCGCACTGACTTGGTACCAGGTTGCCCTAATGAACTAGTCATTGATGTTGGGTGATTCCCAACTGGTTCATCACCAAAATGTTTAATAGGTTGGCAACTAAAGTGTGTTGGCCCAAATAAGTTGGTTAGTTTGTTTGTTCATAGGTTGGTTTGGGTGAATTGGTTCACACAATCATCAGACGAACCAAGGAAGAAGGATTGGTGAATATTGCCTTTGTTTAGGCAGCATGAAATTGCTGGGGCTAAACGCCTAGATATGCTTGCACTGAACTGAATCTATACTTTGGCAAGATGACTGCGCCCAAACATTATGCGCCCGGGTTTCCCTGCGAGCCCATACTTATGCAACATTAAGTTGCTGTGCCTAAACATTATCTGGATATGCTCGCGCCCTTATGCAACATGAAATTGCTGTGCCTCAACGTGCGACTCTAGATATGCCTGCACTTAACCTACGCTTAGGCAACAGTGAATTGCTGTTCCTGAACATTTTGTAGCTAGATCTTCCCGCACTGAACCTATACTGCAGCCAGATGAAATTGCTGCGCCTAAACATCTTGTACCTAAATGTACCTCATACTTCTGTACTAAATTAAATCTAACCTTAGGCAACATGACATTGTTGTGCCCAAACATTTTGCACCTAGATATTCGCGCAATGGACCGTACTTGTGCAACATGGAATTGCTGCGCCTCTAAATTTTGCACCTAGATATGCCTGCACCGAACCTACACTTAGTCAATATGAATGTGCTGTGCCTAAATATTATGTACCTAGATATGCTTGAGCTGAACCGATACTTAGGCAACTTGAAATTTCTGTGCCTAAACATTGTGCGCCCGGATGTCCAGACAACTCTGCATTGAACCTATATTTTTGCAAAGCTGAATTGCAACGCCCGAACATTCTGTAGCTGGCCATGCCTGCACTTAACCTGTACTTTGGCAACATGAAATTGCTGCGTCTAGACAAGAGGTACCCGGAAATGCCTGCACTTAACCTGTACTTTGGCAACATGAAATTGCTGCGTCTAGACAAGAGGTACCCGGAAATGCCTGCACTTAACCTGTACTTTGGCAACATGAAATTGCTGCGTCTAGACAAGAGGTACCCGGAAATGCCTGCACTTAACCTGTACTTTGGCAACATGAAATTGCTGCGTCTAGACAAGAGGTACCCGGAAATGCCTGCACTTAACCTGTACTTTGGCAACATGAAATTGCTGCGTCTAGACAAGAGGTACCCGGAAATGCCTGCACTTAACCTGTACTTTGGCAACATGAAATTGCTGCGTCTAGACAAGAGGTACCCGGAAATGCCTGCACTTAACCTGTACTTTGGCAACATGAAATTGCTGCGTCTAGACAAGAGGTACCCGGAAATGCCTGCACTTAACCTGTACTTTGGCAACATGAAATTGCTGCGTCTAGACAAGAGGTACCCGGAAATGCCTGCACTTAACCTGTACTTTGGCAACATGAAATTGCTGCGTCTAGACAAGAGGTACCCGGAAATGCCTGCACTTAACCTGTACTTTGGCAACATGAAATTGCTGCGTCTAGACATGAGGTACCCAGAAATGCCTGCACTTAACCTGTACTTTGGCAACATGAAATTGCTGCGTCTAGACATGAGGTACCCAGAAATGCCTGCACTTAACCTGTACTTTGCCAACATGAAATTGCTGCGTCTAGAGATGAGGTACCCCGAAATGCCTGCACTTAACCTGTACTTTGGCAACATGAAATTGCTGCGTCTAGACATGAGGTACCCAGAAATGCCTGCACTTAACCTGTACTTTGGCAACATGAAATTGCTGCGTCTAGACATGAGGTACCCAGAAATGCCTGCACTTAACCTGTACTTTGGCAACATGAAATTGCTGCGTCTAGACATGAGGTACCCCGAAATGCCTGCACTTAACCTGTACTTTGGCAACATGAAATTGCTGCGTCTAGACATGAGGTACCCAGAAATGCCTGCACTTAACCTGTACTTTGCCAACATGAAATTGCTGCGTCTAGACATGAGGTACCCAGAAATGCCTGCACTTAACCTGTACTTTGGCAACATGAAATTGCTGCCTCTAGACATGAGGTACACAGAAATGCCTGCACTTAACCTGTACTTTGCCAACATGAAATTGCTGCCTCTAGACATGAGGTGCCCAGAAATGCCTGCACTTAACCTGTACTTTGCCAACATGAAATTGCTGCGTCTAGACATGAGGTACCCAGAAATGCCTGCACTTAACCTGTACTTTGGCAACATGAAATTGCTGCCTCTAGACATGAGGTACCCAGAAATGCCTGCACTTAACCTGTACTTTGGCAACATGAAAGTGCTGCGTCTAGACATGAGGTACCCCGAAATGCCTGCACTTAACCTGTACTTTGCCAACATGAAATTGCTGCGTCTAGACATGAGGTACCCAGAAATGCCTGCACTCAACCTGTACTTTGCCAACATGAAATTGCTGCGCCTCAGCATGTGACTCTAGATATGCCCGCGCTAAACCCACGCCTAGACAACATTGAAATTGTTGTTCCTGAACATTTTGTAGCTAGATTTTCCGGCACTGAACCTATACTGTGGCAACATTAAATTGTTGTGCATCGACATTTTGTACCTAGATATCTATACTTAGGCAACGTTAAATAAATTGCTGTGCCTAAACATTCTGTACCTGAATTTTCCAGACCTTGGCAGCATCTATCTGCTGTGCCTAAAAGGTATGTGCGTAGATACACCTGTACTGAACCTTGACTTAGGCAACGTAAAATTGCTGTGCCTAATGATGTAGCCAGATATACCTGCATTTACCCTGTACTTCGGATGTGACTCTGATGGATCACTGCCGTTATCGAATTCCACGTAGAGGCAACGTTCACCTCAGAGGTGCCGAGGTTGCATCAAAGCATCAAACCTTTCTCTGCGGCTAAGGCTATGGAACCCATCACTGTGTGACGCCCAGGGCCCACCATTTTAACGATTTCACCGAGGTACCTTGCGGAACCTTCAGTTGTAACCCAAGCAGTTTGGCTTAGGCCGAGCCGCCAGCTATTCTGCTGAGAGCCCCTCAAACCAAGCGGAGTACGAGGCTGGATGCACAACGGGAAAGCCATGCCTGTTGCACCAAGAGGGTGGAGATTGAGTGATTGGTCAAGTTTTTTTGTTCGTTACACAGTCGTATTGGTTGCAAAACAAATCAAATTCCAAGTTTGCTTGTACAAGAAAGAAACTTGGGATGTGCAACATTTTGCTCAAGTTTTGTTTGCAAGACAAACACCCGATGTGCCAACTCATCTCTGTATGCATAACACCAGGGATGTCCATAGAAAATGCTCATTGCTGATTCCTCCATGACCAGGTCGCAGAACTAGTGTATTAGGTCACAGAAGAGTTCTTTTCAATCTACCAATTGTTGTTAGGTGACCATTTGCGACCACAGGTGGATAGCGTGCACCTTTCGCCAGTCTCCCGCATTGGTGTTGTTTGGTCCTGTAGCCCAGGCGCGCCGTGGCGCAGAGTGGGGCTTCACAATGCTGGGAGGGACGCCGCAGGGATTCGCAAAGGGATGGGGCGATGTTGGACGCCCAGAGAGAGGCTGCAAGAACGTTGATTAACCGAGGCTGAAGTCCACCGGTGGACGAGCAATCGTTTGCATGGACTTAGTATGGAGGTATCACCGCTTTCACCTCCCGCCTAGGCTGGGAGGACCCAACCGTGCGGGCTCCAAGACATGGGAAGGTCGACAGGATGGGACGTGACATCGCTCCGAGATTCGCTGCCACCAACCGTATCGATGCCTCAACCAGTTGATGATTTTTTTTTGTCTTGGGTAAAGGTCTCCCGTTACCGTTGGTCACTATTTTGAATAGACATGTTTTTTATATGAGCATGGGCTTGCTCGTGTTCCATTCCAGTGAAAGACATTTAATTTATATAGTTTTTTTGAAGGGCGCAAGATTCCTCATTGAGTGACAGTAGTGACCCTATTGGGTGTTCTGAAGGTCGCATTTTTTGACATCCGGAGAGTGCCGTATCAATCTGGATGAGCCGTTGTTGGAATATGAGCCGTGCCCCGAGCAAGGACAATTACATCGTTGTCCCGAAATGTTTCCTGATCGCTAAGTTAGTTCATCGAATACATACCGGATAGCTCGATGTTGGGAATCGATATGCAATTCTTTGATGAGATCATTGAACTTCATTGAACTAAGCATCGGTTCCGCATCGGTTCCAGGCTCCCCGCATTTCAAGGTCTGTCAGACTGGGTCTTCGAGCGTGTTGGTAACGCACCTCCGTTGGATCTCAGAGGCGGTCGCCAGAAGGGCCTGTGCGATCGATTTGTTTTGGTTCAATGACCCACCATTTTGTTTTGATATTTTCCTGATTTCTGATATCTATCTATCTATCTATCTATCTATCTATCTATCTATCTATCTGTCCATCTGTCTATCTGTCTATCTTTCTTTCTATCTATCTATCTATCTTTCTTTCTTTCTATCTTTCTGTCTATCTATCTGTCCATCTGTCTATCTGTCTATCTTTCTTTCTATCTATCTATCTATCTATCTTTCTTTCTTTCTATCTTTCTGTCTCTGTATCTTTCTATCTATCTGTCTATCTATCTATCTGTCTGCCTGTCTATCTATCTATCTGTCTGTCTGTCTGTCTGTCTGTCTGTCTGTCTGTCTGTCTGTCTGTCTGTCTGTCTGTCTGTCTGTCTGTCTGTCTATCTCTCTATCTATCTATCTGTCTATCTGTCTATCTCTTTATCTGTCTTTCTGTCTATCTGTCTATGTGTCTATCTATCTTTCTCTCAATGTATCTTTCTATCTATCCATCTATCTGTCTATCTCTCTATCCATCTTTCTGTCTATCTATCTATTTGTCTATCTATCTATCTATCTATCTATCTGTCTGTCTGTCTGTCTGCCTATCTATCTGTCTATATCTGTCTATCTATCTATCTATCTATCTATCTGTCTGTCTGTCTGTCTGCCTATCTATCTGTCTATATCTGTCTATCTATCTTCTTATCTATCTATCTATCTATCTTTCTTTCTATCTATCTCTCTATCTGTCTATCTCTCTATCTATCTTTCTAACTATCAATCTATCTGTCTATCTATCTGTCGATCTTTCTTTCTATCTTTCTTTCTATCTATCTATCTATCTATCTGTCTATTTCTCAATCTATCTATCTATCTATCTATCTATCTTTCTATGTATCTTTCTATCTATCTGTCTATCTATCTGTCTATCTATCTACCTATCTATCTTTCTATGTATCTTTCTATCTATCTGTCTATCTATCTATATTTGTCTTTCTATCTTCTTATCTATCGACTTTCTATCTATCTGTCTATCTTTCTATCTATCTTTCTGTCTATGTATCTTTCTATCTATCTGTCTATCTATCTATATCTGTCAATCTATCTTTCTATCTATCTGTCTATCTTTCTTTCTATCTGTCTATCTATCTGTCTGTCTCTCTATCTATCTACCTATCTATCTTTCTATGTATCTTTCTATCTATCTGTCTATCTATCTATATTTGTCTTTCTATCTTCTTATCTATCTATCTTTCTATCTATCTGTCTATCTTTCTATCCATCTTTCTGTCTATGTATCTTTCTATCTATCGGTCTATCTATCTATATCTGTCAATCTATCTTTCTATCTATCTGTCTATCTTTCTTTCTATCTATCTATCTGTCTATCTATCTATCTGTCTATCTATCTATCTATCTATCTTTCTATCTTTCTGTCTATGTCCCTTTCTATCTATCTGTCTATCTATCTATATCTGTCTATCTATCTTCTTATCCATCTATCTTTCTATCTATCTGTCTATCTTTCTTTCTATCTTTCTATCTATCTATCTGTCTATCTATCTATCTATCTATCGTTCTTTCTATCTGTCTATCTATCTATCTATGTATCTATCTATCTATGTATCTATGTATCTATCTATCTATCTATCTATCATTCTGTCTATGTATCTTTCTATCTATCTGTCTATCTATCTTCTTATCTATCTATCTTTCTATCTTTCTATCTGTCTATCTATCTATCTATCTGTCTGTCTGTCTGTCTGTCTGTCTGTCTATCTATCTATCTATCTATCTGTCTAGGTCTTTCTATCTATCTTCTTGTTATCTATCTATCTATCTATCTATCTATTTATCTATCTATCTATCTATCTATCTATCTATCTATCTATCTATCTATCTGTCTATCTCTCTATTTATCTTTCTGTCTATCGGTCTATCTCTCTATCTATGTTTCTGTCTATCTGTCTATCTGTCTATCTATCTATCTATCTATCTTTCTTTCTATCTATCTCTCTATCTGTCTATCTCTCTATCTATCTTTCTGTCTATCTGTCTATCTGTCTATCTATCTGTCTGGCTTTCTATCTATCTATCTTTCTGTCTATGTATCTTTCTATCTATCTCTCCATCTATTTTTTTTATCTATCTATCTGTCTATCTATCTCTCTATCTTTTTTTCGATCTATCTATCTATTTTTGTTATCTATCTATCTATCTATCTGTCTATCTATCTGTCTATCTCTCTCTCTTTCTATTTATCTATTCATCTATCTATCTATGTATCTGTCTATCTATCTTTCTGTCTATGTATCTTTCTTTCAATCTGTCTATCTATCGTCTTATGTATTTTTCTTTCTATCTGTCTATCTATCTCGTAAAAGTACATAGTGCTACAATATCCATGGCAGAGTTGTACATACAAGTGCACAGTCACAAAGCCTCAACAATGGCTTTGGCTCAAGGACAAAAAGAACAGAGTCACAAGTGCGTGCAGGGAACAATTGAGTGACAATCAGGGATACAAAGATCATACAAAGAACAGTTGAACTTTACATGGTAGCGGAGCAAGGAACCTGGCAACGACAATACCGGGGGAGCTCCACGCTACAACACTGCGCCACAATACAACACACCACTACAACAAGAGAGAGTGCCTTGACCCTACAACAGGAGAGCGCTGCAGCAACAAGACAACAACACAACGGCAGATGATCCACCACAAGAAGTGGACTTAGCACAACAACTTGGAGCAGCAAGCAGATACAAGCTCAGACCACCGATCTACAATGGCGACTACGGCCAATTCGAGGAATGGCAATTCAAGTTCAATGCATTCCTTGGATTACAAGACCCTGACTTCCCTCGACTCTTGGAAGCATCACAAGGAGCACAACAAGAGCTGACAGAAGCACAACTGAGAGCAGCAGCAGCAACAATAGAGGAAGGAGAAAAACACATCAGGTTGAGCAATGACCTGAAATACATCCTGGTGAGCGTAACAACTGGCCCAGCAGCAACAGTGGTCAGACAATTCCAACGAACAATCGGCTTCGAAATCTACAGACAACTCACACTACGATTTGCAATTCCCACCGGACCAAGATCAATAGGATTCTTGACAAAGGTCCTCAAGCCAACACTTGATCCAAACAATTTCGAGGAAAGCTTCGCAGCATGGGAGTACGATGTCTCCCGCTACGAGCGAGACAACAATCAACAACTACCAGGAGCAGTCAAGACAGCAATCCTACTCAATGAGACAACAGGAGCACTACAACAACACCTACAGCTACAATCAGGCACCAACCCAACGTACGCACAAGTCAAGCAAACAATCATCGAGTACTACCGTACAACAACAAGCTTCGCAAGAGCAACAGCAGCAGCACAAGAGTCATCAGCAGTTGGCACAAACTACGGTGGAGGACAAGCTGCAATGGACATAGACGCACTGAGGAAAGGAAAAGGAAAGTACAACAAAGGATACAACAAAGGAAAGCACAAAGGATATGGCAAAGGCAAAGGATATGGTGACTACAACAAAGGATATGGCCATTACAGCAAGGGCAAAGGAAAGCACAACAACAAAGGAAAAGGAAAGGGATACAACAATCCCTTTGCCTACAACAATCCCGTTGGAGGAGGAAAAGGATTCAACAACGGCAACAAAGGACAGAACAAAGGAAAAGGAAAAGGCAAGAACAAGAGCAAACAAGCAGTCAATACCTGCTACAGATGTGGACAAGCAGGTCACTATGCAAGAGACTGCAGAGTGGCAGTCTACAACATCGACGAAAACACCTCACAACAACACTACACCCTGGACAACTGGTACGACAACGGTTTCTATGCCAACACATGGCATTCACAAGACTTCACAATGCCACACCAACCAGCACAACTGGCACTGCCAGCGCCGCCGCTGCCAGCAGGCAGTGGCGACGGACAACACACACCAATTCACATCATAGCAGCAATCAGCACACAAGCGAA
>VSDK01005329.1:0-55662 GCA_009767595.1 Symbiodinium kawagutii | reverse complement strand
GGGGTCGGGTAACGGGCTGGTACCCGGACAGCGGCTACTCTTGTTGATTGCGGCGCAGGGCTGACCCGGGGGCAGCCAGGGCCGGGAGGAAGGCGCAGAGAAATTTAGGGTTTATCACGAAATTAAAATTTGCGATCTTTTCACCTAAGCCGTGGGCAGCGTGAGTAATCAAAGTGTGTCATTTCAAATTCTTGCATTTCAAATATTGCTCGTGGATTTGCGTCGAATAGGTGTCAGCCAGCCACTGCCCTAACAAAGGTGCAAGCGGATGAGGCAGAACGACAAATATATAGAACAAGAACTAGACAAGGATCTTGCGCCAATGCTGTTGCCTTAAGTTTCCTCGGTGTAGCTCAGTTCAGCATGACAAGGTCTAATCACCAAAATGCGGACGTGCAGATAGACAAGGAGCATCAAGGAACATGTTTTTGCAACAACATTACAACATTGCACGTCTTAAACATTGCAATACTTGCCAGCCAGAGACGTGATGCGGCGCCGGTCTGCCAGCCAAAAATGATTTGCCTGGCGGGCGCCGCTATGGATATAGACATTCCAGGAATCTTTTGCTTGATTCCTGAAGGTGAATATTGGGTCGACTTGGTAAGAGAGCTGTTTGGAATCATGCATAAAGAACGCACAACACAGCAAAAAGTCATAGCTGCGGACGGTTTTGTTAGTGCCGGTTTTGTCCACAGTCTGATCCATTTAATGCCATGGGAATACAACCAAAGGTAAGTCATACAACCATGACCCTGGAGTTTTAAGTTGCTGTCACTCTTGCCACCTCTTACAGCTAAGGACCTCTCTTTGCAAAATCTGTCGTGTTTACAATTGTCACTACTGACACGTCCACTGCTTCGGCTCAAGGCAAGTCAACACTTTTTGCAGAGTAGGTTTTTGAATCGCGCTGGAGGATTTGATCAGTGGGTTTGCAGAGCAGGCGTCATCTCTGGTAATCTCACGCTCGCTATGAAGTTTTTCTTGCCCAACAGCTGTGGAGTCGACTCTCAGACAAAAGGTCGAAAACTTAAGGGTTTGCCGTTGGACCTAACAACGGCAGGGCAACAGTTGGTTACAGAATGGCGCACTTCGCCTCAATGTGTTTGGGTTCACTGTGGGGTCCCTTGTGGGACAGCATCTCGTGCAAGATTGCAACGATTAATTCGAATGAGTCATGGACTTCCACCACTTAGGTCTCCTCGATTCCCTGATGGGCTGCTTCCCTACAGCGACGCGTGGGGAAAGCTAATGAGCTGTATCGATTCATGACCGCTTTGATCCTGCAGCTCGATGATTTGGGAGTTACATGGACGGTGGAAAATCCATGGACAAGCTTTCTTTGGGAAACCAGTTTTTGGAAGTCATTGTCGCGCTTGACCATTTCCTATTGCGAATTGCATAACTGCATGGTTGGTGGAGAAAGATTGAAGAAAACATGTTTGGCCTCCAACAATCCGGCGGTCATGGGTCTTCAAGTCCATTGTGATGGCCAGCATGCGCACAAACCTTGGACGATTCAAGATGGCCGGTTTGACGCATCTTTGGAAGCAGAGTACACCCCACAGTTGGCTAAGGCTATAGCCACAACTATGTTGTCTTCATTGGTTGATGATGAGCAGTCAGTTCGATTTGCATCAATGTCGAAACGCATGAAGCTTTCACATTTCTCTGCAATCGGCGTTCAGAAGCAACCTACACGAGCTGTGCCACACTTGGTGTCGGAGTTCGCTTGCGTTGTCACGTTGCGTAACATACCGCTTGATGCTGTGATTCCGGTGGATACGAAATCCCAGACCTCCAACTGCCTGCGCCTGATCTTCCCTGCAGGTCCATTGCGGTTGCCATGCCACAGCAAGCAATTGCGCTTGACCATTCATAAGGGAGCTGACCGTCAGGCACCCCCGGGCTTTGAGTTGGGAGCTGACCGTCAGGCAACCCCGGGCTTTGAGTTGTCTCGGGTGCAATCCTTATTGGACTTGGGGGATGTGGATTCAATGGACGCTGGAAATAAGATACCCCTCTCGGTGGCCAGCTGCAACTGCGATGTTGCCTCGCCTCGGGAGTGTGGGTGTGCAGTGGATACACTTCGGGTGGATATCGGTGGTGACACGTGTGACAGGGTGTTTGGCATCCGGTGGACGGAGGCAGAGTTCATCAAGCAAGCCTTGGCATCAGGACACTTTTGACAGTTTCTCTGGGGTGTCGAGTGAGGTTAAAGATGCGTGTGACTTCATTGCTGGGTCATCGAAGGCTGCAGTTGCTCGATTTAGGGCAGAGGTCTTCAAGCGTTGGTTGGTTAAGCTTCGGGAGCTGGCTGACAAGGAAGTGGAGTTGAAGTCTACACTTAATGACGAGATGAGGAACATTCTAGAACCTAAGAGGCTTGCTTTCATGCAGTGGTTGATTGACAGCTATGGCTATGAGGATTCTTCTTTACCTTCGGACATTTTGCGTGGCTTCTCGTTGGTAGGCGAAGTTCCGACTTCGCGTTGTCTCCCCAAAAAGTTCACTCCAGCAGAGACCACGGTGAAGGGGTTGGAAGATCAGTCTGGCCGCTCTAATCAAGCGATTAGGTATATGACGCGATCTTCTGGCGACATGCTTGTTGATGCTCAGTTGTGGGAGCGCACTATGACAGAGTGTGAGAATGGATGGCTGGTTGGACAGTTGGATTGGAAGAATCTGGAGCCAACCTCTTCAGTGTCCAGAAGGTTCCCTTTGCAACAGTCTGAAAAAATCAGGCCGATTGATGACTACTCGCAGTCACAGGTGAACAGTACGGTGACCATCTACGAGGAGCCTACGGTGGACAATCCTGATGCGGTATGTGCGATCCTTATACAACTTATGAGGGCTCTCGGTGCTGCGGGCCGGGAACACGCCCTCCAAGCGAGGTCACTGGACCTCACCTCAGCGTGTCGACAGCTGTGTGTATCGGAGGCGTCTTCAAAGTACGCTTTCTTAGCTGTGTATGACCCTACAAGGGGTGAAGCTGCCTTGTTCAAGCAGATTGCGTTACCCTTCGGAAGCCGGACGGCAGTCAATGCGTTTATCCGATGCGCGCGTTTTCTGCAATGGGCAGCAGCAAAATGCTTGATGATCCCTATGAGCTGTTATTTTGATGACTTCATAGTGGCAGCAACACCAGGGCTTGCGCAAAACTCCCAGCAGTCGGTGTCTTTGCTATTTGACCTGTTGGGTTGGGCGTTTGACCACAGTGGTGACAAAGCAGATATATTTTCGGATACGGTTGCTGCCCTCGGTTTGGTATTTAATTTGGGGTCTACAGGCATGGGCCGGATCCTGGTTGAGAATACATCGCGAAGGGTGGCGGAGGTGTGCGAACTCATCCAGTCGGTGCTCAGCTGTGCTAACCTCTCTCACAAAGGTGCCTTGGTTTTGCGTGGCAGGCTATCTTTCTGTGAGGCATTTGTCTTCGGTCGCGCGGGCCGGTTAGCTCTTCAGATGATTTCGCAACATGCTTACAGAAGACCGTTCAGCGCGGAGGTGAGTACTGAGCTGAACCAGGCGTTGAAACTGTTGAACCGACGTATTGAGTCAGGCGCCCCCCAGGCTCATCTCTATGCCGGCCACTCAGTGTTTTTACATCTTTACAGATGCTGCCTTCGCCGACGACTTCAGTGGCGGTTTGGGTGGTGTGTTGCTGAATTCAAGTGGCAATGTCCTTAGCTGGTTCGGCATTCGCTTGGACTCCGTATATGTCAAATCCTTTGTGAGGCTGGATCAGGACTTGGCCATTGGTGAGCTGGAGTCACTTGCAAGTCTGGTATCCATGAAGTTGTGGGCGCAGCAACTGGCTTCATCCAAATTGCTGCTGTATATCGACAACGAAGGTGCCCGCTTTGCCTTGATAAAGGGATACTCGAAGTCTCTCCGTGTGTCTCAGATTGCGGCATTGGTCACACTTCAATTGGATAACCACTGCATACTTCCATGGTTTGGACGAGTGCCTTCGAGTTCCAATATCGCAGACTTTCCTTCCAGGTTGATGGATCACCCAATGTTAGGTGAGTGCACCAGAACCGGTCAATGCTCTTTGCATGCCTGTCTCAAGGAATGTCATGAGAACGTTCTTTCTTTCAGCTTCGACCACCTTTGATGTGGGTGGGGTCCGTGGCCGAATGCGGTGTGAGACATCCCAATTGCTAGTTGAAAAAAGAAAGAGCATACAGAGAGCTGACCGGCTTTGATTCTTAAGATATAAGTTTCTAACTCTTCCTTTTAATTGATATGTATATTATGATATACATATGTTTGTGTCTGGGAGCTATGTATGCTTTACCCAGTGGGGTTTGTATACATCTTGGACACTGTGTTGGTACACGCATGGTGCACGGTGCTTTGGGGTATAGGCGCGGTTTTTGGCTAAGTGGAATAAGTGGCGTTTCAGCTTGCTGACGTCGCTTTATTCCACATTGCCAAAAAGGGATGTGGTGACATCCTAGTGCCGTTCTCCCCTTTACCTTTGGGTTTGTGTTTCACCTGTGCCCATGTTATGTTGGGGACTTATGTTGGTCCCTTTCTGTTTATTCGCCCATGCTAGCGGGGTTTTGTGGTGTGCCCATGTCCCGCTTTATGCTTGGCTGTGAAACTGTTTTTGTTCCTCGCTGTTCTTCATACAGACATGTGTCAATGATGTTAGACTGCATTGTTCTGTCAGAGTGCTGTGAAATTTTCACGCGCAAATCAAGAAGTGAACTTTTATGTCAGTACAAAACTGCCATAGCGTCACTCCTCAAGGGTGGGAGCGGTGGGAGCGCCTTTTTTGTGCATTCGTGGATTTTTGGCCCCCCACCCCCCCTACATGATCCGATTGCAGATCTTCTTTCGGAATGCCTCCTGCGGAGTCTTGCTATCCTTCCGTTCCTTCTTGTACAGCTTTTCGCCCCCGAATGCGGTGTGAGACATCCCAATTGCTAGTTGAAAAAAGAAAGAGCGTACAGAGAGCTGACCGGCTTTGATTCTTAAGATATAAGTTTCTAACTCTTCCTTTTAATTGATATGTATATTATGATATACATATGTTTGTGTCTGGGAGCTATGTATGCTTTACCCAGTGGGGTTTGTATACATCTTGGACACTGTGTTGGTACACGCATGGTGCACGGTGCTTTGGGGTATAGGCGCGTTTTTTGGCTAAGTGGAATAAGTGGCGTTTCAGCTTGCTGACGTCGCTTTATTCCACATTGCCAAAAAGGGATGTGGTGACATCCTAGTGCCGTTCTCCCCTTTACCTTTGGGTTTGTGTTTCACCTGTGCCCATGTTATGTTGGGGACTTATGTTGGTCCCTTTCTGTTTATTCGCCCATGCTAGCGGGGTTTTGTGGTGTGCCCATGTCCCGCTTTATGCTTGGCTGTGAAACTGTTTTTGTTCCTCGCTGTTCTTCATACAGACATGTGTCAATGATGTTAGACTGCATTGTTCTGTCAGAGTGCTGTGAAATTTTCACGCGCAAATCAAGAAGTGAACTTTTATGTCAGTACAAAACTGCCATAGCGTCACTCCTCAAGGGTGGGAGCGGTGGGAGCGCCTTTTTTGTGCATTCGTGGATTTTTGGCCCCCCACCCCCCCTACATGATCCGATTGCAGATCTTCTTTCGGAATGCCTCCTGCGGAGTCTTGCTATCCTTCCGTTCCTTCTTGTACAGCTTTTCGCCCCCGAATGCGGTGTGAGACATCCCAATTGCTAGTTGAAAAAAGAAAGAGCGTACAGAGAGCTGACCGGCTTTGATTCTTAAGATATAAGTTTCTAACTCTTCCTTTTAATTGATATGTATATTATGATATACATATGTTTGTGTCTGGGAGCTATGTATGCTTTACCCAGTGGGGTTTGTATACATCTTGGACACTGTGTTGGTACACGCATGGTGCACGGTGCTTTGGGGTATAGGCGCGGTTTTTGGCTAAGTGGAATAACTACGTTTTCGTGTGCGCTTACGTGCTTTGAACTTGAGACATCATGAAAGAGTGGTGTGACTCCGAGGCGTTTTGTGTCCGAGCAAAAGTTAGCACAAGGACTGGACATCGAAGTGCAGAGTTTGTTTCAAAGGACGCCGAGATCCGCTGGCGTCATTGGGCTGCGGACAAAAAGAACAGCAGTGACAATCCTCGGGAGCCGGTGAAATTTTTGGTGGGGCCAAGATCATGTCAACTAGTGGGGCTACCCTGTCTTAAATAAAGCCGTTGAAGTGACTGAGCACGCCACCAACATCTCAGTTTTGTTCTCCCCCGTCATGTGGTCAAGTTTTCTCTCTAAGGCCAGCGATCAACAGTCGTACCGTAGTCACAGTTTGAAGTGAAGTCATGCCGGGCCGCAGTAAGTCAAAGTGACTGGGCAAAGTGCCGCCGAACTTGGACCAAAGTCGTCGTCGCCCAGATGGTCAGCTGGCTCGAGCCATGACGTCCATAGTGGACTCAGAGGCCCACTTGCGCCAAAGGGCGCAGGAGATGGGCATGACTGATCGAGGCCTGACAGCCCTCATCAATAGTGGTTTCACCACGCTTGGCAAGCTTGCGTTCGGCCATGGTCAACCTGGTGTTCCAAGTGTGGAAGCTGACTTCGATAACTTCTCGCAGCAGACTCTGGGAGCGATGATGACTCTGGCAGATGGAAGTGTCTTGAAGCGTCTATTGTTCCAGGCACACGCATTGGTGCTGAGTCGGTTGAAGGAGTCAATTAGCAATCCAGAAGCGCCATCGACTAGGAAACGGCCCCAAGTGGAGAGGGAAGCTCGCATGACACAGCTTCGGAGCAATCTTCGTGGCCCTAGCCATTCACTGTTGGACCTCACAGCTCAGCAGTGGCAATCTCGGCAACTGAAGTACATCAGTCCAGACAAGTGTCCCTCACGCTAATGGGAAATCTCCATGTCGAAGACATCCAAGCATTTGGAGATCGATGCAGACAAGTTGCTTGTGAAGGAGAAGAGTGAGACACCGGACTATGCGCGCGAGACTGAGCTCGAGACATTCGAGGCCTTGCGCACACGAGGCTTGGCGTATGCTTTCTCTGACATCATCCAGTGGGAGACGCATGAACGGTACCTCATGATGTTGTTTGGCCACATGAGGAGAGATGCGCCAGCGAATTATTGCAAACCAACATTGCAACAAGTGTTGAGGGCGGACAGGGCCGTTTTTGCAAAGCTCATCCAAGAGGACGTGCCGGTCAGACGTGATGCAGCTAACAACCAGCCAGTGTCAGACGCCTTGGTGCCGGCGTTGAACAGTTATGATGTGGGTTTCCACCTGATCCCGTTGCCCAAGCCTCCGCCTGGTCCTTCTAAACCAGAACCAGCAAGACAAAGCCAGCCATCGTACACTGCGCGCAGGAACGCGCCATATCAGACAGGAAAAGGCAAAGGAAAGGCCAAGAACAAGGGCAAGGGAAGGGGAGCAGCCAACATCCTCCCCAAAGCGTTGCAAGGACGTGACAATGTGTCCACAGACGTCCACAATCGCAGGTTGTGTTTTGGTTACAATATTCAACATTGCCCTCGTGCAAAGGCTGGTGAGGAGTGTCGCAACGGATGGCATTTGTGCAGCAGAAGAAATTGCCAGGCTCCACATGAGCATGATGCCCAAGCGGGCTCCAAAAACTGACAAACGGATCGGCTATCGAAAGTTTAACAGAGAAGCCTCGAAGAGGCCATCATAGTTGAGATCTTTGCAGGGACTGCGCGAGTGACAGCTTCTTTAAGGAAACTTCGCGTTCGCAGTGCCTTCACAGTGGATCATGTTAAAGTCAAGAATTTATGTGCGCCCATCGCTACAGCTGACCTTTTGACTCCCAGTGGAAAGCAACGACTATGTCAGTGGTTGGAAAATTCCAATGTCGTCGGTGTGTTTTTGGCCCCGCCTTTCGGCGCATCCAGTCGAGCAAGAGCCATCCGCCTGAACAGTTCCAAAAAGCACAAGAACAAAGACCGTGATCCGGTGCCTCTGAGGTCCGACCGTTTCCCAAACGGACTTCCATCATTGAGTGCCATCGCCAAGGAACGTGTTCGCCGAGCCAATGCCTTATATGTGGTGACCTCAGATGTTGTCAGTTAGTGCCTGGGTCATAACATAATCGTTGCTGCCAGTCGAAAACCCACGAGTACAGTGTGATGTGGGTTAGCGAAGCTTGGGCCAAAGTCGCTAATCGCATGAAGTATTGCGCCTTCCATTCATGTCAATATGGTGGCGACCGCAAAAAGAGAACCATGTTTTCATACAGTCACCGAGCCTTCGCCCACATCAACCTGAAATGCCCAGGCGTCAGTTCCTCTCATCGTCGCAAGCCTTGGGGAAAGATCGATAAACGCTTCGCTACCGCTGAAGAAACAGCATATCCATTCGGCCTAGCCATGTGCATAGCTCATGCGTTCGTGATCGAATTGTGTCAAGCAGGTATGGTGCCTCCCCCCGACATGCTCAGTGAAGTCACACAATCCTCAGCCCAGGTGCTGCAAAGCATCCGTGCCGCCACGGGATCGCAGCCTAAAGCATTTGTGTTGCCTCCTATAGCGCCTGAATTCGCAGCCACAATTCAGGTTTCCGGTCCTTCAAGGCTGTTGCCCTCAACAGCCCTAAATTCTAGATTGACCGCCGACTTCACCACCCCACCTTATGTGGCGTCACCAATTCCCATCATCCCCAAGTATGCCAAATTGGTTTCTCTCACCGCCAGACAAAAGTGCAAGTGCAAGACAGTTAGTGCCAAAGTGGCGCCCGAGTTATTCAGTGGACAGAGCGCTGCCAAAGTGGCGGGCCAGTGTGCTGAAGTGTCAAGTCAGTTGCAAGCTGCAAGTGTCAAAGTGACACAAAGTCTCGCCGAAAGTGGCAAGGTCCTTTCAGACATGGGAACAGCACCTAACCCATTGCAAGAAAGTGTCAGCAGCAGCCTCCTGTAGACTTCCCCCGCTAAGTGGTAATGAGCCTCTCCAGGAACAAGCCCAAGATGCTAGGACGCAGACTTGGGCCATCCCATGGGACGCGTTGCAATTCATCTGTGAGGCTCATCGTGCAGGAGTGTTGAAGTCAGCAATCTCGTATCACTCTTGCAGCGGTGAAGCCCAGCGAGCGTCAGAAAGGGCAAAGGGTGTCAGATTCTGGCTAGACAGGGCCATAGACGAGGCAAAGCTCCATGCCAGCTTGCCCCCTCATGCTCAGCAGATTGTCAAATCGAAGACACTCCTGCTTTGGAAGGACATACTTGAGTCCTGTGGCTATGAGGACATGGGAGTGATTAGCGAACTGCGGGATGGGGTCGACTTGGTAGGCCAGGTTCCGGACAGTGGCTTGTGGCCGAAGAAATTCTCGCCGGCCATCATGACCTTGAGCACGCCGATTTGGAATTCGACAGGGCCAGAAGATAAGGTGCATCGACGACTTCAGTGAATCCTCAGTAAACTCCGCAGTTGTGGCAGGCGAGTCTCCGCGACCTCACACCCTAGACGATGGGCTTGGGGGATGCAGTTGGTCCGTGGGAGATCCGCGCCTTTGATCTCAAAAACGCATACCGCTAGCGCTATGTGTCTTCTCAATCCTTGAAACATTCTTGCATCGGTGTGCTTGACCCAGGCGTGGGCCAGGTAAGGTTTTTCTGCGTGTTAGCATTGCCATTCGGAAGTGTCAGAAGTGTTCATTCGTTCCTCCGCATTGCTCACAGTGTGTGGTTCCTCTGTGCGAAGCTGTTCCATGTCCTTTGGACCAACTTCTTTGACGACTTTGTGACATTGTCGCCAAGGTGTGATGCAAGAAGTGTTACTCTGACAACTGAGACGGTTCTGACCCTCCTTGGTTGGACTTTCGCAAGGGATGGCAAGAAAGCGCCGCCTTTCGGGGAGTAGTCATTAATCTGGCAGAGATGCATTTGGGTAAGGCCACCGTAGATAACACCGAATCCAGGAAGCCGGAGTTGTCCACCGCCATCACAGACATCCTGGACTCAGGTTCGCTGTCAAAGCAGGGAGCGCTGCAGTTGCGTGGCAGGCAGTTCTCAGCGGGTCAGTTTTATGGACGAGTGGCCCGCGCTTGCTTAGGTGCCATCACCAGGCATGCCTACGACAGTGTAAATGCGGCGCTCCCACCTGCTGCCATGTTGTGCCTTGGCATTTACAAAGAGATCTTGCTGAAGCCACGAGTTTTGTCTATGAAAAACAGTGACGCTTGGATGTTCTTTACTGACGCCTGCTATGAGCCAGATGCAGCGGGCCCTTACGCCGGGCTTGGTGGAGTCCTTGTTGACCCAAGTGGCCAGATCCAACGCTATTTCTCGCACCATCTTGCTCAGGAACATCTGCGCCTTTTGAATCCACGTGCGTGCAAGACTCTGATCTTTGAATGCGAGTTTTTGGCAGTGTTGGTGGCGCTGTGCCTTTGGGGAGCCTTAGTCTCCGGAGCTCAAGTACTTTTCTTCATAGATAACAATGCCGTTCGTGACAACCTGATTAGTTGTCATAGCAACAATGAAGTCGGCAGGTGTATCTTACAGCGTGTCCTCTCAGCTGAGCAAAGCTACAGCATCAACGCTTGGTTTTCACGAGTGCCCTCACCATCCAACATCGCAGACGAAGCATCGAGGAACGACTTGAAGCGTTTTGTTGATTTGGGCTGCCAGCGTGATCGTGCGAACCTTGATGAGGTGTTGAGATCACTCGCCTTGAAACGGGGGGAAGAACAGGCCTCGTGATCGCCCCCTGTCAAAAAAGCTGCTCAGTGTGTGTGGTCACGAACGGTTCTGGCGTAGTTTTTCAGCCAGCTGTGCTTTGCATAACACTTGAAACAACGCAGTCAGAAATTCTGCTTGGCCCGCTGCAGAATAGTGAGTGGCTCAAAATGTCAGATGATTCAATCACTACATGCGTTGAGATGTGTCAATCTCAAAGAGATCATGATCCATTCTCTTGTTGTCGATTTTTCGCACTTCCCACCCTCAGCCACCCAGTGCGATTCATCTTTTGCATCCGTCGTTGACAGCTGCCAAGCCGTGCCAGACCCTCAGCCTGAAGAACAGGCCTCGTGATCGCCCCCTGTCAAAAAGGCTGTTCAATGTGTGTGGTCACGAACGGTTCTGACGTAGTTTTTCAGTGCTATTGTTTTGTTTTCGTCTCTTAAGCCCAGAGTTTCCTTGGCAGTTTGTAATCCAGCAGTTTTAGCTACTAAAAAATTGTTTTCCCACCAGGTCATGGACAAATGTGAATTTCGTGATTTTGCTTCAGAATGGAGCAAAACAGGAACTAAACAGAGACCGAGACGAGACAACGGTATAATTGCAAAACCTGCTGATGATTCCTTGAACTGGCGTGCATGATTTGGCATTCTAACTTATTCAGGAATGATTCCCTTCCTGACTGGAAAAATGGAAGAATGCTCGCGATGAGACTTGGATTTCGTCTCATACGTTTGACTTGGCCCCCGACCACTTCAATAGTCCGAAGGACAAAAAGTGCGATCGACACGGCGTCTCTGACATGTCATACCACAGTTGCTTGATTTTGATTTTCAATTTAGACGCATTGTTGTCACTTGCTTGCTGGATTTTGATTTTCAGTTTACATGATTTTTGATTTTCACTGAAGCTGTTTCAGCTGTCCGAGTTTGCATGATTTTGATTTTCAGTAAGAGAGGATTTACTGATGCTTGCATGATTTTGATTTTCGACAAGTCCCATCTCTGTGGTCGTGTTCTTATCTAACCTTTTGATTTCAAAGGTCTGTGCTACACACGCTTGTTGCTTTGAAATTTGCCTACTTGATAAGGTTCAACCAAAATTTTGTTTTGGATTGGACCTTTCTTCAATAACACAAAAAGGTCTGTCGAACGTAGGGTGTCGGAACGTAAACCCCTGTTTGAGTGACCTGGCGTTTTTATTTAAGCGCACTTGTGTACTAGAAAAGATAAGGGCATCGGTTCTCCTTCCTTCTTTGCTCTGATGTTTCTTGAAATACTAGCTAAGCATGGCCACCGTTGAGACAAGATCAATACGTTCTTTTTCTCAACACATGTTTAACGCAAACGAACTTGTTTTTCCAATTTTTTCTCCTATGATTTTCACCTAGAAATAAATCTTGGAGATGACTCTGATGTGTGTTTGGACGAGTATCAAACAAGTTTAGCAAACCATTTTTGATCAGAATTGCCTCCCTGGTTGAGTTGTCGCAAAAGATGTTTCCAACGATTTCTTTTTACAATTCAAGGGTGGGTGGGTGGGTCCACTTGAACTTCTTTGTGGACTGATTTTCCTTTCCCCACCCACCCACCCTGATTGCATGATATTGCATAGCCTGCTGATGATTCCTTGAACTGGCGTGCATGATTTGGCATTCTAACTTATTCAGGAATGATTCCCTTCCTGACTTGAAAAATGGAAGAATGCTCGCGATGAGACTTGGATTTCGTCTCATACGTTTGACTTGGCCCCCGACCACTTCAATAGTCCGAAGGACAAAAAGTGCGATCGACACGGCGTCTCTGACATGTCATACCACAGTTGCTTGATTTTGATTTTCAATTTAGACGCATTGTTGTCACTTGCTTGCTGGATTTTGATTTTCAGTTTACATGATTTTTGATTTTCACTGAAGCTGTTTCAGCTGTCCGAGTTTGCATGATTTTGATTTTCAGTAAGAGAGGATTTACTGATGCTTGCATGATTTTGATTTTCGACAAGTCCCATCTCTGTGGTCGTGTTCTTATCTAACCTTTTGATTTCAAAGGTCTGTGCTACACACGCTTGTTGCTTTGAAATTTGCCTACTTGATAAGGTTCAACCAAAATTTTGTTTTGGATTGGACCTTTCTTCAATAACACAAAAAGGTCTGTCGAACAAAATTTCATCCCCGGTTTGACATGTTTTGCAACAGTCCCATAGACAACGTCAACAGTTACATGAGTTTACCTTCACTTCGAAAACCAGCAGAAGGTTGGATACAACTTTTCTCTTCTCTGCTTGCTCCCCGATACCTGGAAACTGTTCTTACTTCTCCCGTTTTGATCACGAGAAAGTTATGTGCAAAACAGATCAGAAAGAGCAGAAACTGAGCAGAAAGAGATTCTTTGTTTTCTCCCTCGCTTTGGAGGGTTGGCTTTTCAGGACAGTAAATCAAGAAGATGTCCCAAGAGGACTTGACGTGCAAAGTCTCAGCTTTCAAAATGTTATTTCTGCAAAGTCTTTGAGCTGCTTTCTGTTCACGCAAACAACTTCGGGTGAAGTGGCTCATGTTCAGAACAGTCTGAGCCGCAACTCACAACTGCCACAAGAAAACAACAGCGTACCTTTTTCAATGAGCGTTCGATGGTCGTACGATGTCTTTCTGTGCAAACTGTGCTCTCGGCTTGAAATTCACAGGGGGCGAATCAGCATTGAAACATTTGGAGTCTCAACCTAAGTTTGAATTTAAACATTTTTCTAGCAATGTTCGCAAGAAAACTTTTCTGTTTTTTCTGGTCTCTCGCAACGTTGTGAGACTTCATTCATCCGTAGGTGATCCGCTCACAGACCTTCCTGTTTCTTGCCTTTCCTCAACGCAAATCTTTCCACGGAAACGAACTTGATGATTAGTTTAAAGGAGGAGAAACTTGCTCTTGACACAGCGGGAGTTCGTGGATGATTTTTGTTTGCAGCTTGACTACCAAGGCAGCTGCATGCGATTCTCAGCAGCGCAGTGGCCTGAACAACGCTTGTTTGAAAAGGTGTCGCAGGTAAGGGTCCAGAATTTGCAGACCAGCAGCTTGGATCCTTCGCTTTTCAAAAACCAATGCTTTCAGTCACGCTTTGAGCTAATTGAAACGGTAGCGGCATGTTACCTGGCTTAGCACTGCTCTTCTCGCCACCGCGAGTTGGTCTCAATGGACATGGTTTTTGTTCAATCATTCATTCGAAAAACAAGAAAGGTGGTCTTCAAAGTTTTGCAAGTCACGTTGATTGCATTTGAAGCACGCAGCTTGTTCACTCATTTTGGGATCATGCAGTTGTTGTCATTTTTTTTCCTTACATTGGTGGCCCTGTCATGCTGCCATGCGAGCAAAGCAACGGAAACGAGGCAAGCGATGTCAATATTTTCATGTGCCGTTCACAGGTTTATGCCTTCCATGTGCTTGTTAGCAGCTGCCAACAAAAAATTCACCTTGACAGGCTGGGTCATTTTGGCCGCGTGGCTTCTGTGGTGGTTTGTTGCCTCACGCTTAGTTGAAAGATCCTAAAGTGGAGTTGCATACATCAAAGTAAAGGGTCGCAACTTAGCCATCGAGATCTGGCTGCATTTGCGCCAAGGTGAGCCCATGCAGATTTTTTTGTTCGCAGCAACCTGGCAAGCGACATGGTGTGGGACCTTTGCTTGCAGTGCCCAAGGACCTTACAAGACGAAGAACCGTTGCACTGTTTGCTTGCAGACGTTGGAACTTAAAAGCTGCGTATTTTTTGACCGTTGCTGTTTCCATTCGGTTCGGCACAGGACCAACAAGGAATCAAACCAGTCGAGGAGATGGGCTGGTTAACGTCCCCAAGAATGTGCTTTTTGCTTGAAGAAATGTGACCCAAACATAGCGCAATACCTATGTTCAGAATAGGCTTTGCTTGGTGACCTTGTGACGAATGAACTTTTGCCATGGAATTTGTATCAGACTGATTCAGCCTGTTTTGAAGCATTTCTCCAAACCGCAGGAATCGGCAGATGAGGCACACTGCTGTCGCCCAATTGAGTTCCCCTTTCTGCGCGACAACTTCATTTTGTCCAATGGTTGAAAGCCGTTCCTTCTCGTCTTGTCTTCAAAACCTAAACCTTTTCCTTCAAACAACTTTGCTTTTGATTCGAAGATTCCCTGCCACATGTCACATGTGCTTCAGAATTGTCATCCAGCCTCCAGTTTTGTTTCTTCAAAACGAAACGTTCTCTTTTCAAAAGACTGCGCTCAGACTGCAGATGAAGGCCAAAACATCAATTCCATTTGAAGAGGTTCATTTCATCAGTCTTCATTCCGTGTGTTCTCATTTCAGGTGCGTCTTCGTTCTAGTTTTTTTTGCTGCAAAAATTGGCTCCGCTATGAGCACTTGTGACAGGTTGACGCTTTGACTTTGGCACGACGTCAGCTGAAACTTGCTTTGGACCAGCAAGCATCTGCGCAAAAGCAAGTGGACAGGGCACAAGTGCAAGTGGACAGGGCACAAGTGCAAGTGGATATGGCATTGGAGGACTTGGGAAAAGCCAGAGAAACAGGAAATGAGGAGAAGGTGGAAAAGGCGAAAGTGAAGGTGGAAAAGGCGAAAGTGGAGGTGGAAAAGGCGGAGGAGAAGGTGGAAAAGGCGGAGGTGAAGGTGGAAAAGGCGGAGGAGAAGGTGGAAAAGGCGAAGAAGGAGGTGGAAAAGGCAGAGGAGAAGGCCATTCGCTGCGCAGCTTCAGTTCACAGTTCTCCCGAAATGAAAGATGCAGAGGAACTTCACATGATTCATATGTACCAAGTTGATTTATATGTTTTCACTGATACGGGTTGTACTAGGTGACATATCAAGGTGACTAGGTACAACCATGCATACGGGTTGGATATATTGGATATATAAACTTCCCAATCAACAATTCAACAGAGTTTTCTTAAGTTTAGAAAGTGTTTTCCACTGCGGGTGCAAGACGAATGATGTGATTCCACTTGAAATTTTGTTCTATAATTTTGAAGATTTCGAAAGTCGAACTCAATTTGCTTCTTGCTTGAAGGCGCCAGACATTGTGGCGAACGTGATGACGGAGGACCTTTTCGTTGAACTTTTCTTGTTTTCTTTTCGAATGCGTTTAAGCCTTTTCCGCAGGACCCACAGGCCACGGAATTCATCCGGGAACTGGCCGATGCCAAGCCAGTACCTCTCGACGCAGGCCAAGAAAAAAGGAAGTCAACTGAACTTTTCGAGTTCTTGAGTCTCTGTCCGGAGGCGTGCAGCTCTTGAATCTCACGAGATGCCTCCCTGCGAAGCCCTACGCCAAGAGCGGCCCCAAGCTTTTGAGCAGGACCACCACGCGGACGGCTTGGGAGGCCATCTTTAGGGTCATGGAGGGTGGTGATGAGCGCGTGGCCATGCTGGGGATCCCAGGCATCGGCAAGAGCCGGTCTCTGGCGCTTGGCCTTTGGCATCTCATTGGCAATGAGTGCCCAGAGTGGGTTCAGCCCAAGGTCATCGCGTGGGAAGCCAGGGAGGGTGGCCGGGTCTTCTTTTTCATGAAGGAGAACGACCGGTGGAAGGCACAGAGCCAGTCTCTGAAGAGTTGGGACTCCGGTGCCTGCAAGTATCTCCAGGACGAGAACAACTGGTATTTGGTGGACACCTACGGGAAAGAGGACACATTGAAGCTTGCGGCGAAGACGGTGAAAGCATGCAGTCCAGATCGGGAACACTACTCCAACTTCATCAAGGATGGCAGGTCTGTTTACGTGGAGGCATGGTATGAGGAGGAGTTGAAGGCAGCCTATGACCACTTTAACACTGATGTTCAGCTGAAAGTGGTGCTGGAGAGGTTCCAACAAGTGGGCGGCAACCTTCGCGTCTTATTGAGCCATCAGGATTACTACCGGAAACAGTGTGGGGAGCAGAAGAGTCAGGCAATGAACTTCGAGCAGGTCACGAGGGCCCTTCTTGGAGACCTCGACGCGCCTGAGAGCAAGATGAGCACCAGGCTCTTCACTTACAAGAGTGAGAACGGGACCGAGTCTCGCATCGTTCTGTCGTCTCCTGGCGCTGAACAAGAACTGATAAAGACGCAGTATGCGAGACTCATGGAGTTTTGCTGTTCAAGGGACGACAAGTCCAATTATTGGTTTGAGGAGTTTGCCGGAGTCTTTCTCAGATCTTCCGCTTGGTCAAACAAGACTTTGCGCCCCTACAACATCACTCCCAGGACAGAGAACAACACGAGACTTGCTCAACCCTTTGTCACTCCTTTCGGCTTCGGCCTTGAAGAGATTGCTACACCGGACCTCTTCGAGCAGCAATGGCAGGAAGCTGTGCAGAAGAAAAGTCTTGGAAAACTTCTCCATTGCCCGAAAGGCTACCCGGGCATCGACTATTTGCTGGACTTCAACCACGGCATCCAGGTGACGAACTCGATGGAGCACTCCATCGCGCCTACGTTTCTGGATAAGCTGAGAGCCGTCTTCCAAGGAGTTCCAGGGCAAAACTTCACCCTTACCTTTCTCATTACAGGAGATGCAAAACGCTTCAAGCCAAACCAGAAGCAGTTGAAGGAGTTCAAGGAGATGCAGGAGTTTGACAATATCCACGTGCAGGCCGTCCAGGCTCCGCCGAAGCTAGACGAAGAGCGAGTTGATTTGCAAAATTGAATTTGCAGGGTAATATTTGATGGAGAATAATTTGAGGATTGAGGATTCTTTTTTGGGGATTTGGAATTTAGCATTGAGGAATTTCAGAAAGAAAGGTTTGGATAGCTGCAAGAATTGAAGGAGCAAGGGACTCAAGAGTAACAAGTCTTAATAAATGCGGTGGACGGGCTTATTTTAGGGGGATTGTCGCATAGGTGTATTGGGTATTTGATTTTTTATTTATTATCTATTTAGGTTACGTGTTTCTTTAATTTCACCGCCCTCTTGCAGTTTGGTTTCTCTCTGGACAGCTTCATACTTACATTCCCATGATGTCTGGCGGCGCCTCCGTTTTCAGGGTAGTTACACTCGAAAATGGCTGTGCTCCCACAGGCTCAAGACGTCCCTTTTTTAGCCCCTGAAAACAGGGGGTGTGCCGGTCTCACATGGAGCGCGAGCAAAGGACGGTGATTTCGTGCAATACGCCGTGATTGTTCAAAGCATCTCTCTTGTTTCGAAAGTTGATTTCATACCTTTCCTTTGACATATTCACATATACAGCATCATACAAATATCCATATGATATTATTTGATTGTTTTGATCTTTACTTTTGACATGAACATAGTCTGAAAGGAACAACAGAGCACGGAAACTTGGCACAGGAGAAACGTATCACTACGAACGATGGAGCTTCGACAAGAACAATCACAAAGGACCACCAGAGAAGGGAGGAGAAAGGGGAGGGGATGAGGAAAGATGGGGAAATGAGGAATGCTTAGGGATAGTTTTCGCACAGAAGATTTGTGCATCTAAAACATGCCAGAAGATGGCTCAGGAAACAGTTTTAGTTTCAGAGCTACAAGAATAATTCTAGCTTTGTTCCATTCTCAACTGCTGTAGCTTTGCGGTCCCACATTTAAATCATTGCTCTCCAATCTTAACAGATTGCTGCGAAGACATGCAGTGGGAGCCCCATGGTCAAATTGTTGCAGGAGTGCAACTGAGACGGCTTGCAGGGCTGGTTGAAAGACACCCACGGCGATGCTTCTTACCAAAAGGCGGTGAAGCAGGTGGGGTCAAACTGGGGGTCAGACTGGAAGAGTGCTAGATTCCTCTTACATAATTGGTTCAACCACAGGTCGTTCCTGGTCCTGGCTCCCAAGTATGGCTTTGATTACGTTGTTCGAGGTTGGAGCTTCCATCTGTGGTGGTGTTGGTGGTCACGTGTGCGGTCGTGGTTGTCGTCCTGATTGTTCTGGTGGGGAAACGTGTTTCCTTTCAGTCGATTGCCACTTCGATTGCCTTCTTGAAATGCATTTCACTGTGGGAACCGTGGAGTTGCTGAAGAAGTTTCAGTTGAAGAGTTTGCTGTTTCGGTTTCGGTCTGCTGCGATCTCTGAAGTCTGGCGACTTCTGGCGGGCTTTCCACTCTGCCATGGTCTCGGGCTCGATGTCCTTCTGGTCTGCTTCCGATGATCAGAAGACTGTGCGAAATTTCTTTCATTTTGTATATACACATGTTATATTTTCCTGTGCCTCTCCCTTGGATTGTTCATAGATGTGAATGCCCGGTGTAATCTATGCTCAAGAAATCGTGGTTGTACCTCCTGCGTTGATGGGTGACGTTGCCAACCTTTACCTTCAGCTGGCCTCTGCACTTTCACATCTGCTGCTGTGGACAAGCCCATCCAGGCCAGGGGTTTGTCACTGCAGCTGCGAACATACGGAGGTGACCGAGGGCTGCGCTACACTGGTGAGGGAGGTAATAACGGTCTGTACGGCCGCACCCACAACTGCTGTAACCACTACCACTCCTTCTGGGATTTCATCACCTGGGTTTGGCTGGTTCTGGCTTTTGGTTGTGGTATTCACCATCGGGTGTCTTGCTGGGCATTTGGCGCCTGTGATCTGGCGTCGACGGGGTGCTGGCACAGCACCTTTGGCCATCAAGTCGCCTGCGGGGGGCTCTACTCCAAGTCAGTCGGACGGCAGTGCTCGCCGTCGCCGTGGTGTGGTTGCATAAATGGCTGCTGCCCCCAGGACCTTGGATATAGCTGAGCTTCAGATGCTGGTTGAATTCCCCGGAGATGCTGCTGGTTTGGACTTCCACCATAGGATACTTTGGTATCGGGTCAGCAATTCTGAATGGATCATTTCTACTCCTGATGGTGATGTTTACGAAGAAGATTACAATGGAGTGACGGTGGTCCCTTTGCCTCGGAATGGTCCCTGCCCAAATGCCTATGCTGGTCAGATGTATATCCCAAACAATGTCCAGATCATGCAAGACCTCCAAGAGCTTAAGCGACAAGCTGATGCGTTGGCCCTGGTTCGGGGCTGTTCAGATCGGCCTGGAGTTCAAGCTGGAGGTGGCCCAGTTGCTCAGGGACAGTGGCGTATCTCTGATGTTGACAGCAAGCGTTTCGGAGACATCGTGGTTCACTCTGATCTGGCTGATCCCGCAACTAATGTGATGCTGGAGGTTGGTGACATTCGAAAAAGGCTCCATGTGAAAGATGGTCAGATCTACACCTTGGAGTATGTCGTCAACTTTGACGAGTGGAAAGAGAAGAAGAGACCTGGGTTGCCCGGTGGAGATGCCGGCGACTTACGTCTCTTAGCTTGCAGTCGCATGGCTTCTGGTAAGAGGCAATTGGGCCTCGAGCGAGCTCTGCAGTTGATGAGTGATCAGAAGTTTGATGATTGGCCTCACAGAGGGCCAAAAGCCACACGGGAGTTCCTTGAGAATGTGGTTGAGAATGGAGGAGACATAACCACCTACCAGTCATCCTTCATGCGGAAAAGTGGCCTCTCTGACAACAGTGCAGCTGCCCATGAGTATAAGAACCTGCTTGGTATCTTGAAGCTGGCGATCTCCTACGACCAGCTTGACTGCTCGAATCTTGCTTCAGTGGAGCAGGTGGTGAGGCGGGTGATTGAGATTCAGACGGCGGTGAGAAGGAATCCGAAGCATCCGACTTTCGATGCCTTTGATTACAACACCCGTGGATCAGTCGATGAGATGGGAGGGGCCAGAGCCCCAGGCTATGCTGAGTGGATGGCCGAGCAGCAGCGGGCAGAAGCAAAGTCCCTCAAAAGCACGAGGGAGTGGCGTGAGGAGCAGGCCAATGAGCGACGTCGTGCTGGAAAAGGTGCTGGAGCTCGCGATGGCAGTGAGGATGATGATGTGGGAGGAGATGGCGGCAAGCGGAAGAAGAAGACCAAGAAGAAAGGCGGTGGCGCCAGCACTGGCGCCGCCGCGTCATGAAGTGCTGCCGCGGTCGCCATGGTGGAGGCGACCTTAAACACCCTAGCCACCACCCAATGCATGATGGCCAGAATTCAATTTTTGGTGGAAGCAAGCACTCCGACTTGTTCCCGTTGCCGACCCCTTTGTGGAGACATCGACGGGCTCGCGCTTCCGCTTTCCTTGCTGGTGGGACTGATGATGGCCGTGAGTGGGGAAGAAGATTGGTTGGTCGTTTGAACGAATCCGTCCACTCTCTGAACACTTTGGCTGGCTCATCGGCTACTCAAATCCGGCGAGGTTCTTTTGTTTTTGATGGGCTTCAACCACATGGTGGGACGACCTTGCCTCAGCTTTCAGCAATGCAGAGGTTGGCCTCCAACATAGAGAGGTCTGGCACCTGCCCCAGTGGTTTGACTCCGAAGTCTTGCTTTGAGGAGGTGATCAAATCGCGAGATATGTACTCCCTTTCTCAATGCTCAGTGGCACCATATAACCTTGACTTGCTCAAGGTGGCAAAGACCAACACCGCTCCGAAACCGGCTGCACAATTGCTCCCCGAGACTGAGGCCGACTTTCTGCTGCGCCCCGAGGAACACCTGATTCGGAGCCCAGAGGAGATTCGTCGTTGGGCCGAGGATAATCCTGGATTTCAGCCGTACTGGGATGAGACACTTCGTGGAGATCGCGAATGCCGTCTTGACCTGTATCGTCGACTTCACCACGGATAAAGGCCCGTGTTGGACTGTTCTTCGTGTGGAAGAGTGGGCGGAAGGGCATTCGCCTTATAGTGGATGCTCGTGAACCCAACGCCTTCCATCGAAGACCTCCCAGGACGAAACTGGGTGGCGCAGCAGCTCTCAGCGAATTAGACATGGCCTTTGATGAATTCGATGTTGAGATGGCTTCAGCTTCCTACGGTGGTCCAATTGCCCTCCCCACAAAGTTGTTCGGTAACACTGGCGATGTGTCTGATGCTTTCTATCCTGTTGACAGTATCGCTGAGTGGTTCGGTTTGGATGACCCTGTTCGAGCCGATGAGTTTGGTTTGGATAGTGTATGGGATCCTGACCTTCAACGAGAAGTTCCACTTCAGCCCTCAGACCGTGTTTTTCCGGTGTTCACTGGCATGCCACAGGGTTGGGCTTGGGCGCTACATTTTTGCAACACAGCTGTTGAATTCGGCATGTCGAAACAGATACCAGCAGCTCAGTTTGCAAAAGATGGGATGCCGTCGCCTGACCTTCGTAGTGGACCCATTGGCAGTGTGTATGTTGATAACATTGGAGTCTTCGGCCTTCTGGACAGCGAGGTCAATTCCACCTTTGACAAGAGTGTGGAGTCCTTGGAGGATGCCGGCTTCGTTCTTCATGAGCTTGATCGAGGCTCCTGTGAAGTTGTCAACGTTGGAATCGTCATCGACCGAGACCGGAAGGTCCTTCGTCACACTCAGAAGAGATCGTGGCGACTATACCTGTGTTTGAAGCAGGTGCTGCGGATGCGGAAGATCACCGCAGAAGCTTTGCGAGTAATACTGGGTCATATGGTCCACTTCTTTTCCATCATGCGCCCTGGATTGAGTGCCCTTCACCACTGCTACAAGTTTGTGCATCAATGGTTGGATGGTCGTGCTCACGTAATTCCTGGGAGCGTCAAGAGGGAATTGAGGGTAGTAGTGGGACTTGTTTTCCATGCCGAAGTGGACCTTGCAGCCCCATATGCTCCATTGGTTTACTGTGGTGATTCAAGCTCCTATGGCTTCTGTTTTCAGTGGACACCTTCTGATACACAGGAGCAACGTGATCTTTTCCGGTTTCATGAACGATGGCGTTTTGTTGAGATTGAGAAGAACCTCATGCATGGCTTGGGATCGCGCCGCCATTCTTGGTCTGCTGATTGGGAAGTGCCAGACATAGCTTACACTCGCTGGCTTTGTGAGAGGCTCTCCATTCCTCTCCCTGGTGGCGAGATTCTCCCAGCTGGCAGCCGGGACCCTAAGTGTGGTGATCACAATAGACGCTTCGAGACTTTGGATGTGGTTGGAATGGTCCCCAAACTCCCAAGCAGTCTGTTGGTCCCTGAGCGGTGGAACACAATTGTGCAGCGGAAGTGGAAGCATGATGAACCAATACATATGAAAGAGGGTAGGGTGGCATTGATGTCGCTGCGTCGCGAAAGCCGGCGAGCATCCTCTCACGGGTGCCGCCTCTTGACACTGTGCGACAACCTTTCAGCAGTGTCGGCCTTTGACAAGGGCCGTGCAAAGGATCTGTCACTCCTTTGCCTGTGCCGCAGGAGCGCAGCAATTCAGTTTGCCACTGGGATTCGATGGCGCCTTCGCTATGTTGAGTCCTCTCGAAATCCCTCTGATGAAGGATCACGATACTTTGCCACTGACAACCGCAAAGTGTCAAGAGGTAAGAAGTCAGAGCCCAGTCCAAAGTACCCCTTGCCGAGCACTTCGTCAACAGCGCAGCGGGGAAACCCGACTGCGAATCACGGTCGGGGGGAACAAGGACAAGTGGCTTTGAAAGAGGACAGAAAGCTGACGACGCTTCGGAAGACCCGTGCAGAGCCCGAGGTTGCACGTTCGGATGTCAGCCCCTTTAATGGCGCTGGTGGTGGCTCCATGTCATCGAAGGTCCGAGTCCTTGCGCAGACAGCCAGCAATGGCACCAAGTCAGCGAAAACAAGCAGCAGCCAACCGGTTCGTGCCCGAAGTTTTCTAGAGTTGTTCAGTGGGAGCTCACGGCTAACTTCAGCAGTCCAGCAACATGGGATGCGTGTAGGTGTACCCTTTGACATCTCAAATGGATCAGGGTTTGACCTCGCCAGGAAGCCTGTGCAACAGATGATCAAGAACTGGATAGTTAGCGGTCGGCTGTGGTATATACACTTTGGGACCGCCACTTTTGAGTTTGCTGTCTTGCCTTGATGTTCTGTAACTAACAAAAGAGTTAGGTCTTGCAAGTTGTAATATTTGAATAACGGTGGATTCACTCCTAGCCCTGTTTTTCGGTATGTCCATGATTTCATTCTCGCAGTTACTCATGGCTCGTGGTGGGTGTGGTGGGATCACCGGCACATAACAGCATGTTCGCAACAAACTCAATTGTTCCACCATTGGGGGTTGTAAGTTCTGGAGTTGCAACATGCGTGACACTACGAGCACGCTTTGATGCCCGGTGGTGAGCCATGAGTGGTGAGCTTAGCCTGAGGGTCCTCATAGCTCGGCAGGATTTGCAGAGACATTCTCATGCACTTTCTTTGCCTTGGGAGGATGGTTACGCAGGCGAGGTTTTTCGCAGCAGGCGGACTCAATGGTTTGAGAGGCCATCGTCAGTTGGGATTGGTGATTTTGTCACTAACTCTTCCAATGTTGTTGAACCATTGGCTTCTGACGCCCTTACTTGGCCCCGTGCAGCTAAGCGCATTAAGATGTCGCCTTCTGTTCAGACTGACGACGACCTCAGATTCAAGGCTTTGTCAATGGTCAAGATCCTCCTACAGATGGATTTGACGGCTACCGATCTCGGCACCACTTTGGGTCAAGTTGCTTTGCAGCATGGTGGAGATAAGGCCTTGATGTCCGTTTTACGGGATGCGTTTGCAAAGAAGGCATCTTCGACAGTTTACAAAAGGGTTTCGTCTTTTTGGCGCTTTTCGCTTTGGGACAAGCAGGCCGGTTATTGTCAACCATGGGTTCTCGAAGAACAGAAGCTGTATAATTACGTTTGCTACCTCAGGAGTTCCAAGGCCTCTGCGACGTCTGGAGCCTCTTTTCTGTCGGCGGTGAATTTTATGCACTCAGTTGCGGTCGTCCATTCTTTCAGCGAGTCTGCAATTTCGGCAAGGGCCAAAGGTGCAGTACACGGATTGCTCTTGTTGAAAAGGCCGCTACAACAGGCCCGGGCCCTCACCGTTGATGAATGTTTTTCCTTGGAGACCACAGCATTGGATGGCAAGCCTGAGCATGTGGCGTGCATTTCAGGGTACTTGATGTTCTGCTTGTGCACCAGTGCAAGGTTTAGCGACTGCATGTATGCTGAGGGCTTCAAGGTTGAAGTCAGTGGTGATATCGTCCTGGCCTTAGCGGAGACGAAACGTCACAAGGTTGCAATCACGGCTGAGAGGAAGACCGCTTTCCTTCCATTGATGGGCTTGGGACGCTGGTTTGCGGATGATTGCTGGTTTAGCAAATGGTGGGATGCGATGGAGTCACAGCTTGGCAAACCTTCGGATCGGAAGTTCGTTCTCCTTGCGTACTCTGAAAAGGCTGGCAAATGGTTGGATCGTCCTATGTCGCCTGGTGAAGGGAGTCTTTGGATGAGAGACATCATTGAGCCAAGGTTGTCAGATACTCGGTGGATACCCTCACAACCCACTGTCTGAAGACCACCAGACTGGCTTGGTTCACTAAGTCCAATAGGTTCACCATGGACGAGCGTCGGATTGCAGGTCATCGCTTGGACAAAGAACTTCGCAGTCCTTTGACTTATGGCAGGCAGAACCATACATCGGTTTTGATCAAAGAGGCTGCCTTGATTCGTGACATCAACCGCCATCGTTTTGATCCCGATTGCACTGTTGCCCACCTGATCGAGAAAGAGTTGGATTCGCTGCTGGAAGAAGAGGTCCAAGCCCGCATCGATGGATCCGATGATGAGGGCAACTGGAGGGAGGTGGTGGATGCCAAAGACCTGGCAGAGGAGGCTGATGAGCTCATCCCGGAGAGCCATGATGCAGAGCTGCTGGACCCGATGATGGTTTATTACCAGCATAAGTCGTCTGGCACTTTGCACATGCTCAAAGACCAGGATCAGTTTTGTTGCGGTCGCCCCGTTAACATTAACTACGTGGAGGCCGAGGGTGAAGACAAGATCCATTGGCATGTTTGCAATCAATGCTCGTTTGCTGTCTATGGCTCCGTGTGAAGCTTTCAGGGGAAAAAGTGAAAAGGAAGGATGGTGCAAACTTGTGGCGACTTGTTCAACATGATCTAGAAGCGTGATTATCAAGGCAGCTGCGACTGCTCTTTCTTCTTCCCTCCAGTGGTAAATTGGTTTTGAAAACAGGAGTAGCGCAAACGTGAAGCCACTTGTTCAGTTTGATCTAGCATTTTGGATTGCGTAGGCAGCTGTGACTGCTTGTCTCGGATCTTCAACTGAGAACTGTTTTTGCGCGTTTTGTTCTTTTTCATATTTGCGGAACTGCTGTGTCAGTGTCCACCTCAAGCTGGTCCAGTGCCCAACTCTTAGCTGGGATCCTTCCTTTTGTTTTGCCTGAACTTTGTCACCCCACCTGATGCTTCGAACTTGGACATGTCAGGGAGATTTGACCTGTTGGAGCTGCTGAGGGAGACAATTCGAACCGTGGTGGCGCATGCTGGCGTGAGTCCGGTCACCGCGGTCTTGGTTCGGGCATGGTCCTTGCTCACGGCGTTTCAGGTCGGATACTGCAACGGAGCTCGCGATCCTGAAGGCTTTGAGATCGACATTCCTGAACCGTCAGATATGGTGCCTGGCCCTCGGCCTATGCCCATGTTCTCCGTGTCGAAGGTCCCGCATCTCGAGGTGTTTGCGTCTGATGTTGGCCTTTGCCTAGGCAACCTGGAAAGGTGGGCCACCTTTTTTGAATTTGGTGATGGAGTGATCTTGAATACTGTTAGGATTCAGCTTGAGGACGTGCGCTACATTTTGTTGAACGCCATAATTAGCAAATCGGCGAGGGCTCAATAGTAGATCAAAACATCTCGCCTAGGATGAGTCGTACATTAGGGCCGAACTTTGGATTTCGCCTTGAAGTCGAGGAAAACAAATTTGTGCAATGTTGCCCAGAGCTGTGTCTCTAAGATCTGAGCTTAGAGCTGTGCCTCGTGATTGGAAGTTGCGAGTCCATGTTTGTGGTGGGCTCAGCAAGCTGCATCGTTGCAAGTTGTTTGTTGGCACTACTAGTTCAAGACACCCGCCCTATCCAACTTGAATAACACCATGTTGGATGACTCACGAACACGACAGTCCTAGTTTTGCTCACGCAATGTTTGCATCTGCGCATAGAGTTACAAGCTGCAATAGGACAGCTAAGCTTCCTCAGTAACCAACCTACCCGTTCAGCTGTTTAAAAAGATGACGCGCGTCTAGTGCCTCTTTTTCTCCCTGGCCTTAGCCCCTTGTGCGATGTCAACTGAGAGCCAAGCAGCCTTCGAGACCCGGGCCAAATTTCTTGGCTTACCGGATGAAAGGGTGGCAGCCTTGGTTGCAGCTGACATCACGTCCTATGGGAAGTATGCGTTCATTTGCCAATACAGCCCCAATAGCTCCGATGAGAAGCCATTGCTTGATGTGCTTGCCCAGGTTTTTCAAAACAAAACGCCATTAACTGTGGGTGAGACCTCTGCATTTCGCAGGCTGTATTTCGAGGCCCATACCGTAACAGTTCAGGAGCTTCGCAGCAAATTGGAGGCGAGGCCCGAGGATACCGCACGCCAGCTCCCATGGCCGAGCGGGTGGATCGTTTGGATCAGTTCAAAGCAAGCCACAACCACCTCATCTTGGACCCCTCGCTGGAGCCATCGCATAGGCTGGTGGATCTAGTCTGCAACCAAGCGGAGCAGCAAACAGTGTCTTACATCGAGGTAGCTCAATGCACCAGCCGTGAGTCAGAGATTGTGCGCAGGAAGAGAGAAAGTACTTTGTCCCTTGCTGCCGATGGGTCGGTCAAACTTAGTAAAGAGTCCAAAGAGGCTATTGCAGATATCCAAGGAGAGCTTAAAGTAAGGCAGTGCCTCCAACGTCGGGCAATCGCATACCACTTAGGCGGCATAGCCACTTACAGCATGGTCGAGAAGTTCAACACAAAGCTCTTCCACTATCTTGACAAAAATGTCGGAGTCGGGTTTAAACAGATTTCCCTGACCCAAGTGCTTCAAGCAGATCGTGAATTGTGGATCCTTGTTTCTCAAGAAACAAGGGGCAAAGTCCTCACTAGTGAACCAAAACCAATTGATGAAGCAATTGAGAAGCTCTGCGCTTCCACTGAGGTCATGTACCATCTCCTTCCTTTCCCAGGGGCCAGAGTTCCTCCTCCCCCTCCTTCTGTGGCTGAGGGCCGCCTTGCTCGCAAAGGAAAGAACAAGAGGAAACCAGCCTCCCATGTCATTCCGGACAGTGAAGCGAAAGAGAAAGCGCCCAAATTTGACCTACCAGCAGGTTGTGTTTCCAAAGATGATCAGGGTCGCAACTTTTGTTTCCCCCACAACCGAGGGAAGTGCAAACACCCAGGTCCTCGATGCCCTCGCGGTATGCGCCTGTGCTGGCTGAAAGGGTGCTATGGAACGCATTCGTGGCTGAACTGCCCGAAGCGGACAGACAAAGAGTGACTAGTTTCTCATCCTGAGAGTGATGCCTGGCATGACCTGCTGAAACCCTTCCGGCCATTTTGGCCACAGTCGGAACTTTCACCAGTGAATTTTGCACTGCCTTGTTCAGAGCTGATTTTTGTGGAAGTGCTTGCAGGCAAAGCGCAGTTGTCAGCCGCTGTCAAGCGTCACTTGCAGATGCCAACAGTTTCACTCGATCATCGAGTCCACTCTCCAATGTCGAAGATAACCGTTTTGGATTTGTTGAACGATGATCATATAGCGGTATTTTTCAATCTATGCATGACCTCGAATTTAGCTGCGGCCCATTTTGCGCCAGCGTGTGGCACGTCCTCCCGGGCGCGTGAGAAGCCTATGCCCTCCACTTACTCAGGTAAGGCAATCCTTCCTTTGAGATCGTTCGAGGAGCTCTTGGGACTCAGCACCTTAGCATGTCTAGATGCAGCGAGAGTGACTTCAGCTAACCGCCTTTATGCATTGACCGCAGTTGCCATGTTGATCCTGCATCGCAGGGGCACCATTCTGTCAGTTGAAAACCCCGAGAACAGCTACTTCTGGAACATCCTGCAGACACTGTTCCAGCTTCTGGGTGCGCAATCCATCATGGAAGAGCTCTCGCCCGTGGTCTTTGCCAACTGCATGTTTGGTTCAAAGAGAGCCAAGAAAACGAAATGGCTTTCCACAAAAGAAGTTTTCCTGCCCTTGAATAAACCCTGCGATGGCAGACATGATGACGAGGATTGGTCCCCCAAGATTAATGCGAACGGCCAGATTGAAGTTTTGCCAACAGCCCAAGAATGTGCTTATCCCAGATCACTCGCAGATGCTTATGTGCAATCTTTAGTGCCAGCCCTTCAACATCGAGGAACATTGTTCAATACAGCCTTGACAAATGTTCCCCAATCCTGTCGGAAAGTCCTTCGTGCTGAACAACATCGTCTCCCACAACTAATTTCGGAGTTTTGTGCCATCACCGACTTCATCCCGCCAGGATTCGATGCAAAAGCTCTGCCATGTCCTGCCTTTTTGTATCAGTGGGGGGCTAATGATCTTTTGGGACTTAATCCGGACCTTATTGACTGGGTATGGGTCCAAAACAACTTGTCGACTATCAGGGTCTTTCAGTCCGAGTGTCTCGAGGGGGTTGAAGTCTTCGGCCTCTATAGATCCCCTCTACAATTCTTGAGTTGTGCGAAGACCTTGAAGCACCCTATTGATGCGGTTGTCAACTTACCCGATGACCTCTTGAAGTCATTGGCGATGGTCTTGCAAATGGGCCCTGCAAAGCTTGTTCAGTATCGGGCGGAGGCATGCAAAGACCTGTTGGGTCTCATGGCGGACTGTAAGCACCTTGACGAGCTGATTGCCAGAACCATGTCACCCTCAGCATCGAAAGTGCTGGCCGGCAAGCGGATGGGCCTTTGGAAGAAGCTGTCACAGAAGTTCGATTTGCCAGATCAGGCCATTTTGGATGAAATTGTTGATGGTATAAAGCTTGTGGGCAACGGGGCTTATTCGGAATTTTTCCCTCGTGGTCTCCAGCTGTCTACTTGCTCTCCCGAAGAACTGAGGAAGCAGAACAACTGGCTCAGGCATTACGTTGTTGGCAAGTGTGTCTCCAGTGGTGCCTTGGATGCCGAGGCCGAGTGCTGGGAGAAGACTATGGAGGAACAGCAGCTTGGGTGGCTCGAGGGCCCGTATGATTCCGAGTCAGAAGTGTCCGATGCGCTGCAGACTGACAGCTGGATTTGTCGCCGGCGTTTCCCCCTCCGGCAAGCTGAAAAGATTCGTCTGATAGACGACTGTAAGGAGTCCCGGCTCAACACAGCGTTCTGCTCTCACAACAAGGTAATTTTGCAAGACGTTGACACTCTTGTAGCCCTGGTGACTTGTATCATGAAAGCTGTTGTGAATGATCGATCCTTCAACTGGTCTTGCGCAGACGGGACGGTGCTGCAGGGTCAGGTGCATCGCGACTGGAAACCTGATCTGCAGTTGGTTGGCAGGACACTGGATTTAAAATCCGCTTACAAGCAGATTCCTACTAACCGCTCAGAACGGTGGTGTTCGGTGATCGTGGTGTTTTGCCCGCAAACATCAACGGCAAAATTTTTCCTTTCAAACTCTCTGCTGTTTGGGTCTACATCGAGCGTGTATGCTTTTAACAGGGCTTCCCGAAACCTGTGGACGCTCTTCCAGAGGATGTTCTACGTGATTGGCGCCTCATACTATGACGATTACCCCACGGTTGAGCCCGAACAGTCTGCTGGTTCGGCCAGAACTTGTCAGGAGCTTCTGATGAAGGCCTTAGGGTGGCTGTTTGCGGCAGATGGCAAGAAAGCCCTTGACTTCGCTCAGGCCTTTGATGTTCTTGGCATTACTTGTGACTTAAGCCGATGCTCGTTCGGGGTTCTAACTATCTGCAACAAGCTTGGCCGTATTAACAAGATTTTGGAGATGATCAATGACTTTCTGGATAAGGAGAGGGTGACGAGCGCCGAGGCTTCGACGTTGCATGGTATCCTGAATTTTGCTCAGGGCCAATATCTAGGGAGAGTTTTGCAACCCGCGATGAAGTTTTTCCAGCTGATTGCGTTTTCTGGATGGAAAAGGGAATACCTCCCCCGCCTGGCGGAGGTTGCTCTTTTTCTTCTCCACGTTCTTAAGCATTCTCCCCCAAGGTCCCTGACGTTGGCTGATGAACAGCGGCCTGTCCTGCTGTTCACTGATGGGGCTTACGAGCAAATAGACTCGGGAGGATCGCCTACTGCAGGTTTGGTCTTGTTTGATCCTGCCGATGAGCTCTTTGTGGCGCATGAGGTTCTCGTCGATGAACCGGTTCATAATTCATGGAAGAGAACCGGCAAAAGGCAGTTGGTGGCTTGTTGCGAACTTCTCCCCATCCTGGTGGCGTGGTGTCACTACGCTGTGAGGCTCTGCGGCAAGAGGGTGCTGGTATTCATCGACAACTCAGCGATCAAGACTGCCATGGCCTTTTAATGCAGTCGGATTATCCTACATTGCCGTGGTACAGCAGAGTGCCTTCCAAGAGCAACTGCGCAGACCTCCCTAGCAGGAAGCGTGTTTTGGAGGCGGCCCGTACTTTAGGCTGCACTCCTGGAGAGCCACTGAGGCTCCATGAATGCTTCAGGGAATTCCTCTCTGAGGATATCATTTACTCCATGCTCATGAAGAAGTTGAACACTGGGGTGGTTTGAAGCAGCGTCTTCAAGTCGAGACAAGCTGTGTCTTGTGTTGGTGGCTGTGGCCCACTTGGTCCGTGGTGACAAGTTTTTGGTCCTGTGTGACCATCCTGCTTTCTTTGCCCCACTGGCCTAAGGGCCCTCGAACTAATCAGACTCAAGAGTCGCGCAGAAAAAGTGTGAGAGCTGTCCGAGTGATTGCACTGTTTTTGAAGCCAGTTGAATTTGCAGTCTCTGTTCTTTTCGGCGATTTCGCGTAATCGCTAATGCCGCGGTTTAACAAAGTGTTGCTTTGTTAGGGTTTGTTGTCGCCTTAATGGTTAAGTAACAAAGACGGATTACTCAACTCGTTTGATATACCCGTCTTTGAAACACTTAACCATCCACCTGTGTGTGGTGTTTGCGTGCGCCGGTCCCACCTTGTCATGTCCTGTGTGACAATCCATCTACGAAAGCCACTTCAGTACTTTTGGATGTTGCAAGATATGTAGTCTTGTTTTTCAATTTGCTCTAGACCTCCACTTTTGAGTTTGCTGTCTTGCCTTGATGTTCTGTAACTAACAAAAGAGTTAGGTCTTGCAAGTTGTAATATTTGAATAACGGTGGATTCACTCCTAGCCCTGTTTTTCGGTATGTCTATGATTTCATTCTCGCAGTTCTTCATGGCTCGTGGTGGGTGTGGTGGGATCACCGGCGCATAACAGCATGTTCGCAACAAACACACCCGCCCGCCCCATCCCGTCAATGTCTCTCCAGCACACGTTCTAAGCTGCGTCTTAAACGTTTTGGGGGTGGTTTGAAGCAGTGTCTTCAAGTCGAGACAAGCTGTGCCTTGTGTTGGGGGTGGTTTGAAGCAGTGTCTTCAAGTCGAGACAAGCTGTGTCTTGTGTTGGTGGCTGTGGCCCACTTGGTCCGTGGTGACAAGTTTTTGGTCCTGTGTGACCATTCCTGCTTTCTTTGCCCCACTGGCCTAAGGGCCCTCGAACTAATCAGACTCAAGAGTCGCGCAGAAAATGTCTGAGAGCTGTCCGAGTGATTGCATTGTTTTTGAAGCCAGTTGAATTTGCAGTCTCTTTTCTTTTCGGCGATTTCGCGTAATCGCTAATGCCGCGGTTTAACAAAGTGTTGCTTTGTTAGGGTTTGTTGTCGCCTTAATGGTTAAGTAACAAAGACTTGTCATTATTGTTCTCGTCAATTCAAATAATTTCAGTTCAAATTTATTTCAATCCAACTCAACTTGCTTCAGTTCACTTCAATTGAATCCACCCGACACTAATTCAGTCAAGTTCCATTCAAGTCAGTTCAGTTCAATTCAGTTCAGTTGAATGCACTTCAATTCAATTCATTTCAATTCATTTCAATTTATTTCAGTTCAGTTCACTTCATTCAAATTTAGTTGAATAAAACCAAACCAATTCCTTCCAATGCAAATGAATTCGATTCAACTCAATTCGATTCTACTCAACTCAAATAAATTCAATTCAAAAAAGCCCAAGGGAATTTAATTCAAATTCCTTCAATTCAGTTCATCATCATCATCATCGTCATCATCATCGTCATGTTTCATTACATGATCGTCCCTCTGCTTCTACGTGTTTGTTTCCCGCTCGCTTTGTTGCGTTCTGTACTTCCATTTTGCTCTTCATTTTGCAGGGATACTGCTGGAAGCCTTTGACATGCGGCGTTATCCGGTCATATGAGTTGTACAGTTTCGACAAAACCTGCTGAGCTGGACCAAGCGAGGTATGGCTTCATCAAATGTCGCAGAACTCGCGACGTATACATTACCAGGTCGGTCAAGCCCTCAGATGACAGAGTTCAATTTTGCCAATAGTTTCAAGTATTGTTGCTGTCACCTTGTCTCCATTTGTCTCCATTTGTCTCCACTTGTCTCCCTGACTGTTCCAAAGTATTGTCTCTGGTGGATGGGTGCTACCGCTTGTCTCCCACACTGTTTGAACTAATCAACCAACCAACTTGTCTCCCAACCGCTTGTCTCCCACACCGCTTGTCTACCAACCAACCAATCAACCAACCAACCAACCAACTAACCAACCAACCAACCAACTAACCAATCAACCAACCAACCAACCAACCAATCAACCAACCAACCAACCAACCAACTAACTATAACAGGGGAGTGACTTGGAACTCCTAAGCTGTGTGGTCTTTTCTTTTGTTACCAACATGCAGTTTCGGTCATAGGCAACAAAGCGTTTTTACAAGCTCGATGTTCAAGGAAACTCGCAGTAAGCTGCGGAAATGAGATGTCACTCTGAAGCCGTGTTGTGCACATCTTGTTTAGCTCTATCACTTTTGAATCTCAACATGTTTCGCAGCATTTCACCTTAAGTGGGTGGTGAGGGTGGGAAGCCAATGGTGTGTGCCTTTTTCGTTTCCCGCCCAATTCACTCTGTTCACCCCAACCCTAGGCGTGGGGGGGTAACAAAGGTTTGTCTGGGGTAACAAAGGTTTGTCTGAAACATGTTCTTTGTGAATTTCCAAATGAAGCAGTTTGGAATTTGCCTAAGGCAAGGCTTTCACTTAGCAAAGAGAAACTTGGACAAACATCCCTTGTCGGCCATTGCGGTGGAAAAAGTTCATCAGCATTCACTTGTCACCGTTGGCATTTTGTGTTTGATGTTCGTTTAAGTTTTAACTGAACATGAAACCCTCATGTGTAGTTGCACTCACTTCTCCGCGAATTTAAGTTTCCGTTCCTATTTTACGTGGCGATAAGCGTCTCCGCGTTACAGGTTCGTGGTGGCACCAAAGGTCCGTACAACCTATAACACGTGCACCCAGCAGCCCCCAGCTATCCAGACTGGTTTGTTTGTCTGTCTCTCTCTTCCGGATTCCGCGCGGTTTTACGTGCACGCTCTTCTAAACTGTAAAACCTTTACCCTAAACCCCAAAACTGGAAATCTGTTGTTTACAGGTTTTTTGCCTATTTCAAACCCCGCTAGCTGCAATCAGAACAACTCGATGTCATCGTGCTGTATTTTGGGCCAAAGTTAGTTCCATAGTGCAAGTGGCATCATCTTGTATGATCTGAGATTCAGATGATTCGGAGTTTTCACATCATATGCAATGTTTTTGTAAAAAACGGCGGTTGAGAGTTTTGCAATTACTTCCATTGACAGATTTACGTACCAATAGTAGTAGTGCAGAGCTTCTGCCGCTATGTAGTTCTCGGCAACATGCAGTTGCAAAAGCATCTTACCAACGGGTTTACAGAGGAGAAAACCAATCATCCCTCTCGATCATTGTCAAATGGCCGAAGTCCTCCCTGAGAAGCGTCAACGCCTGACCATCACCGGCGACTGGCAGTCAAAAGTCCTTGGCTCTGGCAACTACAGCGGAGTTCTTCCTCATGACACGGTGCCATTTGTGAACAGACACAGCGAGGTCTTCGACCTTTTCCATGTGAATGCGGCTGTTATTCTCAAATTACTTGATTGTCGGTGCAAGACAGTGAGCATTGATGATTGGCGGCCATGCAGCGTGGCTGTAGCTGCGCAGATGTTTGGAAGTGGAAAAACCACCCTGGGGCGCAACTTTATCAAGCAGCTGAAGGACCAGGAAACCAACAACTTCATTCAAGAGAAGTTAACTGGGGACGATTGGAGGGCCGAATTGACGCGAGCACAAAGAGCCGCATCATGGTACTATAACCTGAACAGCTGCAAAACTATGTATGATGTCGCGAAAAAGCTTGACTATGGCCAGTTTAAAGATCGATCGTTAACAGGAGCACTTGACATTGCACAATACATCTTCAGACTAGCTGTTGAACTTGAGGGGAAACCTGTTTTCGTCCATTTCGACGAGATCGGTGACCTTCAAGACAATGTCAAGGAATTGCGGGAGGCAGTGCGGCAAGTTTGGGAGCTTATGCTGCAGCACCAAGGTGACATGCCACGCATCTACTTCTATTTGAGCGGCAAGTCTGTCCCGCTGACTGCACTTGGTGGAATTGGATCTCCCATGGGAACGAAATGGATTGTCTTGGACTTGCTACAGGAGCCAGTGCCTATATATAGCCGATTTGTACATTTTCAGAGCCGTCTCAGTTGTAAAGTTCTTCTTGATTGGTTTCTGAAAACAATGTCAATCCCATTTTTTTTGCTTTTTCGGAGAAGTTAACCCTGCGTAATGTCTTTCAGGAGAAGCACATTCAGTGCATCGTCAAGGCGGCAACTTCAGCCACGAATTTGCTGTACCCTCCCTTGGCAAAGATCCAGGGGTTGCCAGCGGCACTGCAACAATGGACAGGAGGCAGTCCGCGTCTCTTGGTCTACAGCTTGCGGGTGCTACACCATTTGCTTAAAGACGGCAGATCTTTTGGTAACGCAGAGCAGGCCATGGAAGCAGTTTATGAGATCCTCAAGGAACAACAGGCAGTAGCTAGTGAGGTGTTTCTGGCTCAGAAAGACGAGGCTGTGTGGCAACAGACATGGCTGTATCTAATCTTGTTGGCACAGCTTCGTGTGCCGTGCCAGCGTGAGACGATCCTGCCAATAGGCTCTGCCAAGCACTCTCTGGACCAATTGCTGGGCAGGCTGAACATCTATATCAGCAAGCCTGAGACACCGATCGAGGGCATGTCAGATGCCTTCTACATCTGTCACATGAAGATGGTTGACAAGTTTGTGCGGAAACGATACCCTTCAGATTGTCGTGTGCAGCTGTTTCTGGGCGATGAGGGTACAGGAGCCAAAGCTGAGGACCTTTTGGAGCACATGGTTGCGCAACGTATTGTTGTGCAAGCTTGCCTGCACCCACAAGGGTCCCATCTCAACTGGGGCAACTTGATGAAGCCACTGCTGCAAGGAACCAAAGCTGAGCAACTTGAAGCAAAACTTGATCAAGGATGTCCACTCAGCAGCTTTCCGAAGGTCACCACCAGCGCACAGAAGCTGCCAAAGGGCGCCTCCTCACTCCCCCAGCAACTACGTCGCGAGGACCTTCCAGCGGCCATGCAGAGTTTGGATAGCGGACGGCTGTACAGACCTGGACCTAAGTCCAGCAGTGCCGACCTCTTTATCAAACAACCCACGCTCACAATAGAGGTGCAAGACAAAAGCGGAGTGTCGACTGGAGTCTCATTCGCTAATGTTTGCCAGGAAGTGGGAAAGTGCATTCAGCAGGGATCAGTGCTGTGGGTGCTTGTTGCACTCAAGCTGAATGAGTCGCTCAGTCACTGGGTTGGAGAGGCAAGGCCCTTGGTGCTTGAAAGCGGCACTTATCAAGAGGAAGAGCTCGCGGATGGAGGGTCCGGTGGGCTGTTGTACCGTCCCAAAAACAAAGAGAGATGGCAAAAGCAGATTCAGAATGGAGAATGGCACGACATCACAACAATGACAAATCCCAAAGGCAAAGGAGAAAAGCTGGAAGTGCGACAGGAGTTGCAACTGGTGATCCCGCATCCGAACCATGTTAAAGAGTTCCTCGGCGATTCTGACTTTGAGATTGTGAAGAAATTGGCCCAGAAGTCACGTGACAGAATGGTCGACATACCCTTCTTGAGCCGCTTCTACAACTTCCAGCAGCCGCATGTGCAAGGCACGTCAGAAGAGAGATTTCTGGTTGAGCAATTTGTACTAGTTTCAGAGTTAATGTGTGAGGTACTCGCTGTTTTGGATGACCTACGCGTTTTGATTCATGGGGATTCTCCATGACTTTGTTCCACAAAACCAGCATGCAGTTCTTGTCAACTTGTCATCATTTCTCCTTCCAAGTCTGACAGGCCCTCCGTCAACACTTCCTCGCTTTGTGACCATTGACGTGCAGCATGGGAATGCCACCGGGAAGGTGAAGTTCAGCACTGCAGCTGCTCCGGAGGTCATCAAAGAAGCCATCCGCAACAAGGTGAAACTCCCTGAGAATGCCCGCTTTGAGCTGCAGGATGCTGATGGTTGCGGAGTGACGGTGGATGGCAATTTGCCATCTGGCAAATACAAAGTCGTCTTGCTCGAGGCATGATGTGTTGTAGCCTGAGGATGGGTGTACAGTTTTGTGATCGGATACTGCAGCGTATGGAGTCTTGCTGAAGCTATTCCAGTAGTACGCCGTGCATGCAGAACATCATTTTGTGTTTCAAGTTTCACGTTGTACAGTGCCCAAATCCAAAACTCAACACACATTGGTACATGAGCAAAAGGGAGGAAAAGTCTGAAATTGCAAGATGAAATGCCTAGGCATTGCCAGAAACAGAAAAGGTTTGAGTAAACTGATACTTGGCCCTCAAAGCATGCTGTCATTACAAAGGCGGAGAGTCTGCCAAAGGCCCTGTTGCATTTGGGAGGTTTCCATGAAGGCCAAACAATAAGTTCTATGTTCTAGGACCACGTTCTATGTTCTATGAACAATAAGTTCTATGTTCTAGTTTGTAGTTTGCAGTTTGTATCTCCCAGGACGTCTCTGTTTGATCTTCAAAGATGTCCTCTTTCCAGCAGTTCAAAAGGTATCAGACTGAAAGGTCAGCCGAAAAGTACTCTAGTACACAGAGCAGCACATGAGTGAAATGAATGAAATGTTGAGAGGTATGTGCACGTTTTGCATATTAGTAATGTGTTTCGTGAAATGCATGCGCAACAAGCACGTTTTGTACCCACGGCGATTTTGTAAACGAAGACTCGCCATCGCCGCCAGTTTGTTCTCGACTGAGCCATGTGGTGGATGCCGAAATGCGGATGATAATGTTGCGCAAAGGAGTATACCTGTTTCTCATCAGCGTCGTGATGCCAGATCTTCAAACCCTTGACATTGCTTCCTGGAGAGTGTTGAATACTTTCGCATGGGGGCTCGCGTCATAGGAGTGGTACAGGATTTGCGTGTTGTGCATTGGGTTAGAGATTTAACACCCAATGTATATTGAATGTATCACTTTGTGTATTCTCACATGCATCACAGAGGTCAGCGCAATGTTAAACTCGTTGCCTTGGCGACTGTGACTGAAGTCGACTGCCTTGGCAGAAAGAATAAGGACAAAATGGCAAGGTCAGAATTTAGGAATGTAATTAAAGTAACAAAGATTTCGCTAATACTTTTATTAAAAGTTTATTACTTTAATTACACACATGTTACAAGTTTAATTTGCAAATGTTAAATTATAACAAATGTTTAATACTTGTTTCTTTACACAAAACACAGTTGTTGTTCTGTGCGTTCTGCCGAGGTCATTGCCTTCGAGCGTCTGTGCTCCACGTTGAGAGGCCTTGCCATGTCAGGCCATTTCAGGTGCTAGCTGCAACCATGGAGTACCTGATGGAGTCAGAGAGTACTAGATTATGCAGCTAGCACCATCAATGTAAGTGCCATAAAGATCCATAAAGGCCTAGACATATAGCTTCACATTTGGATTTCTCATGAGCCTTGTCATACGTTGTTCTTATACTCTTTCTACTGGGCGTGGCAATAATTCGTTTGATTCACAACATTTAACAGTGAATTCAATAGATTTTCCCATGATATTTTGGAAGAGTTGGATTGCAACTCTGTTTTGTAGGTGGCTTTGCTAGCAAAGCATTTGTACAAGCGTTGGTGTTGACCTGGCTGACCTGGCCGGACTGGAGCTGTGAAAGTATAGGCTTACAGCTGCAATTTGCGCGGCGTATTCTCTGTGATACATATACTTGGCGCTTTTTCCGCTTTTTGAACATTTGTTTTCATAGCGCTGCTACAACGCCGTTTTCTGAGCTGTTTGTATCTTGCTGCCGAGGAAGAAGAGCCGTGCCTGGGTTGTTGTCACACCATCAATATCTTCCTTCAAGGGCGCGGTCCTTGTGCTGACTAAGCTTGCGTGGCTCACAGTCGACATACGTTTCGTAGCGACAATTTGCAACGCCGTTTTGCAAATTGAAATCATTGATCTCATTCAAGCTACAAAAGTTTGCAGTTTCATACTTCGGGCAAAATCTGAGCATTCAGCAATAGCCAGGTCTTTTTGATACCTTATGCTTTGTGCGCTGTAAGCATACTGGTTTTCAATCGTGTTTTCAATTGCTCCAGAGATGTTTAGATTGTTTTGGAATTCTAACCATGAAGGGTCAGGAACGGTGACGAATATGGAGGCTGGGTTCACCTGACATGTCGCATGTGAGTCGCTTTGACTCAATTTTGCGTTTCTTATTGTGAAGATGTTTCTCACATGTCCTGTGAATAGATTAGAGATACTGAGTATGCCTTAGCAGTGCCCTCCTGAAGAGCAAACCCCTCCACCCGAGCAACAACAAATCAATGCAGTCATGGGAACGCAGGAATATACAATACAAAGGTAAGGAAGACAAAGGAGGAAAGAATAGATAAAAGATAGAGGGCCCAGTGCCAAGCTCACAACTCCAGAAACAACAAGAACTGGAAGGAGGAAAACATAGACAAGATATGCGAGAAAAACGGTATATATGAAAAGTACCTAGCATCCCTCGGCAATAGACCAAGGAAAAGCCAAGCCTTCCACCCAAGCAATTGTACATAAACAACAATAGGTAACATGCATTGGTCATCGAAAAACATAAAGTCAAGAAGAATAGCTGACCAATAAGCAACATGCACTATACAGAGTCAAGGCTTCCATCAGACTCGAAGAGGCTGGAGATACTTTGCATTCAGTCCAAGTGGAGTAGAACATGTTGAAAAAGCAGCTAGAGGAAGCAGAAGTCAAAACAGAAAAGCTGGAAGAGAAGCTGGACACCAAGGAGGAGAGGTAAGTAGAAACTCTAGGTCCAAGTAGTTGTTCAGCTAAGAGAAGAAGCAAGAGCAAAAAAGGTGTTGAAAAAGCTGCATTTAAGTTGTTCTACATGGAATTTCTTTTTGAAATTGCGCTACTGTGTGGATTGCTCACATTACTAATGAGCTCAAGGAATATTTTTTTTTGTGATTAGGTAACATGTGATTTTTTTGTGCTAATTGAATTAGTATTTTTTTATCTTAGCCACATTTACTTCCAAAAAGCATGTGAAATCCAAACCGCCAAGTTATCTTTATGTTAGCCCAACTATTTTTAATTTAGGTATGAAATGATGATAGGGTGACAAATAACCTGCATTTTCATCTTTACTATTGTTCAAATATCAAAACTTTTCATGTTTTTTGGAAGCTGTTTTAGTGTCTAAGCTTCTATTTGACCAAGCAACCATGATGGAATGGAACTTACCTTTTTGTCTTACATGACATCATCAAGACGGAGTCCATCTTGGTAGCAAGAGTAGAAGCCTCATAATGAAGGAATATCATAGGCTGATACGAGACCAACATAGCAATAACTATGTCAGATACTGTGCATGTTACAACTTTGAATATGTGGTTTGCAGGGCGTAAAAGACAAGATAGAGATTATTTCAGTATACTTATTTGATGTTATTTCCAAAATAAACACATTATTTTGTTGCAGAGTTTGTGAGGCGTTAATATTTGGAATGCTGATGAAAAAGGAAATGGTAAGAGCAAGAAGAGTGAAGGTAAAAAAGAAGAAGACAAGAAAGATGCAGCTGGAACAATTTTCCTATTCTATGTTTTTTCGTTGCAAAACACCAAATTTTTTTATTTGCAAATTTCACATCTAGGATTTGGAAACTATGCAAAGAGTTACCAGAAGGGTGAGTCACATAGTTTAGACGCCAAAGATTATGATAGTGCAGTCCAGATGGAACCCTCAACTGAGTCAAAGCTTAGTAACACAGCTTGGCAGCACGTCATGTGTTTCAGAAACTAAATTTCACCTGTTACTATTTGTGCGTCATCTAAAAAACATATTCACTACATTTCAGAGATTTCTACGTCACAAACTCCTCTTTTAGACATGGTACTATTTGAATCTAAATGATTTAAATTCTATTTCAGCGCGTGTCATTAATATAAATATCTGAATCAGATTGTGTAAAAATGAAAACCATGTGAAAATTTAAATCTACTAGGTCACATTTGTTTTTTCAAGATGATTATCATTCGTAACTAGGTTCACTCTGATGTTTTTGTGTGATAATTACAGTAAGAATGATTTCGCATAAAGTCTTGAAAGCGCAGATCCAAACATATGATATCAACAGTGGTCAGTTTAAGGAACCAAATTATTTTTGGTAACGGGTTTTCTTGAATTTTACAATGTTTTTTTGACAAAAAGTAGCGCCGGTCTTGAAACTTTTTCACAAAACTATCACTCAGAAAGTGTCACTTTAGAGACATTTTGGTGACACTTTTCACGAAAATGTCACCTCCACATGCGACACTTTGATAACATTTCGATGATATTTTTTAGAGCCTCAGCTACTATCATTTTAAAATCAATACATGAAGTTCATTTACCCCAAAACAGACTAAAAGTACCATAAAAGTGGCACTAAAGGTAGTACTAAGAGGATGTCAAACCGGTACACCAGAGGTGACACTTTGAGTGCCCAAAGTGTTACCGCATTTTTCTTTTTTGTGAAATAATTTTTTGATTTTTCGAAAACATATGGAGAAAACGCATTCACTTTGGATATTTACATCACATAAACAGCAGAACTTTAGGTGGTAAATTCTATCTTGCAACAGTGAAGACAGGTTCTAGTGCAGCAATAGGAATGAAAAAGACTCCTTCTAAGAAGACTAAAGTGGAGAAAGAAACAAAGGAGATTTTAACTTTTAAAGAACTTGGTATTGATGCTGACAAACAAAGCAGCAAAAGATGTAGATAAGAAGCAAGATGGAGACAAGTAAAAAGAGCAGAAGAAGAGAAAGCTGATAATGTATCACTAGAAGATGAAGATACAGAAGAGTTTTCAAAAACTCCAGAAAAATGTGCAAGCAAAAAAACTTGCAACCAAAGAAAGCAAACCAGGTCTTGTTTTGAAGAAGCTAAAATGGCTAAAATCAAAACTAAGACCAAAAGGTCAGAGCAAGACAGCTACCAAGAAGACCCATAAGAAGACAACAAAGAAGAGTAAGTAGACATTCAGAAGAGTAGCAATAAGAAAGAAGGAAAAGAAGACCTTGCAGAGGAAAACAGCTAAGTGGAAAAACATTACATTGCAAGACAATGCAGCTGAAGAAGACAGTGTCTTAATTCAACATTATGTTAGTCAAAAACTATGCATTTTGGAGCTATGCGTTTTATTTTGCATTGCTGTGTTCTTTGCAGCTAAGGTGATAAAAAAGTACCTAACGAAGAAGAAAAGAGAGATAGAGGCAAAGTAAAGAAGTTTTAGAAGCTGGTAGACTCCGACGTCATCCTAGAGCACATCTTGCATTTGATCTAAAAGGAAAGTAAGAAGTCAAACCAGTCAAGAAAGATAAAGACAGCTCTGATTAATGGGCTTTTTAAAGTAGATGGCAAAAGATCCTACAAGATGATGGCTCATAAACCAGTTTTTGAAAAGCACAAAGAAGCCTACCATAAGAAATATGGTAAGGACGAAAATGTAGAAACAACAAAGGAGGTGATGAAGTAGCAAGTGTTCCAGGGCAATCAAAAAGTATTAGAAGATGCAATTACCAGTAGGATAGTGCAAAAGTACCAATCTGCTGGTGTTTACTGTTTCTGCTTTTAGGAAACACAAAGCAGATATGAAGAAAGTAAGTATGTGAGAAAGAAGTAACATAACCACAGTTTGAAGTCTTGAAAAGTCTTTCAAAATAATGAGTTGGACTTTTAACAACCCAGAAACAGGCAGCAGCTGCTCTAGTAGGAGATAACAGGGCTCATCAAAGAGGTGGCAGAAGGTTTGAGAGATATTCAAGCAGTACAAGAGAAGTTGCATGTACAAACACTGAAACTTTTGAATACATACAATAAGGAGGACAAGAAGAAGTTCAAGAGCGCAGTATTGAAACTTAGGTATTAGAGTGACACGGATGGCAATGTGTTAACTTGGCAGGACTGCATGTGTGTATTGTCTCTTTAATTAGTATTTGACTTCCTATTAGGCTTAATTCTTTCGTTGATGTTTTTGCAGGAATTGGAAAATGAGTAGGTACTCACAGTAACAAATTTTCAAAGGTTTATGGCAGAGCAAGCAGAAAAACAATAAGACTCAATGAAGCAGTGCAGCAATTCAAAGCTTTGCTTTCATCTAGGAAAGAGCTTTAAAAAGTTGGAAAGTAAGTGGCATATGTTTCAAGAAAACCAAACTATTATATTCATTGATGAATTTTGGTTTGTATAGCAGCATATACATTCAGAAGTTGGAACCACTCTTTAAAAGCGTGTGTGTGTGTGTGCGCTGCAATTTGCTATTTTGAAAATTTCCAAAAGATGAGAGAGCCCTTCGCTTAGCAGTTTTGTTTGCTTATACATTTGTATTTCTAGAAATATCCATGTTAAGCTGCCTTTCCATTCCCAATGCTATGGTAAACATGTTTTTTGAAAGACAGTAAGTGCTGGCATGTAGCTTGTAGATTGGCTTTGATGTGTCCATTTGTTGCAAGGTGCAGGTGTGCAGTAATTAGAAATCCCTTTGCTGGTTTTTAGATATGTCAAATATGTTCATATGTGAATTTTATTGCTCTATGTTTTTAACATGACTGAATTTTTTCCAAAAAGGAAAAAAGCTGAATAGAACCAACAAATTGCTTTATTCTTAAAGGAACTAGAACAAGAAGAAGAAAGAGGGGCTTTGTAATCCCATTTGGCAGACCATTTGGTTGAGTAGTAGGCTGGAGTCAAACAGCCCTCAGTAGGTGCAACTAGCAGCTAAGATGTCTTACAGGGGCTTTAAACATCACAAGGTAAGAATTCGCAAAGACTTTACCTTTTTAGCTTCCTTGGGTGCTAATAGTCAGTACAAGAAGAACCAGTACAAACAATTGTTAGCTTTTGCAAATACCAGGTGTGGCAGCATGGTAAAGCCATTTTAATGTAATTTGCAAAAAGCAGCCGCAAGGTATGCTCTTGCTGCATAAAGTTTTCAGTTGCTTATTCTGCAATTACAAGAAGGCTTGTAACCAAATGATTTTACCTTTCTTTTACAAAATTGAGAGAGTTCTAGCCTCGTCAAGTCGATGGAGACGTTTATATTCCATCCCAAGTCCAGAGATTTGCGCATGCCTTTTTTCATGAATCAGACAATCCTCCACAAATATAGAGGACCTAGTACGGCTGGACTTATGGAGTATCTGATTTTTAGAGGACTTCTGACTGCCCATCGCATCTTAGGAAGTGTCGAAAATGCTTCAACATCGAAACAGTGTCGGAGTCAAACAACAGCAGCTTGTAAGATGGAACAGCAGTTGTTTCCACGGATGGAGATGATTTCTCATCCGATAGATGATCCGGCAGGCGGTTACCAGCCAGCGTCTTGGCAAAACACGCATATCTGCTGTACAAGTGAGTTTCGGGGTCAGATATTTTATTGTTAAACATTATTAGTTAATTAGATGGTCCCTCGTCTTCGTTCTTCTTTATTCTGTCTTTTCTGACGCATAAGGTTCCTTGACATTGCAGCAACAGTTGTGACTCAGTTGGCAGTCATATTGGGTTGTCACGTCATCGTTCGAAGTATTGCTCAGCTCTTTGAGCCGATCGGTCGAACATTATAGTTGTTGGCATCTCGGAGACTGATCTTCTAACAACAGATGATCTGACCACAGATGTACCTGCTAGACTCCTTCGTAACTATCAAGCAAGTCCAGCAAGTAGAAGATCTTGATAGAATCTTTCCAACACAGAGTTGTATCCAGGTAGTACACTCTAACAGCGCTTCGACAACCAAATCCTTGAACAACCGCGATCACTACTGAGCATACTAGATGGCCTAGCATCCATTTATTGGGCATATGTACTGATCCAGATGGATTCCAAGCAGAGTATATGCGTCTCTATTGATGTCTTGACAGAGCATATGACTTGCAATCCTGTTAAATCTTCTCCATTTCTGTTCCACTTTTGAGATTCTTATTCCACTTTATTCCACTTTATTTCCATTCCTATTCCAGTTTTCCACTTTGTTTCCATTCTTGTCCTAGTTCTTGTTCACACTTTGTTTCCATTCTTGTGCCACTTTGAGATTCTTGTCTCTCTTATTCCCATTCTTATCCCACTTTGAAGTTCTTGTTCCCACTTTGTTCTCATTCTAGTCCCGCTTTGGGGTTCTTGTTTCCCCTTCGTTTCATTCTTATCCAACTTTAAAGTTCTTGTTCCCACTTTGTTCGTACTTTGTGCCCGTTTTTGTAACTTTGAAATTCTCATTCCCACTTTGCTCCCATTTTTTTACCATTCTTGCACTGCCTCCACCTTGTTCTAGGTAACATTCGGTTTGAGCAGGCGCGCTGGTAGAGGATGAAGCTACATTGGCCTGAGACATTGAAAGTTTTCTAAAAGATTGTTTGTCCTTATCTTTTCCTTAGAACGACGAATCTTTTCCTTTCTTACCCTTCTTTCCTTTTCTTCCTTTTCCGTAAAAAGCGAAGATAATTGTATTGAGATCATAGATGATACGAATTTTTTATGTTGCGATTCATTAAAGGTCTGCCTGTGCAAGAAACATCCCAGATGTCGTGTCATCGTTGAAAGGACATTGCCCTCTGTAATTCTCTCTTGCTCTCACTGTGGGCATTTGTCTTAACTCTTGCAGGCGTACTATATCACTCTATGTTTCTTTGAAATGCGCGACTCCTTTCTCGCCCTTTCTCGCCATCCCGCAAGATGTCATTCTCAAACATGTGCTTATAAAAGACGGCTGGACCTATCAAAGCATTTTTGAAGGATGGCCATGATTATCGCTATCAAGGTCGTTATCCCCAACCAGTCATTTATCAAATCCTCAAACCATCTGCCCGTACCATCGAATGAAGGCGGTACTCTTGGAATCATCCGCACATGCGTCGAATGGGAATTCCCCGACGCCGGAAAAACGGTATCTTTAAATGACATGATGCGCTCATAATCCGAATCTGGCAAAGAGCTGGGCCATTTTAATGGCTGATCCTGGCAGCAACGTGCGTCCATCCGAGCTCAGAGCTCTGCTACCACTTTGTAGTCTCAAGTCGCAGCTCTTACACCAGGTCAGCCATACAGGAAACTACAATTTCTTGCATAATAAAGACATGCATGTTCACTGCGCGTGTGTGACACTGTGGAGAGATCTATTGTTTCCTCTCTCCCAAAAAAATGTTTCTAGCAGGGGTCCGTTTTGTCGCGTCCATCTTTGGGCCACAGTGCTCCTATATCCATTAGTGCTGGTCCTGCAGTATCCATTGATTTGTAGTTTGCTGCGCGTTTTAATCCATAATATAAGTACAACAGCGCCTGAGACTGAATGGCAAGCGACGCCATGAAAATGTAAGAGAAGCAATCGCTGCAGCAGGAAAGACAGTTGAATTTGGGTCTATCCTAGCGCTGTGTGCCGTTTGAGGACTTGCAGCAAAGACATGGCTTGCATTTCAACAAATTTACGAAGGACTAAGAAAATACTAGCTAGGGACATATCAAGCGGTTTGAAACCTGGCCACAGGCAGCTAATGCAGACACAAACTGGTGCTTTGTTGCATACGGTGCCAACTTCTGTTTTTGCGTTTTACTTTGTGCAGTAGGATATGACAAAGAAGAAAGCTTTTGGAATAATGCATTAAATTTCCTTCGGTTCAGTGGTAGAGCTGTGGAAAATTACCTGGATGGATTTTTCTGTGGGTCTGTTGGTGCTATTGTTTACAACTCTGGTTTTTGATTTGCTGCTTGAATTTTCTGATCATTTTGTTTTTGAGGTTGGGTTACTGGCCACTTTGGCAGCTTTGGATACGGGGGAAAGCTTCTTACCGACTCCTTTGTTATCTTTTTCGTTGACAACAAAGCCGCCAAGGCGCTTTGATTAAAACTTAGACGCCTGTGGAACTTGCAGACAGATTTGTTTTTGCTGCAACAAACATCCAAATAAAAGATCTGATTTGGTTCAGTTGGATCAAAACTTGCCAAATCGTCTTGTTTGCGCACCTTTATCCGATTTGCAGTTCTCGTTTGTTGACTGTGTATCAGATGCATCCTGATAGAATCTGCGCATAAGCTTTGTTTGCTGCCTGAAATGTTTTTTGGTTTTGAACTTTGAAAAGTTTGAAACTGTGTGGTGAGTAAAGTCCATGCAAGTGAGACAGACACATACACCGCAAATTGACAATCTTTGAGTTTATGGGTGTAGTCAAGCGCGTAGAAGGCATTTTGACATGCACTTCAAAGCTTTGGATGAGTCGCATGTACTGACATAGTGTTGAAACAGTATGCGTCTAATGGCATAGAAATACCATAGTGACGTGTTTGCTTCTGTCTGCTGATCTTAAGTGCCTCAACGGTATCCCAGGCAGTAAAAGAACAGGTCAACCCATTGCTAGAACTCCATTCATGTTTTTAGTTCTTGGCGAAGAAATTTAAAATGTTTAAAAAGCCTTAAGAGCTGAATCTCAGAGCCTATATGTTGAGATTCATATCTATTTGGATCTTACGGCTATCTGTCTTCCAAACTAACATGGATGTACTCCAACAAGCTTGCTGCTTAACAAGAATAAGAAGAACAATAAAGACAAAGAGGATAACACGGACGCAGAGAAGTAAAAGTGCAAGGAGAAGGAGTAGATAAACAAGAAGAAAGACAAAAAGGATAAGAAAGACAAGATAGAGAAGAAGTAGCAGGCGAATAGGAAGTTGATAGCACGTACGACAGCAAGAAGCCCAAGTTAGCTGATCTAAGTGCAGTGGAGAAGTCTGCCACTAAGAAGGTGAAAACCGATGAGTCACTTAAGAATCTATCCAAAAAGCTCGAGTCAGCTGAATTACAAGTCTTCAATATTAATTCGTCTACCTACTAGATTGAGTGTTACCAACCTATAAAAATTGAGAACTGAGGTAAAATAAGACTTTAGGTCCTAGAAATGGATGGCATCATCATGAGGTTGCAAAAACAATTCATTTTATCAGGTGAAAGATCACTAAAGTCTGTTTCTTGACTTCACAAAAACTCTAGTCTTGTGGGTAAACAAGCAAGTAGGCTCAGATCGAAGCAGTATAGACGATGTCGACGAGAAGTTGTACCACACTATCATCAATCTTGACACAAGCAACTTCACTGAAATGAAGAGAATGACTAGTTTGGAGATGGAGAAAAAATCGACTAAGAAGGCCTATTTGAGTTCGTAAAGATACATGATACCTTCTATGATCGTTTTCTGTGATTATTATGTACTTACTCTTTTTGTTTCAACTAGTTGGAACTATTTCTGTAACTCTCATAATAGTTACAACTAGTTAGAACTGTTAGACTGGTGGAATCTTAGACCTAAATGCACAGTTGGCGATCATCAGAGATGTTAGACATTTCGACGTTCTAGCAGACGATGAGATCTACAGGAGGTATAATACTTATTCTGAAAGACGGAGACCAAATGAATAGAAGTAAGAGCAAAGGTCAAGATAAAAGCAAAGAACAAGATGGCAGTGAAAGAAAATGTCCAACAGACCGAACTAACTTTAATTTCGTCTCAAGTCCGCTCAGATCGAGTCTTAAACCTCGATTTAACAGGCAATCTCACTACTTAATAACATTCTCAATCATGTCAGCTGACGCAAACTTAATCTTTATTTCTTACTTATTCCAAACCATGTCTGAGAATCCAAGCTTTCTCGTTGAGGCATTTGGACATAGGTGAAAATCTTATCGTTTAGTTCAACATGGTGACTATCAAGTTGGAGCATATTGAAAAAGAAGTTTAGTCCATAATCAAGAAGTACAAAATTGCTACTATGTGCATGCCACGATAGAAGACTGATTAATTTGTTTTTTCACTTGGAATGGTTTTAAACTAAGAATTTGTCAGATCTTGCAATTGGTTGGCTGACTTACATTGAGCTAATAATGTAGTTTAATTTTCTATTTTTGCTTCTAACAGCCGACCATAACATGTACAAAGTAAAAAAGCATAACTGCAAGTGGATGTGCAGTAATACCGAATGCATTAGAACATACCCAATGGCTTTGGCTCAAGACTCCAAAGCCCGCGAAGTCAAAAGGATCGCCACGCCGCCATTACGCAGCCAGCTTGGAATCCCCTTGTGCCCAAACTGAGCTATAGAGTGACATCGCGGTTTGACCAGTTAACAGTACCTGGTAAAGCCGATTCGCAGGTTATCAGCTGCAGATTCGCGGCTGGGCAAGGAGGCATCCTGACAGGCGCGCATGCCAAGGAGCAGCGATACCTTTTCGTTCATTTCCCATCCAGTAGCAGCACCAGGAATAGCAGGATCTAATAACTCGAGCCCTGGAATGGAATCTAAAGGATCGGTCCGCATGGTCACGGACGAGACCGCTGAAGGGTCTTTTTCATGGATCAGGCCGGATACATCAACGTCAGGTAGGGGAAGGTACAACCTGGCGGTAGAGGATAGCGAAGCCAGAGGAAGTCGCAGGGAAAGACCAAGACCACTGTCGGCTCGATCAGCAACCAGACTCCGCACTCACCTACGCGAAGCACTCGAGGACCTACGGTCTGAAACTGAGGAATCCCGTCACCGCTCTGACGCATCGCGCCGGCTGGAGACGCAGGTTTCTCAGGCTCAGCATCGAGCTGAAGAGCAAGGGCAATGGAATGAGCAGAACGCATATCTCATGTTTGTCGAATATCAGAAAACATAACAAGATTGTGAGTGAATTGCAACAATTTGGTGAAGGCGCCGGTTTGAGGATTGATGAGTTAGAACAACACCGGGACTTACTCCAGAAACTATCGCAGCGCATCTTTCAGAAGGGTGAGGAAGCTCAAGTCCAGGAGCGGTTCCGGCTGAGCGAAGCAAGTGCCATTAGACAAGCCACGAACTTATGTCATGAGGTCGAGGCCCTAAGAATCATAGCAAACGAAGCGACGTCGTCCAAAGACCATGCCCAACTCATGAGCGAACAGTTCCTACAACAAGGTGATGAATTTCGGACATTACAGCGGGAACTCCTAGTCATGAATATGGAGCTTAGGGCCAAAGACCAATTATTGTCCGAAGCAGCGTCAGAGGTGGCGGAAGAACATTCTAAGATGGTCACGAATGAATCCCAGTTCATGCAAGAGGTGATGATGTGGCGTCGGAAGACCAGAGAGGAAGAACGTCAAATGCATGAATCTACTCTCATGTTGGAACATAGAGTCAATATCGCAAGAGAAGAGGCGATAATGATGGGAGAACAGAAGGACCATGTGATAGCGGAGCGTGACCTCGCTAGGAAGGCAGAGTCTCGCATGTCCATGGAAAGAGATGCCACCAGGGAGGAATTGAAAAGAGTTAAGAATGACATCAAAGATAATTCACCCCAAATGATGCAATCTCAAAGACTGGTGGCTCTGAATGACCAGCTAGTTATGAAGGCTAGAATCTCCGAGGGTCTCGAACAAACGATTAAGGACCTGACGGTTCGTAATCGTGCCTTGGATGAGAATCTCACCAAGAAGGAGATGGAGCTGAGTCAGTTGAGGGAGTTAACTCGATTTGGTGGAGATACCTCTCCTATTCGATTTAACCGTCATGGCCTATTATCTATCTCTGACGGCAGAGATGGTCTGATCCCCGAGATGTCAAAGCTCAGGATGGATCTATTCCGACAGGAAAGAGAGGCAGAACAGGCCAAGGAGACCAAAGGAAGAGATGGAGGAAGCCCGGGCCGAATATAAGAAAAAGCTGGGCGGACACGTGTTCGAGCAGATGCAATGAGAGATAGACAGACTGAACTCCGAGAACGATGACTTGCGAGAGGAGACCAACCTTCAAAAGAGCTGGAGGAGACAAGTCGAAGAGATGCTGGACGAAGAAAAGAGGACCTCTGCTGAGCTTCGAGATGCCGTGAACGCGTTCGAAAACGGATCTCGCAGTCCAACCAAGGTACCGCCAACGAACACCGATCCGAGGATCGCTGCAAGCACAGGTGCCGTGAGAAAAGAAGCAGAGAAGATCACTGTCCCGAGCTGGCCAAAGATCGATGGCCTGCTGAGGTGGCGTGGTGATATCATCCAACGTGTGGTCATTGCGTCTGGTGATTCCGACGTCCAGGCATGGAAGGATTGGATAGGAGAGGCCATGAAGAACACACCGGACCCGAATGTTCTGTCGACATTGGGAGGACAGAAGTTTGCCTCACTCAAATTGATGAGCTTCAAGACATCCAATTATGACAGAGTACTATACACTGCTAGACATATCCATGACCTTCCATATCCTGGTGATCAAGGGGCTCAAAGTGGGAACAAAATGGGAACAAGAACCTCAAAGGGAGACAAGAAGGGGGCTCAAAGTAGGAACAAAGTGGGAACAAGAACCTCAAAGGGAGACAAGAATGGGGCTCAAAGTGGGAACAAAGTGGGAACAAGAACCTCAAAGGGAGACAAGAATGGGGCTCAAAGTGGGAACAAAGTGGGAACAAGAACCTTCAAAAAGAGACAAGAATGGGGCTCAAAGTGGGAACAAAGTGGGAACAAGAACCTCAAAGGGAGACAAGAATGGGGCTCAAAGTGGGAACAAAGTGGGAACAAAGTGGGAACAAGAACTTCAAAGGGAGACAAGAATGGGGCTCAAAGTGGGAACAAAATGGGAACAAAGTGGGAACAAGAACCTCAAAGGGAGACAAGAATGGGGCTCAAAGTGGGAACAAAGTGGGAACAAAGTGGGAACAAGAACCTCAAAGGGAGACAAGAATGGGCCTCAAAGTGGGAACAAAGTGGGAACAAAGTGGGAACAAGAACCTCAAAGGGAAACAAGAATGGGAACAAAGTGGGAGCAAAGTGGGATCTGTAGATTTAGTTTTGGCCATGGCGCAGCTACTTTTTGGCCAAGGCTGTAGATTTTCAAGCCCCCGCAGTCCTAGCCCTTCTAAAAACATTTTTTTTGGCCATGGCGCCAGGCTGCGTACCAATCCGTGCGCTGTAGATTTTAAAGCCCCCGCAGGACAGTCCTAGCTCCCCTAAAAACATAATTTTTGCCAATTGCGTTGCTACTTTTTGGCCCAAAGCTGCGTACCTACCCGTGCGCTGTAGATTTTAAAGCCCCGCAGGACAGTCCTAGCCCTTTTGTTCCCACTTTGTTCCCACTTTGTTCCCATTCTTGTTTCCCTTTGAGGTTCTTGTTCCCACTTTGTTCCCACTTTGTTCCCACTTTGAGGCCCATTCTTGTCTCCCTTTGAGGTTCTTGTTCCCGCTTTGTTCCCACTTTGTTCCCACTTTGAGCCCCATTCTTGTCTCCCTTTGAGGTTCTTGCTCCCACTTTGTTCCCACTTTGTTCCCACTTTGAGCCCCATTCTTGTCTCCCTTTGAGGTTCTTGTTCCCACTTTGTTCCCACTTTGAGCCCCATTCTTGTCTCTTTTTGAAGGCTCTTGTTCCCACTTTGTTCCCACTTTGAGCTCCATTCTTGTCTCGCTTTGAGGTTCTTGTTCCCACTTTGTTCCCACTTTGAGGTTCTTGTTCCCACTTTGGTCCCACTTTGTTCCCACTCTTGTCCCACTTTGAGGTTCTTGTTCCCACTTTGTTCCCACTTTGCTTGTCTCCCTTTGAGGTTCTTGTTCCCACTTTGTTCCCACTTTGAGCCCCATTCTTGTCTCCCTTTGAGGTTCTTGTTCCCACTTTGTTCCCACTTTGAGCCCCATTCTTGTCTCCCTTGTGGGTTCTTCCCACTTGTTCCCACTTTGAGCCCCATTCTTGTCTCCCTTTGAGGTTCTTGTTACCACTTTGTTCCCACTTTGGGCCCCATTCTTGTCTCCCTTTGAGGTTCTTGTTCCCACTTTGTTCCCACTTTGTTCCCACTTTACAAAGGGCTTGTGGGTTCTTCCCACTTTGTTCCCACTTTGTTCCCACTTTACAAAGGGCAGTTCTTGTTCCCACTTTGTTCCCACTTTGAGCCCCATTCTTGTCTCGCTTCGAGGTTCTTGTTCCCACTTTGTTCCCGCTTTGTTCCCACTTTGAGCCCCATTCTTGTCTCCCTTTGAATTCTTGTTCCCACTTTGTTCCCACTTTGAGCCCCATTCTTGTCTCGCTTTGAGGTTCTTGTTCCCACTTTGTTCCCACACTCTTGTTTTGCTTTAAGGTTCTGTTTCCCATTTTGTTCCCACTTTGAGCTCCATTCTTGTCTCCCTTTGAGGTTCTTGTTCCCACTTTGTTCCCACTTTGTTCCTAGCTTTGAGCCCCATTCTTGTCTCCCTTTGAGGTTCTTGTTCCCACTTTGTTCCCACTTTGAGCCCCATTCTTGTCTCTTTTTGAAGGTTCTTGTTCCGACTTTGTTTCCACTTTGAGCTCCATTCTTGTCTCGCTTTGAGGTTCTTGTTCCCACTTTGTTCCCACCTTTGTGCCCCATTCTTGTCTCCCTTTGAGGTTCTTGTCCCCACTTTGTTCCCACTTTGAGCCCCATTCTTGTCTCGCTTTGAGGTTCTTGTTCCGACTTTGAGCCCCATTCTTGTCTCCCTTTGAGGTTCTTGTTCCCACTTTGTTCCCACTTTGAGCCCCATTCTTGTCTCCCTGTTCTTGTTTCCACTTCAGTTTGTTCCCACTCCCCATTCTTGTCTCCCCCTTTGAGGTTCTTGTTCCCATTTTGTTCCCACTTTGAGCCCCAGTCTCCCTTTGAGGTTCTTGTTCCCACTTTGTTCCCACTTTGAGCCCCATTCTGGTCTCCCTTTGAAGTTCTTGTTCCCAGTTTGTTCCCACTTTGAGCCCCATTCTGGTCTCCCTTTGAAGTTCTTGTTCCCAGTTTGTTCCCATTTTGAGCCCCATTCTTGTCCCCCTTTGAGGTTCTTGTTCCCATTTTGTTCCCACTTTGAGCCCCATTCTTGTCTCCCTTTGAGGTTCTTGTTCCCATTTTGTTCCCACTTTGAGCCCCATTCTTTCTCCCTCGAGGTTCTTGTTCCCACTTTGCTCCCACTTTGAGCCCCGTTCTTGTTTCGCTTTGAGGTTCTTGTTCCCACTTTGTTCCCATTTTGGGCCCCATTCTTGTCTCCTTTGAAGTTGTTGTTCCCACTTTCTTCCCACTTTGTGCCCCATTCTTGTCTCGCTTTGGGGTTCTTGTTCCCACTTTGTTCCCACTTTGAGCCCCATTCTTGTCTCCCTTTGAAGTTCTTGTTCCAGCCTTGTTCCCAAGTTGTTCCCACTTTGAGCCCCATTCTTGTCTCCCTTTGAAGTTCTTGTTCCAACTTTGTTCCCACTTTGAGCCCCATTCTTGTCTCGCTTTGAGGTTCTTGTTCCCACGTTGTTCCCACTTTGTTCCCACTTTGAGCCCCATTCTTGTCTTGCTTTGAGGTTCTTGTTCCCATTTTGTTCCCACTTTGAGCCCCATTCTTGTCTCGCTTTGAGGTTCTTGTTCCCACTTTGTTCCCACTTTGAGCCCCATTCTTGTCTCGCTTTGAGGTTCTTGTTCCCAGTTTGTTCCCACTTTGAGCCCCATTCTTGTCTCGCTTTGAGGTTCTTGTTCCCGCTTTGTTCCCATTTTGAGCCCCATTCTTGTCTCGCTTTCGATTCTTGTTCCCACTTTGTTCCCACTTTGAGCCCCATTCTTGTCTCGCTTTGAGGTTCTTGTTCCTACTTTGTTCCCACTTTGAGCCCCATTCTTGTCTCTTTTTGAGGGTTCTTGTTCCCATTTTGTTCCCACTTTGAGCCCCATTCTTGTCTCCCTTTGAGGTTCTTGTTCCCAGTTTGTTCCCACTTTGAGCCCCATTCTTGTCTCCCTTTGAGGTTCTTGTTCCCACTTTGTTCCCATTTTGTTCCCACTTTACAAAGGGAGGTTCTTGTTCCCATTTTGTTCCCACTTTGAGCCCCATTCTTGTCTCCCTTTTTTGATGTTCTTGTTCCCACTTTGTTCCCACTTTGGGCCCCATTCTTGTCTCCCTTTGAGGTTCTTGTTCCCGCTTGGTTCCCACTTTGAGCCCCCTTCTTGTCTCCCTTTGAGGTTCTTGTTCCCAGTTCGTTCCCACCTTTGAGCCCCATTCTTGTCTCCCTTTGAAGTTCTTGTTCCAACTTTGTTCCCACTTTGAGCCCCATTCTTGTCTCGCTTTGAGGTTCTTGTTCCCACTTTGTTCTTACATTTTGCTTTGAGGTTCTTGTTCCCACTTTGTTCCCACTTTGAGCCCCATTCTTGTCTCCCTTTGAGGTTCTTGTTCCCACTTTGTTCCCGCTTTGAGCCCCATTCTTGTCTCCCTTTGAGGTTCTTGTTCCCACTTTGTTCCCGCTTTGAGCCCCATTCTTGTCTCCCTTTGAGGTTCTTGTTCCCACTTTGTTCCCGCTTTGAGCCCCATTCTTGTCTCCCTTTGAGGTTCTTGTTCCCACTTTGTTCCCGCTTTGAGCCCCATTCTTGTCTCCCTTTGAGGTTCTTGTTCCCACTTTGTTCCCACTTTGAGCCCCATTCTTGTCTCCCTTTGAAGTTCTTGTTCCCATTTTGTTCCCACTTTGACCCCCATTCTTTCTCCCTTCGAGGTTCTTGTTCCCATTTTGCTCCCACTTTGAGCCCCATTCTTGTCTCGCTTTGAGGTTCTTGTTCCCACTTTGTTCCCACTTTGGGTTCCATTCTTGTCTCCTTTGAGGTTCTTGTTCCCACTTTGTTCCCACTT
>VSDK01005328.1:339102-382550 GCA_009767595.1 Symbiodinium kawagutii | reverse complement strand
CGCCAGTGAGGAAGATGAGGTCCTCAAGAATGCCGCGGAGGAGATCAAAAGAGAATCTGCTCGAGAAGCTACTGAGAACATCGACGAGCAGGAGGTCATTGAACGAGGTCAGAAAGAAGCTGAGGATGACGTGCACAAGGCCGAAGACGACGATACTGTGAACATTGAAGTTCATGATCGTCAGGTCAATCGAAGCAAGGTCCAGGCTGAAAGAGTCTACAAGCGATGGTGTCGACGCATCCACTTCAATTCTGAAGTCCTCGGTACCTTGGAAAGTGACAATCAAGATTCGATCAGCTTTCATGCGATCAATTTTGATACGCTCCTTGGTCGTGTCCTCGCAACAGAGTACCAAATCTTCTACCGCAGGATGGTCCAAACTCCGATCCAGGACTACAAGAACATGCAAGAATCCCAAACCTACGCGAAGAAAAGGCTGGACCGATCTTGGAACACTCCACTCCTATTTGATGATGATGGAGATTACCGGGAGCCAACTATGGAGGAGTATACCATCGCACATAAAGAGTTGGGAGAAAGGCGTGATATCGAAGACTATCTCAAAGGATGTGAATACGCCCCACTTCGTTACAAACTCTTGCACTACATGATGCGATGTGGCGTGGACATCACAACAGCAAAGAATAAGCTGGTCGTTGGTGATTTTGGCGATATCGAAGATCCGCATGTGAAAAGAGATACCACTCGGCGCAAAATGGCCGAAGTAAGTCGGTATGTGCGGAGGATCCTTCGTGGTGGCACAGGATGCTTGGAGCATGTGTACTTCACACCTCCTACAAGCAATGACTGCCTGAAGATCGATCCAATCGGTATGCTATGCTTCAAGAAGTTGGAGAAGGGAACGGCCGAAGCCATTTTGAAGATGTTATCTCATGTGCATGGATTCGTCTTCCCTCCCGATCTTCAGAAGCAGTTCAACCAGTTGACGGCATTGGGATCTGATGCATTGTACGCAATGCTATATCAGAGTGATCGGGCAGACATAGGATCTGCAGGAATGGTACAGTTCCTCACCGACATCCCTCGAGTACCCACGGCCGCGTCACAGGCGGATCAGGCCGAAGCCGCATCTTCGTCCAAACGCAAGAAGCAACGACGTTCAAGAGATGACTGAACGCGCCCGGCAATAGTTCCAAGGTTTGGGATCAAACCAAATCCATTTTTGCGATTGGCTTTGAGGATGATTATTTGACAAGCTGTTGATTCATCATGTGAACCGGCATATCCTGAGTACTTGTGTCTTCGACGCTCGTACTATGATGGATGTGGGACGGCTTCGGTCTTCGACTGAGGAACGTCTTTCCGGGACACTTCATGTTGTTTCTGTTTTTGTTTCGCCTCATTGCCAATATTAGCATTTCTAGTTTAATCAGACCGGATGTGCCTACCTACGTGGCCGTACCCTCGAATTTTCAAGTGGTGAGTTCCACGAGATGTGCAACTCATGGGGGGTGCGAATGTACATGCCACGACAGTAGAGGTAGCTATGAGACCATAACATGCATACACAACAACTGCCGCTTGGCTCAAGTCACTCAAGCGGCCGGAGCGAAAATAGAATGGGTTCGCGCTGCGCTGTCTGCACTGGTGGGAGAAAGGAGTGAAGCCATCAGGTTGGATAGTCATATAATCTGCTACGAAAGCGGTGAACCTTCGGTTAACTTCTTTCCACAATTAAAACTGACCATGACTATCATCCGAAAGTCAACTTCAATCAGTAGCCTTCTCAATATGAATGGATCTCCCTGGCGACATGATCATTCCTCCTGGTTCTGCAGCAACAATTCGAACGATGGTGGCTCGTGGTTCGCTGAAGTCAAGTATCGCTTCGCCGTTTTTGATGCAATTGAAGTGTTGTCGCGCACGAAGAGTGTTACACCCTAGTGAGGTTCCTTGGTCAAGATTCGCCAATGGCTCGGGGTTAATATATGCTTAATTATGGCTCATAATGGTTAGCTATGTAAAATAGTAATTATAGAGTGTGTCACGTTGTTTGTCCCAGTGTTCTACGGTGCTTTTTGGTTGATGTTCAATGATTTTAGCCTACTTCAACTAATTTGATCATAGAGGGTGAAAACATACATTGCATTTGAACAGTGCGTTTTAAATGTACGTATGTATTGTATTTAACTATACATATATAGATATGATATTGTATAAGTACATACTCATATTATGTACATGCATCACACAACAAGTGCATGCACACACACACAAATATACTGTACACAATATACACATGTATTTGGCTTCTGTCTCAATTTGTGCTACTCCTTTCTTCTCCCACAAAAGTTCCATGGTGTACTGTTCCTTTGCATTCCTTAACTATTCCTTTGGTTTCCCGGTTTCCCCAAAAAAGTGCCAACCTCTCCCCATGCTGTTCCTCTGGTGTTGTTATAAGCTTTCCCCTGGCTGTATTTCCTACAATTTCCGTATGCCTTTCACATATCTACATTTTTCCATGCAAATCATGTGCTCACATCAAAGGATTTTCCATGGTTTTAGTATGCTATCATATGATAACCACTAGCATGGTTAAACATGCTTGTGATTGTAGGTTTTATACTGATGTTCAAAAAACAAAATAGACCAACCAACAGATAACATCATCAGCATTAGATAAGCCCAGCGGTTTAGTCAAAAAACCGATTGCTAATTGTTACTACTTTTTTTGGGGTCCGCAACGTTAACACTACACCAAAATGGTTCCCCGTTCCCAGTGGAAATGGTGATCACACGCAGAGATTTGGTTTCAAGGCACAGTGTTGCGCAACGCAAATCCTAAAGTCTTTCAAGGCAGGACAACAGATCCAAGATCAAATAGCCTTCATCTTGACCGATCCGAGCTGTGCTGTGGAAATTTTCGATGAGCCGAACATATTGCAATATAATGCAATATATTCCGTTCCAAAATCCAAGATGTGTCAAAAAGTCCTTTGGATGTTTTGTATCTTGGATCTTGGAACGGAATATGTTGTAAAAATGTTTTCCAACATATAGCATTTGTTTCAGGTCCAAAATCTATATTATTGCAAAGTTATCATGTTGAATTGAAGTGCACAAGCACGTAAGATCGCTTAATAATTGCAAATCCAATATAGCTATGCACCGCACCCCCCCTCCCATAAAGGCTCAAATGCTGGGGAGCAAAAACGACCTTAAAAAGATAAATGACATTCACATAAATACAACAAACATATCAAACACATTCTAAGACGTAGGTCTTGGGAGGGGGGTAACATACATTTGTTTTTTATTTATATATTTATATTTATATATATATATGTGTGTTTCCTATTGATATATTTACTCGTATATACATATATATATATATATATATCTTATAGCCATCCTGTGAGATATCTTTGTGCAGGAACCAGTGCATTTTGGATTGCTGAGAGCGCGAGATTGTAAGACACCCACACATGATATCAGGTGAACGTTTGAGGAATGCAAATTAGGGTGTTTATCAAAATAGGGGTACCCCCAAATCATCCATAGTTTCTCAACAGTTATTGCATATTGCAAGCAAACCAACCATTTTTGGGGTACCCATATTTTCAGAAACCACCATTTGTAACTAATTGAAACAGGATGGTGACCAACGCCCGACTTGGTGCTGGGTGTGATTGAGAACTCCGCTGGAGGTCGAGGGGGACACTATTGTTGGTGCGAGCTGGTAGGAGGGGACCATAGTTGAGAATGTCTAGAAAGGGCGGATGCACCAATACCGTTGGAGGCATTTATTTCCAGAATCACTTTCTTTGGTTGGTGGTACGCGAACTGTCCCAGAGCCATGTTGGCTTTCATCCATAGCTGACCCAATGAATTTCGGCTGGAAAACCAGGAAATTTGCAGGCAAACCAAGGGGGACCCTAATTAAAGATTATCAATGATGATTACATGTGATGACTCATCGCCAACAAGAAGAAGAATCTCAGATTTATGATCAATCATTCTAGTATGATTAACTATATTCAATTTTTTCAGCATCGAGGACGGTCAACCGTTGACTCCACGCGAGCCACGGAACATCTCCGATATCCTCCACTGGCCACCGATACTGGCTGTGAGCCGGCGCCTACGCTTGGTTCACTCGGCCCCAGGGGAGGAGGTACCTATACAGGCAATGCACCACACGACCGCGAATTGTGAGCATTTGTGGAGATGCTTGCAGAATGCCACGGTTCACCATATGAAGAACTTTCGTAGATTTGATCCCTCCATAAAAGCAGAGTGACTTGGGTTTGCGCGGTTGCATTCAAGGCTTAGCTCATCTACTTTATGGGTTATCCTGGTAATTCAATTAGAACCCAAACCGTGGTAAGCCATTCCCAGTTCGACGCCTGCCATGCGGTCCTAGAGCCTTGATATCGAAGTCAGAGCGTTGTACAGAAATGCTTGCTGACATGCCCTTGGGTGCCTACGCTGGGTGCTCAACCAGTTTTAGAACCAACTGAATGTGCAACTCCATTGGTTACATGTTTTACAATGATTAAACACCTCAAGTATTTCTTTTAATGATGAGATTGACCAGTCATCAACTGGTCAACCATTCACGGACTACAACAAGCATCAACGCTCGCCAATTCATGTAACCTTGCCGCCTGAGTGCAGCACGGTCGAGTTCCGGGCACGAGAACGGGGAGATCAGTTGAGGCAGCGGATTGGCGATTGATCCCAACAGGTCTGAATTGGGTTGGTTCTGCCCCTACAAACGGGTAGTTTGGCCCCTGTTTAACTTAGGCAAATAAGCTCAACAGCTCTAAGTGGTTGGGGGCGCACCGTATTGGTGAAAAATGTTGGTGAATAGTTTTGGTGACAATTGTTTGATGCATTGCCAATAATTGAGACTGATGTTGGTGATTGATAGTATAGTTAACTAATTTGTTACTAATGATAACTGGCCATAATGCTGCTAATCACGCCTCACTGACCGCCACCATGCTGATAAGATCCATTTGCCCTTTGTTGTTAACAATCATGTTTGATTGAAATTACACCAGCATAGACCCCAGATAGCGGGCACATTGAGCACAAGGATTTCCAGGGTGTGTACCATGAACCTGTGTTTTGAATTGCATGGTTTGTTTACAATAGTATTTTCATAGATCCTAGGTTGTGTATTTTTATCCCGCCCTGCCCCCCTGTAATCTGAAGGATTCTTTTGGTTCCAGTATTTGAACAACTTAGCGCAGAAAGGAAATTTTGCACGTGGCCAACAGTTCAACAAGGGAGACAAAGGGGACACAAAGGGGAGACAAAAGGGAGACAAAGGGAAGAAAGGGGAGACAAAGGAAGACAAGAATGAGCAGCGGCAGAGCAGCGGCAAACAAAGCGCCGATCCAGAGCCACAAGGGAGACAAAGGGTAGACAAAGAGAGACAAAGGGAGACAAAGGGAGACAAGCATGAGCAGCGGCAGAGCAACGGCAAACAAAGCGCCGATCCAGAGCCACAAGGGAGACAAAGGGGAGAGAAAGGGGGAGACAAAGGGGAGACAAAGGGGAGACAAAGGGAGACAAGCATGAGCAGCGGCAGAGCAGCGGCAAACAAAGCGCCGATCCAGAGCCACAAGGGAGACAAAGGGGCAACAAGGGGAGGCAAAGGGAGACAAGCATGAGCAGCGGCAGAGCAGCGGCAAACACAGCGCCGATCCAGAGCCACAAGGAAGACAAAGGGGAGAGAAAGGGGGAGACAAAGGGGAGAGAAAGGGGGAGACAAAGGGGAGACAAAGGAAGACAAGCATGAGCAAGGGCAGAGCAGCAGCAAACAAAGCGCCGATCCAGAGCCACAAGGGAGACAAAGGGGAGACAAAGGCGAGACAAAGGGAGACAAGCATGAGCAGCGGCAGAGCAGCAGCAAACAAAGCGCCGATCCAGAGCCACAAGGGAGACAAAGGGGAGACAAAGGCGAGACAAAGGGAGACAAGCATGAGCAGCGGCAGAGCAGCAGCAAACAAAGCGCCGATCCAGAGACGCAAGGGAAACAAAGAAGAGACAAAGGGTAGGCAAAGGGGAGACAAAAGGGAGACAAAGGGGAGACAATGGGAGACAAGCATGAGCAGCGGCAGAGCAGCAGCAAACAAAGCGCCGATCCAGAGCCACAAGGGAGACAAAGGGGAGACAAAGGGGGAGACAAAGGGGAGACAAAGGGAAGACAAACGCGAGACAAACGGAGACAAGCATGAGCAGCAGCAGAGCAGCGGCAAACAAAGGGCCGATCCAGAGCCACAAGGGAGACAAAGGGTAGACAAAGAGAGACAAAGGGAGACAAAGGGAGACAAGCATGAGCAGCGGCAGGGCAGCGGCAAACAAAAGCGCCGATTCGAGGCCCGGCCCTGCCATAGAGAAGTAAGAACCCCTTATAGCTTGTCAGCTTTCTGGGGAAAAAACAATGAAGTAATGTAATGCCAACCCTGGATTGATAAACCCTTGGCTGATGAAGAAAGACTATCCCCCAAGTTCTCCAACTGGTTTCCCATTAAGATGGTACCCGCAATTAATAGAGGTATGAAATCAATGATTATCATTGGTGTTTATCCCCTGATCACCATGGTTATAAACCTTTGATAATCCCCTTATCACCATTGTTACAACCCTATGTTTAACCTATGGAATTTATAAAAGCGGGGTTAGCATTGGTTGAAACAAGACTGCTTGATACTGTTTGATAATGTTTGATAGTTATTCTTTTGTGTTGTCTTCGGCTGATCATCCCCAAAGCCAGAGCCACAGCTGAAATGCTTCCAGTTGCAGCGTGCGGCCAGAGATCAAACCGTTACCCAGACACTCCATGTATGGTATAGTTGCATATATTTGCCTACATACAAATTTGGGTGACGTCAAAAAGGCAAATGAGATCTGGTTGACACATGTTTGCACTCAAATCTTCCCTGTGTTGGTTCCATAATAACAGGAAGGTGGTATTTAGCCGGTTGGAGGTAGTTGGAGGCGATTTTCTCTTGTAGCCCACATCTATCAACCTCAAAGTCATCAAAATTCATCCAAGTCCTTGCGTGCAGATTCTTTGGAGCCGGGAATGCAGTGACATATCACGGATAGATGTTTTCTGTGCATATAGATATGCAGCTACCCCAGATCATAGTCGTATGTTTTCAGGTACTCTCGCAGCGAAAAGTTTCACGGTCTTAGTGTAATTAAATATGGTCATTCTACAATGCTCATTGGGTTGGATGGGTGCGTTTCATGAACACATTTCTTGCTGAACAACAAGGATACATGTCAATATGCTTATTTTCTCGACTGGGGGAACCCTCAAGATGATGAGTCAACTGGATAATTTGGAGGTCCCAAAGATGATGAGAAACATCAACATCAATTGTAATATTCTTTGCTTTCTCCAAATAGGGGTACACCCAATACTGGTGGTCTCCTTATTAGTATCGGAATGTAATGGATATTACAGGATGCTGATTAGGTACCATCATTTGTGGACGAACCCTCGCCTCCACAAGTGCAAGTCTTGTATCACAATTCTTGTAGACCCAGTCCCTGTAAAGCAAGCACTTGAAGCACGTCGTTCTGTGTCAACCACCACATAGCTATGAGCCGGAGCCATACAGTGTGGCTGGACCCCAATCGAGCGCTACCATGAAACCCCCAGTCGGGCCCCTAAAAGAGGTTGGATTTTAGCCGCTAATATACGGATATGTACGTGAAAGACCCTACAAAAATGATGGTTTGGCGGGGCAGTGGTAGCATTGACATCGTTAATAGGATATCCAGGTTGATAGCTCCCATATTTCATGGTAGATCAACAGCTATTTCAGGTAAAAGTGGTGGTTTATAAGCCAGTGGATCTCCCGTTAATCATTGATGAACAATCATATTCCCAATGTTGGTTATTAACGTTGAACAATCAACAATAGGTTGATGATAAGATCGAGTATTTAATGCTATCAAGAACTGGTACGTAAAGATTGAGAAAGCATAGATGAACAGCTAGATCTCGCAGAAATCATAGTAAGCTATGGCCCACTTGCCCACTTGCAAGTCCTCCGGTTTGCGGCCGCACACAGCTGAGCGTCCAGCGGCGAGCAATGTGATGAAGGACTGACTTCGGTCGGCTTCGATCTCCGACATTGGTTTGGATGTTTGATGGACGAATGTATATGGTTGGTTGGTTATGGTTGGATGTTTGTTGTTCAAGATTGATTGTATAAAAGCCAAGAAGCGATAAAGATAGCGGTCAATCATTTTACTATACACCAACAAATCAACTATATAATGACTATATAGTATCGTACACCAACTTGCTCAAAACTCAACTCGTGGGGGCACTTGGATTCGCGCTCAACGAATCCATTGACTCAAGGAACGTCCCGCCTGCTCACCACCAGTGGCTGATGAAAACATGGGTGTCCCGCTAGCTTCCTTGGAATCATTGTACACAAAAGGGTTGTGTTCCAACCATCCCAGAAAGCCAGAGTAGAGAACCGACCCCAACAGCTTGAGCAACTTGTCATACCGCTGAGCTCGACTGCTTTCGGTGCTTCCCCAGGGACCCCAAGTCACCCGATTTTGAAATGGCAAAAGGGTTGAGCACCTTGGTTGGCCATGGGGCCAAAATCTGGTATCATGAGGACCAGCCAGCGCAACAAGTTTGTCCCCATCAATTTTGTGGCAAAATATATTCTATCTTTACATTATATCAAGAAAAAACCAAATATATTCTATCCTTCAAAACCATTTATAGTCATAAACCATCCATGACTTGGGGGGTTCCCCAAGTCCTGGCTTGAGAAACCACTTGTGATCACCTGTGTGAATTCTGGTCTCGTTGCTATGGTGACCTTCCTTTGGGGCGTGGCCGGTGTCGGCTTGATGGTAGTAGCACCATTGCAACCTTCCAACACGTCACATGGGTCACTGACGGTTGGAATCTTCAGACCCAAATGGCTATGGGTCAAGGCTTGAAACAGCCAATAATGGTGGTTGACCAACCAATACTGTGGAAAACAATGGTTGATGTTGGAGAAACCAGGGGTACAGGGTTTTGACACACAGCCAAATGGTTGGAGCCCCATGTAAGAAGCAACATGCTTGGTGGATTGTTGGCTCCCATAAGTAATTCAATCATATATATATCTGTAGACGGTGGGTCCCCCAGTTAGCCAAGTTGGTTTATGACTAGGGTAACTACCAGTTATGGTAGATATCGCAATATAGTTGTATACATTGCTTTGGAACCAACTTATAACTGGGGAGCCCCAGCTTATAGATCTTGATTGCACATATTTGAAAGTGATTAGCTACAGGGAGTTGTCAGCAAGGCGAAGCTGCTGCCGAGTCATTCCAGTCCCCTGAAATCGCTGTAGACGCAACCGCAAGAGAAGTGCTGGCAGTCACAGCTCGAGCCACGCGGTGTCCGCTTCAGCAAGGCTCTACGGCTGTTAGGGCACCGCGACTGGGCTCGGGAGATCCACTGTGGTCGTTCCGATGCGATGCGCACGCTGACCACTTTGCGAGGCGCGGCTCCAATCGAGGTGCGCTTAACTCGACCATGAGGAGCCAGCGATGAGCCGCGTCCTGGAAGTCACAGATTCAAAATAGATTGGTGGTTTTAGAGGGGCTATACCCATTAATAATCATTAATATACCTATTAATCTATTAATCATTAATTAACACAGGGTATATATATAACCCTCAAAGATGCTCAATAATAGGGGATGATAAGCAACAATAGACAATAGTGGTTAAACAACTACTGGTTGGTGGTGTGATTGACATGGCTTTTTTCAAGGTAGTTGTGCCAGCTGGTTTGCCATATTGCCAACCTCCAGAAGCCAGCCTTTCACCACCACTGCCCACTACGCACAGCAGCGCGGCAGTTGCACTTTTTGAGTCCAGGCATACTAACAGTCATTAATTCATCATCCAACCGCTGTTCATATCCACCATCAAGCGACACCACGGTTACTAGTGACTTAGTGATGGTTTACTGATGGTTCAACTGGATTCTTTGGTCAAGGCTTAGGCCTCCGAAAGCGGTATCAACCATCAACCAGAATGAATCACCACGATTTAGCCATGGCATTACATGTATCAAGCATTATTTAAGCACTATCAAAATGATGTGGCTATGGGTCAATATTGACCGTCAATAATGGTGGTTAACAACCAACAAAAGTAAAGGGAAAACAATGGCTAATGATTGGGGAACCAGGGGTACGGGGTTTTGACCCATAGCCATGTACACCTAGAAGTGTTTCCTCCACCAACCGGTTCAAAATGTTGGGTTCAGCATGGGGAAAGAATCCCGAAAAGGTCACCCAACCTGTAGCCATCAAATCAATCATCAACCATCATGAACCACGAGGCTACCATTTCATGGTCAAGCACTCAAGTCCCGAAAAAGCATCGATGTCAGCTTGAAGCAAAAAGCTTGGGAGCGGCGTTGCGCGTTGCACGGGGAGGGGGATCCCCCAAATCATCCAACATTGCCATTTATAGCAATACACCGTCCATAACTTGACTTGAGACATCTCCATTTGGGATAATGGTTGATGAACGAATCGGTTGATGTCATGGTTGATTTGGGATAATCCATAATTTGGGTTCCCAATGACTGGCCCTATCAAGTGGTCATTTGGTTGATGAACGAATATCTTTCAGATGGGCCGGTCTCAACGTGGGCCAGTCACGCGCCGTTCGCGTTAGGCTGTTCACCTGGGTTGACCAAGCCACGAAAGCCACATGCAGTTCGCGGGAGCCTAGTGCTGGGGTAACGCCATGGGTCAATACGCACCAGCCATTTTATGGCCCCATAACTACAAGCTGGTTAATATTAGCCGGTTACTGGTTGATAGTTGATAACCAATGGTTGCTCAGTGATTAATCATGGCTAATAATTGGTAATAACGGTTAAGAACTAATGATCAACTCGCTGGTTACTGGTTGATCATAGGGGACAATAAGCAAGAACCACAGGGGATATAATATGATATACCAACAGTCATCAATTTTATGGGGTGTAATCACCAACAATGATAGGGAATACAAAGGTTGATGAGGGTACGCCAGGGGTAGAGTGTTTTGACCCACAACCATTTGTCTTTGACTAGAATTACAAACCATCGCTTTGTGATCATCCTATCGTGATTGTAAATGGATGTCTAATGGTTATACTCCGGTAATCTATGGCAATGGACAATCGGACAATCACCATACTTTATAGAGAAACCCTGCAACAGCGTCAATAATCCATGGATTTTCCAGTGTCTAGAAGTTGCCGCAACAGGTGTCAGAAGCGGAAACCAGCATCAGAACAGGCGCAAGATTTGCAGCAGGGAAGTGAGCAACATATTTTTGAAATCTACTTGGTGGTTTCTCAAGATAGGGAAACCCAAAGATGGATGGTTTATCGTATGAAATTGTCTATAAAGGATGATTTGGGGGTACCCCCATTTTAAGAACCACCAACTGTGAACGACAGTGACTGACCAGAGCAAATCTAATATGTCTTGTGGCCATTTATCCGCGAACTCTTGCATACAATGCATCTGCATACTTTTTTTCACCAAGTTTGTTTGAGAATATCGCCCCACACACCACTCCAGATCTAGATGTGAACTGTTGGTAAACCATCATGTGGGTTTGTCCTTGTCGCCATGGTGGTACCCACTAAGCATCCGAGTTCATCGCCAACATTAAAAAAGGGAAACTGCCAGCAACCTGGGGGTACGTAATTTTTGGGCAAACCCATGTAAGGTGTCAGTGAATACTTTATATATATATATATATATATATTACTTGATCCGTGAGGTTTCTTCACACCAAATAGCATCATCCACCCCGCTCAAAACGTTTTGCTTTACCCTGGGTGAATGGAGCCATCTATCATTGTGGCCATTGGAGAGCCGAAAATCAGCGGCTTCCGCTCGAAACATGATGATTGATCAAAGCTATCAAGCAACTCTTGTTCACCATTAATGTTGATGTTCACCATTATGTGACATTAATGTATTATGTTAATTGATCAAAGGAATCCATCAAAGAAACAATATGACGTTCACCATTAATGTCGCCTGTACTATGGAGCATAGCATTGTGATGGTATCGGCCACGTTTTTCTTGAACAGAAGTGTAACAAGTTATAGTCATTAATTACTAACAATGATTGGTCGTTCTTAACACCATTGGTTTAACCGTAACCCACTAAACCATTAGCGATAATGGATTATTTTGGACAAGTGTTACTATGGCTGTGGGTCGAGCCGCCAACCATCCGAACAAGGGGTCTTAGTTCACACCCCAACAACAGCAAATCTGATCATTTTTGGGATAGGAAACGAAGGGACAAAGGGTATTGATCCACAACGACATTGGTAATTGATGGATCACTTCTTCCGGATAGTTGATGATGATAATAGCATAACCCAGATGCTCCATGTATAACATATTTGACTACCTTTGGGTCATTTTAGAGGTAAATGTAGGTAAATATGCCAGCCCCATGGAGCCACGGGGTAATTGTAAAAGTCATTTCCCATAGTCACGAATGGCCCAAATGGCCATTAAGCATGATGATCATGATCAACCGCAGTCAGTACCATTGTCGACCGTATTTTTTACCGTTTGTTTAAAGCATCAGTTTCCTAAACCAATCAGATCAGAGCTCTGAAAACTAAACCAATCAGAGCCACGAAAACCTTAGGTATGAAAAACATCACAAACCATTGCAACAGCTTTGATTTCACCACTCCTATGGTAGTGGGTCAAAACCCTGTACCCCTTGTTCCCCTATCATTAACCATTGTTTCCCTTGTTACTGTTGGTCATTATCAACCATTATTGGTTGGTTAATATTGACCCATAGCCCTATGGTTTCAACCATGGTTTTTCCTGATGCAGCAGGGCCCATGGCCATGGGAAACCACTCCAGTCGCTTCACAGGTGCCGAGTTGATGCAACGCTTGGAGGCGGGTACGGCCAGCCCTACGGGGCTGCGAGGCCAGGAGCGGCCCCTAGGAGTGGCCCCCAACCAAATGGTAGTAGTGGTCATGATCGTTCAAGATAGAGGGTAGCAATTGCTAGTGATATGTAATGCATTGGGGAAAACACTTGCTACCTACTATCTTGAATATCATGATCAATATCTTGAATATTTTGATTGTATAGGTACCAAACGGTAGTATTGGGGGAAACAATGGGTCAATCAATAATTGCAATGATATTGCAATGATAAAGTGCTGCTCTGATTCTGTATTGCTCAATAGTCAACGAAATATCAAAGGCGCCAGTCATGACCCCCAAGAGGTTTACTAGCTTAGGTTAGGGCACGAGTGTGGGTCACTACCAGTTATGGTAAGTGAATCTTTAGCGGCAAATCTACCCGAGGGGCATCACAACTTGAGCAAGACCACGAGGTTGAACACAGCTTGTGCACTGCCACATTAACAAGCTGAGGTTATCGACTCCATTTGGCTGGTAGAAGTTTGTGTGATTCCCGCTGTTCTTTTTGGGCATAGTCTTTGTTTAGTTGGTGGTTTACCATGGTTAACAACAGGGATTAACCACGCTTAACAACAGGGATTTACCATGGTTAACAAAAGGGATTTACCATGGTTAACAAGAGGGACTAATCAATCATTCAGCATGGTTTCGAAACAGTATTGTTGTTACCAACCTATGCGGTTCTTAATCATCCAATATTATGAACCATCCATTGTCGGGTTCCATACAATGGTCAACAACAGGGGTTCACCCGCCCCAGATGGTTGGACGATCACTCGAGCGAAGAATGGAGCGTTTGGAGAAGGACGGGACGGTGGGGCCAGGGGGATTGTTCTCCAAAGGCGCACAAATCACCATTTTTCAAAGGGAATCCACCTCTACTAAATGCTGGATTTTCCAAGCAGCAAGGTTTGTTTGCCAAAGAGTCATTCGTATAGAAACCGTCCATCATATGCTGGGTCATCACCAATAATCCCCAAAATGGATGAACATCCCAAAAAAGACTAGTTCGGCTATTGTCACCAGGGGTACCGCGGCCCTTGACCCACAGCCGGATTGTCAGGAACTCGTGACCTTGTCGCGAAAGCACTTCAAACCTTACCATGAGCGGTTCCTTGCCCAGTCATTTAGATCTAATCAGTGTAATTGATTGCCAACTTTATTTGTCAAGGCATAAGGCATAAGGTAAGGCATCCAGCAAAGCAACATGATGATGGCACCCTGAATGGTGTCAGACAACACAACATTTTTTTTTCAGATACTCCGCAATTCAGGAAACAGAAATACGGACCAATGAGGAAAGCAAAGTGCAGAAAGCACCTCAAGCTCACCAATCTTTCCTTGATACGCACTGTTAAGGAAGGCTCCAATGCATGACATGACACATTTTATTCATTCACGCCACTGTCCAAAGTGTTGGCAACGGAGTAAGCCCTTGGCATGGCCTGACACCAGCCGTCGTTGGTATTTGGACAAATCGCGGGGTGCAATCTCCTCCCTTTCCCCCAGAGCGTCGGTGGCAAATCTATAACATCCAGGGACCAGGGGGAAGGAATGAATGAAACTCAACAGCCATTTGTGCCAGCAGTCCAAATCATTCACAACTGTGATTGGATATTTTTTTCGGATGAGGGATGGCTATAGTAGATAGCTTGTCACGTAAACCTGCGTGGTACTTTGTGGGACCCCATCCAGCCATGATTTATATCCTAACAGGTTTTACCCTTGCAAAGTGATGCCCCCAGTTCCAAGTTTGTTCATTGACACGCATTGTACCAAGCTAGTTACTGTATATCGACAGGTGAATCCAACGTGGTTTCCACTCCCAAGTTAGTTACTGTTAACTCGTGGTTTCCCTAGTGATCCAACGACTCCTAAGTTGACCATGATGACACTTGATGCGCAGTTGACTTCGGTCAGGTCACCAGAACCAGGCTGTAGACATGCAGATGTAGCCACATGGTGAAGTGGCTCATGAACCATTATCACACTCTTAACCACTACTGGCAACTACTATATAAACATTATTTGCCTTATTTGCCATTGTTGTACAATCATTCTCAACCATTACCATGGTATCTATGGCAATCCCGTTTACAGCGGTTGAACCCTTACTAACACAATAAATCCAGCCCTTTTCCACCCTACTAGTAACTATCAACCATTCTTAACGACTGTCAACCAATATCAACCATTGTTTGCCATCAACTGATCATTAAAGAACCATTGTTAGACCAGCCCTATTTTTTGTTAATGACCCATGAAATTCACCAACAACCTCCCATTGCCAACCCATTATGCTTCCAGTTGCCAGCTCAGCTGGTTTCTACCATTGTTGTAACCGGGGGTTGGTTACCTACTATAGGGGTACAACCAACCATTGCGAACTAGTAAGCTATCTACTATAAACTATATATAGAAGTGGGTCACCTCATCATTAAATCATTTACCATTAACGCATTTAAGTCAATACCACGATCAAATTGTCTACTAGTAACCTGCCTTACATCATTAAACCCATTCAACTATTTACCATTAAACCCTCCACAAAAGGGGTTACCTTACCATTAAAGTGGGTTACTATAGTGGGTTACCTGCAACCTTCTAGCCCTACGACTCAGCCTGGCGGCTTCAGAACGGAGTTACACAGGGCCCCCGCCGCATCGAGCGCGCACCTCTGCGCAGTCCAGGACTTTGCCGAAAAGCTCTCGCAACAGGAGCAGCAGTTCAAGGCAGGGCAGCGGCTCCACAGCCAGCTGGGTGACCTGCCCTGCCTGGAGCATTCCCATGGTGACGCTGTGGAGCTGGGGGTTGACCCATTCAATTTTGGGTCAAAACAGGGGACCCAACGGCCGAGTTCCAGGTGTGTAATATATGAATGCGTATATTTACAGATACTGGTTGGTGGGTTTGAAACTGTGTTTCTTTTTTTTCCCAATTATGAAGAAATGGTTGGTTGACTGATATTTCTTATAGGGGTTGAAACCACCAACTGGTATGGCATTGAATTACATGTTTGTGTTTGAATTGAATGATATTTCTCAACAGGGAGGGATTCGGAGCTGGCGAGCAATCCAAGAGAGGAAGATGAGTAGATGGTGGCAGTGGAGTGTTTGTTTGACAGGTAAATAATGATGGTCAATGGTGGTTGATAAGCTGGTTAGCTGATAGGTTCATGGTGCGCTACTAATGGTTAATAAGCTGATTATCATGAAATCGTTGCAGCAACGCACCAATGGTCAGTGGGCGACATGAGGTACCATACTATGGTCAGTGGGCCTTGAGATGAGGGACGGTACTGTTGCACCAGGTTGAGACAGTAATTCTTAGTAAGGAAATCTGAAGTCGATTTGGGGGGAGGACCTTTATCGAAACTACTGAGTACAATCCCACAGGGTTTGGAGAGCACAAGGGACAGAAGCTTGTTGATTGGATTTAGCCACAAGCTAAAACTTTGATCAGCTATAGCGGGCTCCCCGATTCCCCACTTTTCCCAGGAGTTTTTATTGATCAAAGACATGAAAATGCTACCTGCGTCATCCTGCGCGGAGGCAGTTACTGGATTAGCCATGGTTGATAATGGATATAGACTCAAAAGTTAAAAGCATGTTTGATAGTGGCTAATGATGCCTGGTTAATTGTGATTACTGTATATAGTCAATGGTTGCTGTATGGAGTCTCGTTCTATTCCTGGCGGATCAATGGTGCGGTTTTCGCGAATCTCGCCACTGATTCGCCCATGATCAGTGCTGGTTGATTGTTTTTGCCATGAAGAGGTGGCTGTATCAAAATGTAAGAATGGTTCTCCAAGGTGATTTCCCCACCATTGACGAGTTTGATATAGTTTGATCACCCAATTTCAAAGCAATCTATGTGCACGGTTTAGGCTTATAGATTCACAATATACATATGTATGCTTAATTTATATCATATAGATATACATAGATGCAAATGTACAGTATTCAGTATTCATATTAATATACAGCAAGCAGTTACTGGTTGGTGGTTTTCAACATTTTTCATTTTCCCTAGTAATCATTGGCAAATGATTGGTTACCCAAAATTGTTCATAGGGGATGAAACCACCAACCAGTCTAGTATCAACCATAAATCACAATCATTATACTAGCCATTACTAACCACTACTTAACCATGGGTGGTTAACCATTGGGGTCGCAACCACCAACCAGATTACCCTGGGTTGCCGCGCTACTTTGGGTCCCCAGCTTTCAACACTTGGTGCAGCGGGGTCGTCGTCGCCTCGATGTGGGGCACTTCCATTGGTTGCAGTAGGGATGTACCATGTCCGCTGGGTATGGGCTACTGACGGCACTATTAGTAGTGAGCGTGAGATACCATGAGTAATGGAAAATTGTGAGTAGTGAAGTTTCTTAGTTGTGAGCTCTGCAATGGAACATGGTCTTCCTTTTCATGGGTGTGAGCGTGAAATCATGGGCATTTTTGCAGAATCACAGGTATAACTATAACCGCGTGCTGGAGCTCAGCTCGTGAGCTAGGGCAAGTTGATCAGTGCTCCCCCATTTGTTGCGTTGTATTTGTTGACCTAGCTGTGGTTGCTGATTCTTGTTGTAACCCTATGGTTTGCCATAGTTGTTGTATTTGAAGCACCCTATCTCCAAATCATATAATGTAATCATCCATCTTGTATCATCTTGTTGCATACGGCTGTGAACCATGGTACACCAGTGTGTTGAACCATAGTAGGACAGAAGAGTTCTGTTAAAACATCGTAACGTAACCATGGGCTCAGCTGGTAGCTTTCCGGTGCTTTCCAGGATGGGCTCTCGAAGGCCGGCCGAGAGCTGCAAGAGAAGGTGGGGACGGTGGGGGAACGCTTGTCCTTGTTGCAGGGGAAGGTGGCGGCTTGGTTGGTGGTGGCTGCTCACTCTAATGCTGCGGGTGCCGCCTTATGGAGTCATGTGGAGCCTTGGGATATCTTGGGATCTTTGGAGCTTTGATGAGTTTTGAGTTCCTTTTGCACAATTTTGAACTTCCAATCTCAACAGATCTTCACAGTCCAGGCTGCCAAACTGGTTCTGCATGGACAGCCGAACAACTAGAACAACTCGGCAACGGGAGATGTCTGGCATGTTGGGCGGCGCCTGGACACGAATTTGAGCTCCCAGGCAAGCAGGCTCTTGCGCACCTGGCGTGCTCATTGATGAAAGAGCCTCAGGCGCCAACATGTTGGCGACACGCCTGCTCATCGAGACCGTGGCGGGCTCCTTCTGCACTAGGATGGCGGGGGTTCCAATGCATGCAGTTGCTGCCGCAAACGCAAGGCGGTTGACGGAACTTTACAAGGGTCAAGGATCGGGCGGAAATCCATCGCCCGAGTCGGAACTCTGGATGGTACATCGGCCTTTGCATCTCTGGGGTGGCAAGCACATCCTGCGCAATATGATTCCCAAGATCAAATTTTTGTAGTGGCCACGAAAATTGGCTCTGCGATTTTGCTTATTTGACTGCTTGGCCGCAAGAGATTGCTTGGTTGCTTGGTTGCTTGCTTGGCACTGTTGGCAGCTTGCATGGGTTGGGTCGCTCTGGGATTGGTTGGTTGCAGTTGCTTAGGTGTGGTCAGCTGTCCGGCACTCAGAAGTCAGTTAAAACAATATGTGCATGTCACCGACCCTTGGTTGAATTCGGTGGATTTGCAATCTCCGAAGCAGGCATCTCGTATCGTCCAGGACGTACGATGGGTTTGGACACTAGCGGTTGGCAAACAGCTGATGCGACCAGCAAGCAGTGGAGGTATTCTTAGTCGCCTCAAATTGGCAGGTATCATTCATGATTTGGTAAAACATGTTTGAAATGCAACGATGCCATCTTCAATGACTGGAAAATAGTTGTGTGTGTGTGTGCGGTTACGTTTATAGAAGCATTGACGAAACACTAAACCAAATAATATTTACCTACTGATTGTCTACCCCATTCTTTGCTGAAAATAACAAATTTTCCTGACTACATTGTCACTACGAGTGTCCCCTGTGAAACAAATGATTTCTGCATACTGAAAGACCTTTGCGAAGTTGTTCCATTAGCATCACCACAAACAGCAACAGCAGTAACAAACCTCCATGCAACCTCACCAACAAAAACCGACAGTGTTGACAACCACCATTCCAACCGCATGTTTGTCGGTCAATGCCTTGTAGATGAACATCCCACAAACTACCAAATTGATTTTGGTTGGGATGTTCATGTCCCCATGTTTTAGAAACTAGTTTGTGACCCATGCCCTTGTATAGAATTTAAACGTCATTGTCTCTCGTAATCACTTGACGGCTATGATCATACCAAGATACTCATCACAATTCATGATACTCATCACAAATCCCTATTTTGATGAATTTGATGTTTTTTGACTTACACCATTTGCAACCTTGTACAGCATGCTCATTTGATCAGTTGGTGGTTTTCCGTGACACATGGTAGGTGGAATCCCTGCGTGGCGGCTTGAGCGCCCTGGAGGAGCTGGGGAGTGCGTCAGCCGGAGTTGTTCGTTTTCAACGGTTTGTGTGGTTGGTTGGTTGACGAACATTTTTCATAGGGGTTGTACAAGGTGGGCCCCCCCTAGTTATAACTTGGTTTATAAGGCCATGTAACTAGGGTTATATCTACCATAACTGGTAGTTACCCTAGTTATGACCCAACTTAAAGCTGACTAGGGGCCCACCTTGTAACGCGCATAGGGGTAAAAACGCGAGAACTGTGAGCAAAAATACTGTTGGAATAGTCATCGACGAAATTCCAACGTGAAAGTATGATGGTCAAGGACCCTGCCATGGGTCGTCACCACTGCCACTTCAGAGCTATGGTTCGCTGCAGACTTCCGAGTTGTGTCTTTTCATTTGCACGGTGGCTTCTGACAATCTGGCCTTCTCACTTGTCTGAAATAAGGTGATCCGTGATCTCACCCGCGTGTCCTCCTGCCGTCAAAGTAGTGACTAGAACCTGTTCGTAGTCCCATGCAGAGTTGCATTTCACAAGACCCTTGATCAAACAACCTGCTGACCACCCAACCAACGAGCTATGGTGCTGTTAAATATGTCATAATTTATCACTTTAATGATTTTTTAAAAGGAGTTGCAAGGTGGTTATCGTGTTTGTTGCTCACTAGTGACTGATCATAAGTGACGGACACACAACAACAACAATAATATAGGGATCATAAGATCACTTATCATAAGGATCACTTTCATCGTTTTCACAAGATTGTTATCACCAATTGTTGGTTGGTTGTTTGTTGCTTATTTGTCTTCATGATCAACACCAAGCCAAGCGCGGCAGGAGAAGTCCAACGAGTTCAGTCGCAACGGCATACACGAGGCGGGGGGGTCCCTCAGATGAGCGTTAGCATCGGCTGTAACAGACACGAATGGCAGGAGGGTTCTAGGCATGAAGGTAGCCCAAGATGATCATAACCAACGATAGATTTGGAGATGACATGAGATACCAGGAGATACCAGGAGATACCAGGATTTGGATGAATTTGGATGGTTTGCGATTACCAATTCTATGGTAGCAGATCAGCTGGAGGGGTACCCCCAGGGAGAATAGCATGATGACGAGCCGAATTGGTCACTGCTTAAAGAAGTGGCAGGTGCATGGAAGGCAATGGCTTTGCAGAAGAGCCGGGCTTAGAAGGGCAACTTGTTGGACTCATGGCACGAGCAGCTCTTGGACTTGATGCACTGGAACAATGTCATGCTTTTCTTTCTTTACCCTATGTAAGACACCTAAGCCTATTACAACTTCCGATAGTTACCCTAGTTATAATCCTACCTGGATGGTACCGTTCTGTATGTAACTTTTTTTGACAATTGACAACTCATATTTTTGGTTGGCAATGGATGAAGCTAGCCAACATGTTGGTGCCCACGTTGGAGATGTTGATCTTTTCAGTTTGTTTGAGAAGAACCGATTCTTGGAACCAAAATCAATGGTCGTTTGTCAAGTCATGAGGTACCCCAAAAAATGGATGGCTTATTAATGATGATTAAAAAAGGATGATAACTGGGAGGTCCCCTATTTTGAGAAACATCCAGATTGTGATTATCTCCGTGTCAGTCTATGAAAAGTAGCATTTTGATTTCGAATTGACAGCAATTATACTCTGTGAACAAGACAATAATCGTTCAATCCACAATATTTGATTGAAATGATGATCTCAAAAATTCATTACAATCATAATCCGAGAGAACGAATCAATTTGTTGTTGGCGATTCGAAAACTTGGAGATGTTTTGAACACACGTGAACAAGTATGAATGAACAAGTGCCCCTGATGAATTACTACACTATGCAATGACTGTAAATAAGAAAAAAATATCGAAACCATCAACAGCAATAAGAGACTATATCAGAACAATTATAGAAACTATATTTGAATACCACCCACCAAAATTACTGTACGAGGATTCTCTTAGAATTTACGAAACCGTGGTGATTACCATCCTGTATGGTAGATTACCATCCTGTCAAGCCATTATCTATACATGAAACCATTGCTGGTGGCCCATAGTATTAGATAGACGTATAATGCATCATCATAATCCTGTCAAACCATACACGAATGGTTCCCATCAATTCTTGGACTTGCTGCTGCCCCCTACGATTTTCCCACGATCACCAGGCACAGCAGTTGAAGTTGGCAATGGAACAAGTTACCAGCTCTGTCAGAAGCCTAAGCCGGGGGTGCAAGGGCTGGTCCTTGGCCGGAAAGATGCACCGACTGGGGCGTCCTCCCGTTCTTGAGAAACCTTGGGGTTGTTCTCCTGGGTCAACACGTGTCATTCACGTCATTGGTTTGTGCAAAACATGGGTCATCTTCTGTCGGTCGAATTTCGTGCCTATGCCCAGCTGCTGGGATTCGCAGTTGCAAGCTGGACAAGCTGTTGGTCAACCTGCAAGGTGCACTGGTGATGCATCTGTTGCCGTTTCACATCATCAATTTTGGGTACGTCCATAGTAGGTTGGGTAACCCTAAGTTGGTCAATGGCCCACTCGACCTGAGTTTTCTTGGTGGATTCTGAGTTTTCTCTTCCATCAACTGCACGCATCTCAACAATATTCCCAGCATCCACGATTCACCTTGATGATCAATCATGATCAATCTAACCATCTGTTGATCCCTCGTGTACCGTGAATAATCAGTTGTATTCCCAATCTCCACCATCATGTCTTGCATTTTGGTCGAGCAGCACCAGGGCCCAAGGCTCCTATTGTCCCGGTCGCTTGTGACCCCGACGTGACTCCAAGGTGACTGCGCTGAAGGCCGAGGCGGGGCGAATGATGGTCAAGATAGGGGCTGAGGTATGATAACTAACAAACTATGCCAACCATTACATGATGGTCAGGAGGATGATCCAGACGCTGATGAATGATGGTCTTTGATGGTTGATGACGGTCAAGATGAGGGGCTAACGGATGCCAATGAGATCCGATGAGTATAAGAATAGTTAGGGCCAGGGCCATAAAATCTACTCCTACAAACGTTAACACGCTGAGGCTGGGGTTTGGTTGCTGCAGCTCCAACATTGCTAGTTTCCTGACAGAACATTATTTATGAAGATGGTTTCGGGACACCAATTCTGAACCAAAAAAAGACCAGCATGCTGTTCGCCTCTCAGAAATGGTGGTTATTATTTGGGAAGCGTTGATAGGTTCAGGTTGAGTTGTTGGTGAAGTGGTGCTGCTGGGTATCACTGCTTGTGACGGTAGTCAATTGACCCGTATCCATGGTTGTCAATGTTCTTAGCCTAGAACTCGAGATCTATAATAACTTGTACGAATCAGTAGAAATCATCATAAGCAGCCGCGTTACCAGTAAGCAGAACTCGTGGGATTTGGACATCGATTCACATCCCTACCTTGAGCAAAGGAAAACAAACAGGAACAGCTTGTTGCCAATATGTGGCCCCGCTACGCCCAGTTGAATGGCGCCGAAGCCGGGCATGTGAGCCTGGTGGCATAGCCAACCATGTATCGAGTTGTGAAGGTGGTTTCAGTAGGTTCTACCCTGCCGAAATGGCTGTTGCTTGGGAGGGAGCGATGAGCTTCCCAGGGGTATCCCGGCCACTGGCCCTAAGAAATACGGGGGAGCGAGGCGAGAACTTGGAAGCTACCAGGAGTGGCACCACATGATGGCAAACCAGATTTCTGACAATTTGATCATTTGGGTTGGTAATTTGATCCACCATTGATCACTGGTTCATGAGATCTGACTTGTTATGATCGAGTTGGTGACATGATCCCTCAGTCAAAAAGACATATCCACCATTGAAATTTGTTTCACCATCTAGAATTTGATCCACCATTGAAAGAAATTTCTACCATGGAAATTTGAGAACTGTCTAATATCCACCATTGAAATGTGTGGAAACACCATGGAAACGCCGCTGTGAAGCGGCAGGGCTCCCCAGCTGCGCAGTGAAGCTGTTGCCAGCCCAGGTGGCCAGCAAGAGTGAAGCAGCCCAGCAGCAGCTCGGCGGCACTTCCACCGGATTCCGTGGTGGATTCAGTGATGGATCATGACTAGATACCATCCACAGGTGATAAGTTAGGAGAACTAACTTATGATGGTTCGATCGTATGTGAGGAAAACTAACAACTCACAGGTGATACAAGTGATAGGTGAGTACGTGATATGTGTTTATGTGACCTATAGCCTATGATATTAATTGTTGTTCGCGTGCACTTGCTAGAGGGATTGTGATATGGCTCCTAAATCAGAAACAGCAGAATCACTCATACCAGGACCAAAGTAGGACAATAGCAGCCATAATGACTACTTGGATTTGCACCCCCACTTGGTAAGTGGTCACTAGCCATGGGGTCTAGGGGTTTTAAGCTGCCTTATAGGGCTTATAACCATGGTTATAGCCCCAGCTGCACATCCAGTCGTACCAACAACTATCATTGCTCGCGTTCAGAACACTTCCAGCGACCTGCGGCCGTGAGCTCTTCCGTTTGACCGCTGGTGTTGAGCATTCCATCTATGGCCGGTTATCTATGATTATCATTCATTAAGATAATGTTCACCCTTATAGATTGTATAATGTTCATGTAAAAATGGTTTTGATTATCATTCATTCACATAAGGCAAATTGTGTCGCAAAATGATTAAGGTGGATACAGTAATATACATATGGCCTTCTTAACGGCAAAATTGATAACTATCACTCTTATTAAGTAAGTTTTGTCGGTTTTGACAATTGTGTTGCAAAATAATGTTCACCCTTATAAATTACATCGATGGACAATCACTGCTTACCAAATACATCAGCATCATTACCGTAGATGAGGCTCAATTAATCTTCAGCATGGTTTGAAACAGTAGCTAACATTGGCCCCATGAACCATCCAAATGTATGACTATATCCAAGTATCAGTAAACAAACGTCACTTACCTACCAAACACAAGTACCAATGGCATGCAGGATCCAATCATTGACGTCACAGATGGGTTGCCCTATCCAACTATTGGTACATAGAAAGATTAGAAAGTGATGCCCCCCTAGTTGGTTAGTTCACAGCTGGGTAATCACTAGGATGTTGCTACTGGCGAACTGCAACAGTTTCATGGCGAATCAGCTTCAACAAACTCATCTGACTGGGCGGCATCAGCGGCTGATCCACTCCTTGGTGCATTGTTCGTTCCTCCAAGGGACCTCTCAAGGGGTTGGACCAGACCCAGCGTCGTCGCACCACCGAGGTTGGACCAAGCGTTGCAGAGCAAAGTGGACCTGGCGCAATTCGATCAAGTGGCGGAGATCGTCTCAACGCTGCAGGTAGACGAGCTGGGAACATCGTGGCGCCGCTGGTCATGCTTCGTGGTGCTTTTCGATCTCGCGGGTCAATCGAAAATGGATGTGGAAAATAGGCCCGTTTTGGGACCCCAAAAATGGATGGTTTATTGAAATTTACTATTACTATAGAAAAATAATTGAAATTGGATGATGACTGACTGGGGGGTCGCCCATGTTAGGAAACCGCCATGTGCTTCGTAGTTGAGGGAATGGTAATGATTAAGCAATGGACCATATAACTCCGAATCAATGATCGGGTGAAAGATTTCCAGATCAGTTGATTTTTGTCGGATTTTGTTATTATGAACTATTTGGGTGCTTCTCAAAAATTGGGTACCCTTGAATGGCTGGTTTATTATTCATGGATGATTTGGAGGGCCCCAATCTTGAGAAACAACCATTTGAATGACACATATTATGTCAGTATGAGTTATAACCGTCCATCCCTGAGAGGATGCGAATGGCACGTAGTTGGACTATGATCAGGGTTTACAACCATCGTCATTGCAACATTTCTCAGCTTCACTAGAAAACGGAAGCTACCCGCTACCCGATCATGGATTTTTGGCCGTGGATATCACTTTGCCTCCGTTTTTCAGTGTTTCACTTTTCATGCATCGATCCCCTTGGTCGATGATTCAGTATTAAGCAATCATGAACCATCATTATCAATGTAGTGATGATCACCGCCTGATCACTACCTAGCGTTCCTTTATGATTCTTCATCATCTCTATAGCCATTCGGTATTAAATCATTACCTCAGAACCGCCATTTGCTCTCTATTAGTCGCTCACCATTTGCAGCCTGGGGGTCGAGTATCACACACGTAGTCACGAAACAAAGTCTTATCATCAGTTTAGATTGCAACTCTGCATCATTTGACAGTAGCAACAATGGTTCAACTTGCCATATGGTGGTTTCTCAAAATAGGGGACCCTCCTAATCATCCATTATTAACCATTTATAGTAGTAGACCAGCCATTTTTGGGGTCCCCTATTCTGAGAAACCACCATATTGACCATGGATCGTTTCACCATCCTTAGGACAGCCGCCGAATCCCTTGGTAGTCCACCGATCCCTGGTCCTTCCAACACGGACGATCGAGCGCTAGGGCAAAGTGCCATGCTTGGAGCAGAATCTCGGTCAAGGCGGGGCCCCGGTGCCAGGACTGAACCCTTGGGGGATCCCATGGTCTTGGAGTTGGCCCCGGTGCTTGTTGGGTGCTGCGGGTGTTGCCAAGGGGTTTGGTTTGTTGCTTGGTCTGTAGCTTCCATTGTTTTTTCTCGCTCTTATCGTACATTCATTCCTCATCCCCCAGTGTGCTTCAGTCTTCCCCCAAACATTGGCATGGCGTGACACTAATGAATTCTTGCTGAGGGTCGACCCCTGCCGAAAGATCTAATATTGCGGGCACGGTGCATGCATTTTCGAACATGTGATCAGTTGATCATAACCCAGTGATGATCAGTGCAGTTGCTGGTTGGTGCGATGGTAGCTGCGGGTTGACCAGCCCATAACTACCCCTTGTAGCTGGTACAAGCGGGGAACTCTAAAGGTCAGCGAAGTTGGTTGATAGCTAGGGTAACTACCAGGGCAAATGGTAGATATGCCCGACATTAAATCGTTCGCAACTAGGGTGACTCCCTTGTCATCATGTCCTGTACTTTTCGCGGCTTCAATTCACCAAGAGTGTGATTCACAACCAGTATCCAATGCCATGATCACCAGCCAGGTGTCCCTTTTCATTTATGAACCAATATGCATCAGATAGTTGACCATCAACAATAGTTGATTGCAAATTAATCAACCATAGTTAAACATATAAGATTCACCATAACCATTCAGAAACCGTAATTCATCAGCGTTCCCATCCAATTAACCACCAGCTCACCTTCAATTAACCATTACTAAAGCCACCATTGCCCCCATCATTGCCCCCAACCGTTGGCGGCGCTGCTTCAGGCGCCGAGCGCATGGCAGACTTGGAGAAGTCCATCACGGGGTGCGCCATGCGCGACGGGGGCGGCGCCTCCAAGCATTTCAGGTGGTGGTTTCCATGTGGTTTTTATGGGGGTCTTATAGATTTATAGGGGACCCTGTCAGGAATCATTAGGTTTTTGTTGGGGGGTTTTGTCGCCAACGGTTCCCAACAAGAGTGATTAAACAACTACTGGTTGGTGGTTCGATTGACATTTCTTATTTTCCTGAATTTCAACCAAGGGTTGCTTGGTTGACCCATATTTTTGGTAGGGTTTGAGACCACCAACCAGTGTACGGCAACCCAGAGATGCTACGGAACAGTGATGGTAATCATGATAGAGACGACTATGCTTGAAATTGGAATCCTTGCTGCACATGTGCTGCTTAACACAGAAACTGAAAACAAAAGTGCTTCTTTCTTAAACATGGAAGTCCTCGAGTCCTCTAACAAACAGAATCATTCAGAAACACACTGGCACTGGCGGTTTTGAGTGATGGGTTCCTAGATGAGGACTATCTCAGCTCAACTGCATCCATAGAGGGAGCCCATCATGTGATGAATCTTTGAATGGGATATTCGCCTGCCATGCACAGGTGCCTCGTCTCCGACAATGGCAGTTCCCCAACTGGTTCGGCCAGGAGAAAGTCAATCGGATCGTGTTTGGGGCTCCCCATGGCCATGGATTTGTAGCCGTTCCATGGTGACTATGGGCATGCAAGCATAAGTGGACAAGCCCCATTTGTGCTGGTTTCGCTTGGAAGCCCTTCGCCACGGCAAGGTGTCAAAAGAAGGTGGCCCAAAGTGAGAACCTTCTGCAAAACAAGGCTTCTGCGGCCTGCTATTCGACATGGCTAGCATACCAACAGCAGGATCCAAGCGACCTTGGCGACCCTTTGCAACGGCAGTATTTTACATGGAAAGCCGGGGGTTCAACGGGACTGTTCTAGCTGCCAACAACTGGAGGGTGACGTGGAGTGTATAAAACCAGCCTGGTACAGAAGGGACCATCCATACAAATTTGTATACAAGTATGTTCCTAGAACTGTTTGTGTGTAGGGTTCTCTAGTGAAGCGGCTTTCGACATGTCATGGGATAGGCTCAAGCCGTATGAGTTGTGCTAAGTGTAGGCGGGCGGCCCCATACGGTTCTGACACCTGGTGTCTGGGGTGCACAGGGGTGGAGAGCCTCCAATCTGAGTTGGCTGGACATTGGTTCAGTGCAGCTCATCGCACTCTAACACACGACCTTGTGGTCAGCGCCGTTAGAGGTGTGAAAGGGTTGCGAGAGCTGTCGGACAGCTTGCGTAGCGCTGGGTCTTCCCGAGCTGCTACCCCTGTGCCCCAGCCACCACCGGTGCCTCCTCCGCATCTTCGCAAAGGTGCTGCTAAGGAAACCTCAGAGAGGTCTGAGAAAGCCACCGCGGCCAAGGAAGAGGAAGAGGACACTGAGGACGAGGAGGAGTCGGAAGAAGAGACCGAGGAGGAAGATCACCTTGAGACCAAGGCAAAGAGTGATCCTTCGAAGCGACCTCCAGAGCCGCCTCATCCCCCTAGGCATAGCTCTAGAAGCCAGCGTGAGCGAAGTCCTCGTCGTGGACAAGACCGAGATCGCAAACGCAGGTCAGGTAAGCGCAAGACGCATCGAGGAAATCGAGCAGGAGGAAAACACCAACGTTTGTACCGAACGCTGGACGACCCCGAAGTGCGAGTTCACCGAAAACAATCTCAAGGTTTTTGGGAACAGGATCGCCCACTTGCTGGCCCTGGGCCGAGTCGAGTGCGAGATTCTGATGGTGGCTCACACAGAAGGTGAGGAATTTTCCATCGACGACAAAGAGCGATGGGATTCGCTGATATTGGCCCGTGGGTCAATCATCGAAGTTCCGCTGGCATGCACAAACCTCGAAGCCGATTGGGACCGTTACAAACATTTGAAAGCTGGCTTTTGGGTAAAGCAAACTCTGGTTACAAGGGAAGGCGACGGTGCAGCAATAGTGAGAAGCCTAGGCTGTTCAGACGGGGAATGGTCTCGCTTTCTGTCGGGACTATTCAATCGCAAGACTGGGCAGATTCACTTTTGTTCAAGCCGTCCTTGTGCAACTACAGAGGATTTCGCTTTGCACGTTACCAAGCTAAGGGTTTTCACTGCCGAAGGGTTTCAACGGTCCTACATCACGGCTCACACCAAGAAGCAGATGGGAAAATGGGAAGCCGAACCAATGGTGCTACTCACAGACAATGGGATGGAAGAACATGGAGAGGAGCAACCAGAAGAAGAGGAGAGAGAGGACGGGCTAGATCCCGAATTTGGAGAGAAGGATGGATGGGAGTTTCCCACCTTAGAAGAGACCAGGAACCTTGGAGTAAGAGAGAAAGGCGAAGCTCCAAGGAAAGCGACAGGAGGAGATGGCAAAAGGAAAGATCCACCGCAGAAGAAGATCAACGGAGACGAACGGGCCAAGCTGAGGCAGAGGCTTTCAAAGGCTCGAGAGAAGATGCTAAGCACACCGGGAGGACCCAGCGCTGGCAAGAGGCCTGGCGGCTCAGGGATTTCCCCCCCGGTTTACGAAGTGCGATCGTCTCCAGAACTTTCTCCCTCTGTGGACGAAGAATTTCCGCCGCATCCTCCAGGTTTGAGGAGAGAGCCGAAGATCGAAAGGATCAAAGACGAGGAGGAAGAAGAGAGCAGGAAAAGGAACATGAAGGCCAAGGAGAACAGCTCGAAGAAGAAAGGTCGCAGCACTCCCGTGGGAGGGCGCGATCAATTGCTTGCGTTGGAGGATACAAAAGAAGGTACTTCAGCGAACTTGCAGGTTCAGCTTCTAGCTCAAGCTCAGAAGACCGCAAGGAGTGCGGCCGACAAATCAGCTGCAGAGAAGAAGAGGAAGGATTCAAAGAATCCAGCAAAGCAGTTGTTGCAGCTGATCGGCAAGGCAATGACAGGGAAAGGCAGCGGCGAAGAGAAGGCCAAGAAGGGCCGCAAAAAGAGGAAGAAGGACCCAAAGCACCCTCCCCGCAAGAAGGGGAGGATTCCAGGTTCCTCGGATCCGAGTTCAAGTGGGAGCGGAGAGGGTTCCCAGTCTTCGAAGGACCCGATCAAGGACTCGGAGGAGGAAAGCTCAACTTCGACCAACAAGGAGTTGGATGCCCCATTGAGGAAACGTTCGAAGAAGAAACCCGGAAGCGTTCTTCAAATGCTAGTGGCTCATGCGCGAAGCCAACTCGACCAGTCGGCGAAGGTGGGACTCGACCCCAAGGACGACGACAAGCTGAACACAAAGGTGAAGATCGGCAGCTACTTCGCCATCGTGGTTCGGCCCCAAGTCAATCATGCAATGGCCCAGACCCGAGAACTTCATCACCTGTCTCAGTGCGTGGATTTGTTGAGGCAGGGCGACCTGGCGCTGTTGGGAGACGTGCTAGCCGGGAGATTCATAAGCTTGCACCAGTCGGTCATCGACGGCACCTGGACAACAGCCAGACACATGGAGCTACTCCCATTAGACGAGGGAACAGCAGCTGGTGCAGAGGTAGTGCTAAAAGCCAAAAAGCACGCCAGACTTGCAGCAAAGTTAGCTCCAGGCGACGGATGGACTTGGGGAAGTCAGAACAAGGGCAAAGGAAAGTCCCGTGGAAGCTGGGGCGATGGAGCAGGAGATGGCAAAGGCAAAGGAAAGAAAGGATCGAAGGGAAAGAAAGGGAAGACATGGCAGCAACACGAAAAAGAAGGAGATCACAAGACCAAAGAGAAGATTCCAGAGAAGTGAAGAGTAGAAGAGAGGACCAAAGAGAAGTGTTGACAGAGGAGGAATCTTCGAATGGTCAAGCTCTGGCATTTTGCCGTGGAGCTGAGCATGTTGGGGGTGCGATTACAGTTCAATGGGATCAAGCAACTTTGAAAGAGGTACTGAAGCTTTGCACATCGTACAGGCGTTCAGGGTGTGTCTTAGCTTGGGTGCTGTGCGTTTTCGATTCCGATGAGGTTGCATCTCTCAACGTGTGGGAATTCATGAACCCATGGTTGCAATTCTTCGCCAAGCACAAGTCGACCCGAGGTCGTCCTCGAGGTGCGATTTTTCCAATGAGGCTGGGGGATTTCGAAGCGTTGGTGAAAGCCTTGAAAGGTCACGCGCTGGCAAGTGTAGCCGATGCAGCGTTTGTGGAACGGTGGAGCAGTATGGCATGGGCCTACCTATCTAGCCGAGCCCTCAACAAGCTGTCTGGTTACTCAAGTTGCTTAGTGCCCGGACCGTGGTCTAAGAATGAGGGCAGGGCAATGGAATCAATGGTAAAGGCCGTTGATAGACGCTTTGGGCTAGACCCTTGCTTGCCTCCAATCGACGAGGAGTCATGGCAAAAAGAGATGGATGGGCGCTCAGTTGGATACAATGGGGAAGAGATCAGCATTTGTCATCAACTATCTTTTGCACAGGTGTTACCAGGACTACCTCCCATTGAACATGGAGGCTGCATTGATGCTTTGGATTGGGTTGGTAATAGGACTAGGAACTTTTTGAACAATCCGAAAAGTTTGCTAAAGGCTGAAGATGATATAGTCTTACCTCGAATGCCTGGGAAGATTCACATTGCTCCGGAAGATCGTGACCGAATTGCCAACGAATTGGTTCGACGAAATGTTTGCGATTGGATACCTTTGGAAACAGTGTTGACAATACAGGGGCAGCGTATTTTAAATGGGCTTTTTGGTGTGGTTAAACCTGCTTCACTGTCGGATGGTCGACCGATTCTAAGGCTGATCATGAATCTGGTGGGAAGCAATGCTTGCATGGAACAATTGGTTGGCGGCTGTTCCTCACTGCCTAGCATCACACATTGGATGAGTATTGTTTTGGATGGTTCTGAACAACTGAGAATTCATCAAAGCGATATGAGTTCAGCTTTTTATTTGTTCAAATTGCCCAAGAAATGGCAGAGAATGCTGGCGTTCAACATAGTGGTGGATGGATCACAAATCAATCGTTCTCCAGGTCAACTTTTTGCCCTTGCATGCTCCGTGATTCCGATGGGTTGGCTAAATAGTGTGTCTATTATGCAGGAGATCTCGGAATCTCTTTTGAGGAATGGGGGAATGCCTAGTGAACAACAGATAGCAAGAGGGCAACCACTTCCCCGATGGATGAACGAGATTTTATCGGAAGCTGTAAGTGAGGGACGTAGCTGGTGGCACATATACTTGGACAATTACGCCGGAGGTGAAAGGATTACACCTGGTGATCACACTTTGGATGCGACTGAATGCCATTGGAAAGCAGAAGATATTTGGGCAAAAGCAGGGGTAGTGTCGGCAGAAAAGAAACGGGTGGTTGGTGCTACAAAGGCAACTGAGTTAGGAGCCGAGATAGATGGTGAGAACAAAACATTGGGTATTGCAAATGAAAAGCTCTTAAAGTTGATACAAGGAACTTTGTGGCTCATCTCCAGAGGCAAATTGGTGAGGAAACACGTACAAATTTTGGTGGGCCGATGGGTATTTGCTCTACAATTTCGAAGACCAGCAATGGGTTTTTTACAGAAAACTTGGAAGTTCATTGGTGGATCGATAATAATGGGACCTGCTATAAGGCAACAAGTGAAGGCTGAATTGTTGAGCTTGGTTTTTGTCTCGCATCTGTTACACTGTAATTTGGGAGCTACTGTATCACCTACAATATTTTGCACGGATGCTTCGGAGAGGGGTGGCTCAGTGGATTTTGCCAATGAGTTGACTGAAGAGGGAAGAGATTTTCTGCAAGCCACCCGTAAACTCGAAGCTCAGCGAACAGATGCCACACTCCCAATTTTGATTATTAGCGTGTTCAATGGTATTGGTGGTGCGTTCCGCAGTTACGATGTTGCTGGGGTGACGCCTAGGGGACGTATCGCCATTGAGCTTGATGAAAGCGCAAACCGAGTCACAACAAGAAGATGGCCCAGCACCGAATTGGTCAAGGATGTTAGGTCTGTTGATGCTAAGATGGTACGCGCTTGGGGTCTGAAATTTTTGGATATCTCTGAAATCCATGTGTGGGCTGGATGGCCCTGTGTTGACCTTTCCAGTGTAAAAGCCAACAGACAAAATCTTAGTGGCCCTCAGAGTAGCCTTTTTTGGGAGATTCCAAGGGTAAAGAATTTGCTGGAAAATGAATTTGGAGCGACAGTAACTATCAAACACGTGCTCGAGAACGTCGCATCAATGGATGAAACAGCAGCTTTGGAGATTTCGCAGTTCATGGAGCAGTACCCATACAAGCTTGATTGTGTTGATGCGGTGCCTATGAGACGGCCACGATTTGTTTGGACTTCAGAGAAGCTCGAGACGGTGTTTCCCGATTTGACCTTTGAGCCCAAACGGTATTGGATTGAAGTTGGAGCCAAAGCTGATTATCCAACTACAAAACAGTGGTTAACACCTGGTTACCATTGGGAAGGTGAGGCTTCAGGGGCAGTCTTTCCAACATGTTTGAAAAGCATTCCACGGGAACGCCCCCCACCATCACCAGCAGGCCTAAATAAGGCATCAACAGGAGCGAAACGAAGGTGGAAAGAAGACGATTTTCGTTACCCACCATATCAATATGATGAGCGTTTCATTATTACTACTGATTCAAGTTGGCGTCTGTTAAACGCTGAAGAAAAAGAATTGCTGTTGGGTTATGGATTTCAACACACAAAATTGGCTTGGAGCGCTTCAAAGCAGAAGGGAAGTCCCGTGGGATTTTCGGATTGTCGACACAAGCTGTTAGGAGACAGTTTTAGCATCTATTCTTTTGTGATTTTGGCAGTGGCTTGTTGCAGAAATTTCCTACCAGGGATTCCCTATGTGCATTTAGCAAACAAAATGGGTTTAGCTCCGGGTTTTCGAGCGCATATCAGAAGTATTGCCCCACTATGTCGCAAATTGAGTTACGGTTCTACAAACATAGATGCTTCACTCTATCACAAAGGCGTCGAAATGATTAACAGATTTTTGTTGCGACAAACAAATCACACAGGTTCGGATGTTCGTGTAGTCAGTGGAGACATCATGAATGCTCGTGCGTTTCCGCGGCAATCAGTTTCGTCAGTTTGGTGGCGATGGCAACGAGCTTTTGTCAACACTTGGAAGAATAAGGCACACATAAACGTATTAGAATTGGAGACAGTTCTGTTAGGTATCAAACATCAGATTTTGAGATTTGGAGCTCTGGATTCCAGGATTTTTCAACTTTCGGATTCTTATGTCTCCCTTAGCATTGCTTGTAAAGGTCGGACGGCCAGTCTTCAGCTCACCAGAGTCATGAACAATATTTCTTGTCACTTGTTAGCCTTTGGACTCCACCTCATCATGGCGCACGTTGATTCGGGTGACAACCCATCAGACGATGGGTCTCGTATCTAAGCCTCGGCTCATTGCGGGTCGTTTTTCTCGCCAAGAAAGAGTCCGTCAACGATCAAAGATTGAACTTGAGGATGCTGCTTTGAGTGAAAAGACCCAAACCAGGTACTATGCTGCTTTGAGAAAACTCCTCCCGTGGGTGGAAGTCGCTAAGAATGAAGACCATCTTGATTTGATGGTTTGCGAATGGATTCGTACAATGTGGCGCGAGGGAGAGCCCTTACTGTCCATCGGGGATGGGCTTAGCGCCCTACACTTTTTCCAGCCTTGGACCAAGCGCCGAATCCCGCATAGCTGGAAGTTATTCTCCGTATGGAGAAAAATCGAAGTACCCTCCAGAGCACCGCCACTTACATGGGCGCTGGTGAAAGGCCTTGCAGCCTATGAGTGGCAGCATCAAAACTATGAGATGAGTGTGTTGCTACTCCTAGGCTTTCACTGCCTTCTTCGAACAGGAGAGATCCTAAATTTAACTGGTGACAATTTCAGTCTGGGAACGGATGCTGGTGTATGCTCTTTGCTCAACACCAAAGTTGGTCAGCGATTCAATGCATGTGAAGCCATTAGCATTACTGATATGCTAACTTTGGAAACTCTGCGAATCTTTTTAGATGTCCGACGTTGCAAAAATCTTTTGGCACAGCCTTTGTGGTCCCAACCTCCAGCTGCTTTTCGGGCCCGTTTCAAAAAGATTTGCTGCATCTTCGGACTGGAATCTCACCAGTTCCGGCCGTACTCTCTTAGGAGAGGCGGCGCGACAGCGCTATTCCAAGCTACACGTAGCATGGAAGCGGCCTTAACTAGGGGCCGTTGGGAAAGCACAAAAATTGCAAAACTTTATATAAGTGATGCATTATCATACATTCCAGCAATCAAACTCTCCACTCACACTGCTGGGATGCTGCGTGCTTATACCTTTTGACACTGCCCTTGGCAGCGTGGACACTTCGTTAGGATGCATGGAGCAGTCGCTGATTCAGATCGTGCTGACTGAGGACTTTTGAATGATTGCAAAGATTCCTACCATGGAATCCAATTTCATCAAAACTCTTACCATAGAGTTGTTTGCAAAAGCCAAATCTTCCACTACCATGTGGATCTGAATTCAGATAATGAAATAAGGCGAGACGAAACGTCTCAAATACAGAGCCTTCCGCTTGGCGAAAAGAGCGCAACGGGAACCTGAAACACAAGTATGTTCCTAGAACTGTTTGTGTGTAGGGTTCTCTAGTGAAGCGGCTTTCGACATGTCATGGGATAGGCTCAAGCCGTCCCACCCTCAGCCTCCCTAAGGGAGCAGTCGCTGATTCAGATCGTGCTGACTGAGGACTTTTGAATGATTGCAAAGATTCCTACCATGGAATCCAATTCCATCAAAACTCTTACCATAGAGTTGTTTGCAAAAGCCAAATCTTCCACTACCATGTGGATCTGAATTCAGATAATGAAATAAGGCGAGACGAAACGTCTCAAATACAGAGCCTTCCGCTTGGCGAAAAGAGCGCAACGGGAACCTGAAACACAAACATTATTACCCACCATCATTGTTGACCATGTTTGGTTGATTCTTACCCTCGGGTTTGACTGCTAGTAGTTGATTATGATCATAATGGACCAATATTCGATATGAGATATTATAAGTTGATTCAGCACTATTTGCTAATGATAACCATCATGTAGAAATTATTTGTTGATGATATTCATTTTGTTTAGCCACCACTATTTGATTATAAACCGCTTTGATCACTGGTTACCCAACCATCATGAAGCCATGTTTGACCATCATTCACCACTATGAAGCTGCATCTAGCATCGTGAACCATTGTAAACATTTGTAAACCATGTTTGACCATCACCGGTACACACGATTCACCATGTTTAATCATCATTATCAACCAGCATTTAGCGCTTCATTCACCATTATCCGGCATGATCCGCCATTCTTGACCACTATTCACCATGATGGACCGTTTTTCACCACTTTTAATCACTTGTAAAGCCACCATTTCTCACTAGTTAACCATCAATTATCCATTGTTAAGCATAATCAATCACTATGTACCCCTTATTATTTACAATTATTGATCACATTTGACTTTCAACCATCAACCAGTCCGAATTTTTGCACCAGAGTGGCGCAGGTGGATTCCAAGTCGATGCAGCAAGTTGAGACCAGCGTGGTGAATCTCCAGTCGCAGTACACCCAGGTGCCACACCGTGAAGGTTGGAGACGTTCGGGTGGTTGGTACATAGCTATGGGTCAATATTAAACAGCCAATTTCATGGGGGATAATAAGCAACAATCATATATGGAAAACAATGATTAATGATGGGGGAACCAGGGGTAAGGGGATTTCGACCCACAGCCACATAGACATTTTTGTGGGCTCAGTGAGTTTCAATCAGCCCACTAGGAACTGGAAGAATCGTCTTCGCACCGGCTGAGGTGCAGCAAGCGTTGCAAGACAAGGCGGGGCAGCCGGGACAGCAACGGCCATCCCAGCTGCGCTCCACACGGGGCCCAGAACCCTAGAAATCGGTTGCATCCTTTGGTCTCCCCTTGGGGGAATTCAACATGAACTGTTCCACAGGGCCACAAGTCGTAGGTGGTACTTGGTGCTCAGCTGCTTGACATTGCTTAACCAAGCCTAGACCTGGAGCTCCGTGGTGAGCCTCGAGTATCAGAGTGCCAAAAGGGACATCTCCAGCTCCACGGCAATGTGAGGTAGGCAGTGGTGCCTTGTCGTCTATGAAGTCCTTGCTGTCCAGCGTGGATGGCAAGGTGAGCGACTTGGAACAACAAGTGCAGGCGCGAAGAGGAGGGACAGGATAAGGAGCAACCCATTGGGGGAGATGGATGGAGATGGCGGGTCGGACCAGGTGGGCAAAGATGAGGGGATAACGAGTGGATACAGGGGCTGAGAGTGAGGAACAATATGGAATAGCCACCGCAACTAAGAAGTGACACTGAGAATAGGGGATGCCAAGACTAGTAGATGTGTGCTGAAGAATTGGGGACAACCACCAATAGTAGCAGACATAGGGGCTGAGATTGGGGGATCAGAAGCAACATGAGTATACAATGAATGCCGAAAACAACATATCCAACTTCTTTGTGGCTTTGTCCCAAAATTGGCAATCATCCCTTGAAATCTTGGATTTCCACGGGGCATCCCCATCATTTTGGGTGGTAGACTGGGTGATTTTCACAATTTTTTGCTTAGCTCCAGGATGATTCCTGGGGAGGTGCGTTGCGGGGCCGCAGGAGAAAGCCTCCAGTGGAAATGTGCAGCAACTGAAACAGGCCAGCTGAAGCTTTGATGGCTGTGATTGGAATCACAGGTTCTGGTACCTTTCATCCGCCGTATGTGTCAATATTCACCATCAATGTTAAGCATGCTTAATGATGGGAACCAGGGGTTTGACCCACTGCCAGATGGGTACTTCACATCCCAGCGACCAGGATTTTGGTAACGTGAGCAGCCAGGGTAGTCATGACAAGCCAAGACATGCCATGAAGTTCTTGCTGCAGTGGCAGGAGATTTAACTGGTGGGTGGTTTCAAACATGTTTTATTTTGCCTAGTAGGCATCAACAAATGGTTGGTTGACTACTATTTTTCATGGGGGTTCAAACCACCAACCAATTAAGCATCGCTGTTGGAATCTTATGCCGCGCGCGCGTGGATACTGGGAGACACACAAACTGATGCGCCGTTTTGGTTGCGAACTTGAGATGATAGAGACCCACACCGCTACCTGTGATGGACAAGCCACTGGCAAAGCGCTTGATGGGTGGGCAGAACGCAAGGTCTTCGGAAAGGGATGATTGGTAACCGACAATTGCGTCCATATCCCCCGTGATGCAGATACCTTCTGAGGAGGTGTTTGGACCCCAACAACCAACCTCTTTAGTACTGTTTCGCGAAGGATGCTGGGAGCACTCAGGATACATGATGCATAAATGGCAGATACCCCATGCCGTAAGACGGCGGCCGTCATTTGTACAGTACATACTGCCTGCCCCTGCATTGTGGCAACTGCAGCGTGGGATTGCTTGGTGAATGTTTGTTGCTCATTGGCTACGGTTATCAATGACCATGAGCATGGAGCATCAATCAAGCATCGTCTAGCTATCAGTTAGCCATCAATTAATCAGTAGTTAACCATCACTTCACCAAGAACTAACCATCAATTAACCACGGATGAACCAACAACTAAGCACTAATGAACCAATAATCAACCACCAACTAAGCCTTCATTGAAAAACAATTATCCAACAACTAACTCCCTATTGACCATCAATTGATCATTAAGTAACCTTATCTGGGGACACCTTGAAATAGGGATACCTCAAAAAAATCGATGGTTCAATACTACACAGTGATGATTTGGCGGGTCCAGCAGTCCAGCATTTTAAGAAACCACCATCTAACCTACTTATTATCCATGGTTAATCCTCGATGATGTTGGGGGGTCCCCCGTTTTAAGTAACCCTTATCCAACCATCAGTTCACCATGGGTCAACCCTAGTCATGGCATGGCCACCATGGCCGCCCAGAGCGTGTCCATGCTGGAGACGAAGGTGGCTGGAGTGGACCAGGCGCGGTCCCGTGGCGGTTTGCCCATGAGTTCAATAGTGTTTATAGCGTTAAGGTTAGTTAGTAGTATTTCAATACTGCGCATAGCTGACTTGTTTTTGAAAATAAGGTTCAATAGTGTTTTATATGGGCTTTTATAGCGTTAATGATGCTTAAACATAGTTCATGTTAGTTGCTAGTGGTTAAGAATAGGTGATCATGATCAACAAAACATGTGAAAGAACTATTGGGTTGTGGCTTCAAACATGTTTGGGAACTGGCTGGTTGATGAACTCACATTTTTCAGAGATGCGCTGCCGGGGTGGCTCTCCATTGGAAGGGGTTGATTGTAGGGGTTGAAACCGCCCACCTGGATGGTGAATGATGGCAAATTGATGGTGGAGTTTGCTGGTTAATGAAGGCCAATGATGGTGACTGATGGTCACAATGAATCTTAATTGATGATGAGGAAGCTGGTGCTTAAGCTGGTTAATGGGCTGGTTACTGTAACTGATGGTTACTGTACTGGATGGCTTATACCCACTAACTTAGGTTTTTAGTGTTTTTGGGATATGATTGGTTTACCATATAACCACTAAAAATATATTTAGCAAGGGATCTATAAGCCACCAAGTTACGTAGTTGATGGTTCATTGATGGTCAATCTCGGGTAAATCGCTGGTTTAAAGTTCGCTGATTATCGGAGCAATACTTCACTTGATGTGAGCAACCGCAGAGAATCTTGGCTGAGACCACACATAGGGATCATGCGCCAGGAAGCTTGAGCTGGTGGGCTTAGGAGCTTGAGCTTGGCTGTTTCTTAAGCCATTGGGAACCCAAAAATCGTTGGTTGAGTACTATAAAGGGTCACTATGATGATGACTGGGGGTACCCCAATGACTTGAGAAACACCCCCTCATGCATTTTCCATTCACTTTTGTTGATCAGATCTTGTTGGTCTTGACAATGCCATATCTTCGCCAATGTTCTCGGGTGGTTGGTATTCACCCTGTAGCCAAGAGAGTGATGCGCAGAGAATGAGTCACCCGTGGAGTAGATAAATGGTTTGGCAGACGCATAGGCTCAAGACATATGCTGAGCAGGCATTTACTGGACTTTACTGCAAGTAATGTATTGAAATTGTTACAAAAAAACAACTATGAATTGATTATTGTTGGTTATAATTCAGGATGGTCGATGAAGTCAACAATTAAATGGGGTTATGACTGGTGAAGTCACAACTATATTGATGCTGATTAAGCAGTACAATCATTAGATTATCATTTTTTCCCATGGTTAACCACTAGTTAACCAACCAGCAACGATTGATCGAGTTTCTAATCATCGCCAACAAATGTGGTCAATTCTGGTAGCCAAATCCCCCGTGCTGATCCTGAAAACGCCAGCAGTTTGTGTTCGTCGGAATCACCAAGCAAAGAAATCGACGACTCACTGGGGATGAAGTGTGTGACAAATCAGCAGTTTGTGGATGAAATCAACTCACCACAACGAAATCCACTCAACGAAATGCTTTCAGTTGGTCGGCATGCCCAAGCATCGGCGCCAGCATGAGGCTACTTTGTGGATTAAATCAATGAACAGCCAGCTGGTTTGACCAACAAACTCAATCATATTCAGTGAACGGCGTTGCAATGCAGAATCATCATGGACCAAACGTGGGCACATGGGATCATACGGGGCTTCTCTGCAAGTGTGTGTTTCTTTACTTGTTTTTTTTATCAGAAGACTGATTGCTTTTTCTGTGGTTTTTACATGTCCCACCGTGATTTCATGCGCGTTCTTCGTGCGCGCACTTCATTTGCACTGGCAACCGCATTGTGGTTCTTCACCGGGGATGGGTCCAGGCCTCTAATGTCATGAACATTTCGTGGTTTCATCATGTGGGGGTTTCTCAAACTAGGGGACTCCCCCCAGTCATCCATGTGAATCATTTATAGTATCAAACCAACTATCCTGGGGGGTCCCCTATTCTGAGAAACCACTGCGTATGAACGCTTCATGACCTGTTTTGCTGTTCCAAAAGGTGCTACTGACAGGTTCATGACATGCTTTTCCCGGCCTGAGAACTGCTGTTTGGTGATGACCATTGGTACCTCACCTCCTTGTCCACAGCGTGAGGCGGTGCACGATAAGGTGGGGGCTGGACAAATGCAGCAGCTTAAAAGCATCGTGTAACTCGGCATGTGGCGATCGCCAGGGGGATGGCCATCCATCCAAACAGCCGTGGAGGCCCTGGGATTGGAATTCACCATGATCGGATCACTATCATTCCAAGGTGAATTCTAATGTTCACCATTAGGTGAATTTTTCAACCATGAACCCTAATGGTGAATTTGAATTCACCTTTTGAATTCACCAAGGTTGTTCATGGTTGTTACATCTAACTTACTGACATTGACTACATTGAAAGGCTGACAGAGTTAGTGTTCCTCGGTAATAATTACTTCCGAACTTGTTGTTCTTGGTTAGTTGGGTGTTTCTCAAAATAGGGGTACCCCCAAGTCATCCTTTAATAGTCATTTGTTAGTAATAAACCCACCATTTTTGGGGTCCCCTATTTTGAGAAACTACCAGTTGGAAAGCCTATGGCTCAGCACATGAACATCGCGGGCGGATGGCTACGCACTGGGTTCGGCCGCCGGGACTTCCTGGTGTGTCCCAACTTGTGTGTGCCCACCCTGGCGAGCCAAGAGGTCTTGGATCCAGCAGTGTACCCATAACCCACCAATGGTCTCCTAAACACAGGCTAAACATATACATAAATGAAGAATGGGTTATGATGAATGGGTTGTGGCTAAACATATATACATACACCAATGGTTCTCCTAGACAGAGGTGGTTCGTGTGAAAAAGTGAAGATTGAACAATGACTCGCAATGCTTTTGAGAGGGCGATTCCTGAGCGCCCTTTTCAATGACCCAACAAATACGAATCGTTTAGCAATTGAATTTGCTACATCTAAGTATTGATGTTTGTAGTTAGCTGCTAGTGATCAGCAACTGTTCACAAAAAAATGATCAATACCAAGCAAACTCATCCCTATGCTTCCAGTTACTATGACGTAGTAGGTAGCCAGCTGACTTCTCCGTTCTACCTGGGCTTGGTTCCCTACAAAAGAACGGCTACATGTCATCAGCCGCTCATGCCTGGCCCAAGGGGCCCCCAGCCCAGGATGGGCATTCAGAACCAAGCAAACTCCTTGGAGCAGAGCATTCAAGACAAGGCGGCCGCAGATGTGGTCGGTTCCAGTGCTGCCTGTGGTGATGCTGGTTCTTGGTGTTCGAATTGTTGATGGAACTGCTGGTTGCATCAACAGAGCTGGTCAACAATGTCAACGTGAAGAATCAACCAAAAATTTTTTGCTGTCATTCATCAACCATTCATCCACCATTCATCAATCATTCAACCATTCAACTGACCGGGTTAACCATGACGTCCAAAGCTCAAGAACCGCACCACATCTCCCCTTCTGTCCGTGTTGGCTCAGGTGGGCGCTGAGCAGGTACAGCAGATCAAACAAACACTGGCGCAGGCTCAGGTTCCGCGCAAGCGCGCATCGGATGCCATCGGATGCCATCGGGCAGGGCCATCAACGGACGAAATCCAGCTGGTAGATCATGGTGAAGGGTTGACGATGGTTAGTTCATTGCTACTTGATCAACCATGGCTTCGTAATCTGGTTGGTGGGTTCAAACATTTTTCTATTTTCACTAGTAATCATTAACAAATGGTTGGTTGACTAGTATTTTTCGTAGAGGTGGTTTGACCACCAACCAGTAGTTGTTTGCATAAGTAGCTGATTAGATGACCATTGCTATTTGATCATTTGGTCAGACTGATTGATGGTGAAGGGTTGATGGTGTACGGTTAGGTTTAGTACTATGAACGGTTATTAAGGTGGATGACAAAATGGGGTACCCCCCATTTTAAGAAACCATTACTTAGACTTCACCCTGAACTGGTGAAGTACACGCATACCCATTTATTGATCGTCACTATTTATTGACCATCACTGGACGTTGGTCATGGCGATTTCATTGCTAAATTAATGGTGAATCATTGCTATGGTGAAGTACGGGTTATATAAGTTTTAGTAATTGTTGATGGTCAAGTAATGGCAACTTTTTAAACATGTCGTGCCAATCTCGGTCAATGAAACTCTTAGTGATACACTTTAACTAACCATCGATAACCAACAACAATAGTGAATACAATTAATAACCAACAACAGTGAATACGTTGGCTGATCATGGTGATGATGCTGCAGCTGTTGATGTAACAAGGTTCGATGCCCAAGCTTTGGTGATCGAAAAGGGTCCAGTTCTGGGGGAAACAGTAGCCGTCAAGACATCTTCCGAGAGAAAACGAAGCTCAAGAAGCATCTTCAGAGTTGATATGAGTTGAAATTCCATGGAACAACTTAATTTCATTAATATTGATTTGGTATGGATCTTCAAAAGTTCACATCTTCAACACATCTTTGGAGATGGACTATACTAGTTGGTGGCATTAAAGATGTTGTGGGTTCCCCTATTATTTCAGATGGTTGGTTGATTCACTGATATTTTTGGAATGGCTTTTAAACATCAACCAGATTCACATCGAGTCAGCCACCTTGACAGCCCATGATAGCGGCTGGGAAGGCCCCCCCCAACCCACGGGGGG
>VSDK01005328.1:317141-338955 GCA_009767595.1 Symbiodinium kawagutii | reverse complement strand
ATGATAGCGGCTGGCAAACCTCTGACCAACCAGCGGTGGTTGCATCGTTCGCATGAGCACAGCTTTCGTCAATCATTGATTCCCTAGTTGGAACCACATGCGTGTGTGTGTGTACAATAGGATAATATGTCTTCGCAGTGGGATATTGTTCATGTTGCAAACCAGCTACTGGAGCTGAATGTTCACAAGTTGCTTGGCGCCAGGCTCAGCTTGTTGGCTATGATCAGCAGCTGCAAGAGAAAGCTCCCTTTTCTCAGCTCCAAGCGTGTCATAGCTGCAAGCTGAGGGGGTAGCTTGATAACCATGGGGTTGATGAGATCCTTGGCTTGGATCATTTGGCTTAATCGTAGTGGTAACCAAGATTGACCAGTTGGGTTTTGAGGTCCGTTGATGATTATTTTCGGGGTATCTCAGTGGTCCTTGAAGTGATTTGATTGATCAATCTTGATCACCATGGGTTTTTGCCATGTGTGTTTGTTTGGTTATCTTTTAGGTTATTTTGTGTGTTCTTGATTGTTTGCCAGGTTTGTAATTAGTTATTTGATATATTTTTTGAAGATCCTGGCTGGTTGATTGGTTACACCACTGTATTGATTTGCATGTTGAACCAAGCGATGATTGGAAACCAGAGAAATCACAGTGTTTCTTCAAGGTATTGAATGATATCGAAAACAAAAAAATAGGAGACACTGCTCACTCGCGGTGATTGGATCCAGATGTCACCCTGCTACCGGTCTACCCATGGGTTGTTGGGTTGTTACAATGGAAACTTGTGACGCGTCGATGGCCTGCAGGCATGACGTGAGGGCCCGGTACAATGGAAACTTGTGACGCATCGATGGCTGGACGCCAAGGTTGAAGACGGTGCTGGCCACTGTCGAGACGAAAGTCCTCAGTTGCGATCAGGCGGCCCCGGTGTCCGCCTGCAGGGCCCATCCAGGGATGAGAGTTCACCATTTGGGTTGTCGGAGATGGGTGATCTCTCACAAAATGGTGGTTTCTCAAAATAGGGCGCCTAAAAGATGGTCGGTTTATTACTATAAATGTTTGAGCAAGGATGATTTGGGGGTACCCCTATTTCGAGAAACCACCAAATGGCCCACCTTTGAAGTGGAACCTTGCCAATCGACATTGGCGTAATCCAAGTTGTGCCAGCTTTGCTTATGACGGGTTCCCATGTCACATGCATTTTGCGTGTGGAAACATGCGCCGTTCAGCATCAATTCGGCAGCCCCAGGCCTTGCAAGACAAGGTGGATGCTGCCCAGCACTTAGACTTGCCTTCGTGAACTCATCAAGGAATGTGGGGGGGCCCATTGCGAATGGTTGCGATGAAACCCATCAGTATTGACCATGTTTGTTTGCCTATCAATGAGAAGACGAGACCATGTTTGCTTGTGAATCAAAGATGATATGATGATCAATGAACATTAGAAGATGATGACAAAGTTTGCTCAGAAATCAAAGGATGATGATCAGTTGTATTGTGGTTTCTCAAAATAGGGGTACCCCCAAATCATTTTTTATCAGTTATAGTGATAAACCAACCATTTTTTGGGGTCCCCCATTTTGAAAAACCACCATATGAGCATGCCAAATCCTGGTCCTAAAAACTGTTGACGACGGTGAATCCCTGTAGCTACTGCTTGGTCAAACAAATCATTGCAGCAGGGCGTGCCAGTTTTTAACAGCCCTGGTGGGTTGTGCTGAGCCCAGAAATCCATGCAGGAAGTCGTTGCGGAATGGTTCCTCCATGGTCACTGTCAACCAGCATTTACCTTGTCTTAACCATCACGAAACCAGCATTAAGCTAACCATCATTCAATAAATCATCGTGAAACCATCACTATGCCGAAGCTATCATGGGCCCCACGACTATATAGGATACCACAACCATATTTCACCATCATCAACAAAGATCATGGCATATCAACCTGGAGTCCAGTCGCCAAGGTTCAGTGGAACCAGCTGAACGACTCAGTTCAAGTCATCCAAAAGAAGGCTCCAGCCGTAGCGGTGACCAGCACAGTTGGAAGGTTGCTATTGCTGGCTGGTGCTTGGGAGGGAGCTGCGGCTAGAGCCAGGGGTATCCCTATAGCTCTTTCAAGGGGGAGCGATTTGGAGCTACCAGGGGTGGTGTAACCAGATGGTGGTGCTTGTTTCCTGTTGCTGAACAGATATTGTTTGCCTACGAGGTTTTTCAAGGGATCGATGGGTAGGTAGTCCTGGATTCCAATACCTACTGACCTATGGCACGTTTGACCGAATGGATATCCTCGGTCAGGGTATTCCACCACTCAATGATAGAGGTATGACTCAAGGACTAGTGAAGTAGTGAAGATAGACTCATTAGACTGCATTGCATCATTGATGCTTTGTCTCACAACAATCCAACTGAGGTTGCCTACAGGATTGTACTCACAATCATAAGGAAAGCGTGCTTTTTTTGGCGCATCATTCATTCTTACAGGAAACCCATCACTGACATATTCCAAAGCGTGTTGAGTCTTATTGTATGGTAGTTAGTCAGACATCACGAACTTCACTGGGCCATGTTGGTCAAAACAAATCCTACCTTGCACAAAGCATCAGGGACTACACGATGTATTCCCGCAAAAATAGACCAGTTTCCAGAAGTTTCCGAGTGAGGTGCTCGTTCACCATCAACCCTTGTGGCTTTTGAATCCTTGTGGCTTGTGAATTTCGTTGCCACCATTAGTTGCTGTATTGTTTTTACACCTCTGTTGATGTGTTGTAATTACTCCCCATTGCTGGTCATCATCAACCATCACAAATTGATCACCATATTTTACCATTGTTTATGAATTGACGGTGCTACTTGTTGGTGCTACTATGAATTGTGGTGCTGCTATTAAAGCCATTGATACATAAACAATGGTGCTGCTATAGTACTACTATCAATACATCAATCTGTTTATGGTGCTACTTTTATCTACTATTAATCACTACATCAAACCATCAACAGATCTCCTGAGTAGCGAGTTGAACTTTGCTCTCCTGACCGCGCTTCAGGTGGGAAACATCGAGCGTGGCGTTTGGGAAGGGATGGATTGCGTGCAGGCCAGGGCTGCGCTGACTGGGACTGAGAATATGGTGTTCAATGGTGAAAATCGTGCTGAGAATGGTGAGAATTCTGGGAAGCTGTGGTGATAATGAAAATTCTGGGAAGCTGGGGTGAGATTTTTTGAATACTAAGCTCATTGAATACTAGAAAGCTTCCCAGATTCTCCGTGCTAAATGCTGGTATATTTACCGGCTAATTTGCCCATAAAATGGCCCAACTGGAAGGCAATTCCCATACATATGGAGGCCCCAATACATCGATATTTTATGGATTGGTGTTGAAACCCCAAAATAGTGATTCAATTATATGCTGTTGTTCGCTATAATCAGTAAGACTATGGAAATATATATATATATATAAACAAAAATCAGGTTATCAGTCAAGATTGTGTTCCCAGCATCGAAAGTACCCCGTGAGAAAAGAATCTTCAAACTCTCGCTGAGGGTGGCCCCTGTACGGAAGCTGTTCACAGCCCATCAATGAGCAACTGAATGTTAACTCCCGACTAAAAAAAAAGGGTTGACGAATAGGTTTTTTTCCCCAAAAATTATTGGTTTTCCATTACATTGGTACCCCCAACTAATCAACCTATGGACTTTCTTAGGCCACGGGGTTAACATAAGTCTTTGTATGTTTGTGTTGGGATGTTCAGCTACCCATTTGTTTGATGGATGGTTATGGCCGCCGTGTAGGGCGATTCAGAGTGGTTAGCACTCAACGGACCAAGGAGCTTTGGTTCAGGTGACCAAGTCCGAATTCTTGCAGCAAAATGCTCCCAGTTGTTGGCAAGTCATGTGTGATCTGAGCATGAACACCCAATCCAAGCCTCGTGGTGACTATATGCAGCCGCGCGTCACTGCTTCAATGATCATTTGGCTGATGCTTGGGCAGGAGTTAAGGAGCTAGTGGCACTCCCTTAACCTTTGAATGATTCTAATGGAGGGAGCCGAGGAGCTACTGTCAGCATGATTAGCTGATTAGTTCACCCAAATGTTATCACCCCAGAGTCACCGAAGGAACAGTAGCTCTCCCAATGAATACCCGTGAATACCCTCACCACTTGCGAAGCGTTGGGATGATCATCCATGTAGAATATCATCATCCCTTCTCACGAACCAGCATTGACCATCATTCACCATGATCGCAAAACCATGTCAATGTATCCATCGTGGAAACATCCTTAAAGTACCATGAAACCATCATCAATTATACGCTTGAAATGGTAAATGCACCATCTTAATATGTGGTTCAGCCGTTGAAAGCGATGGCTTTTAGCGCAACCAACTTACCGGAGAAGCCGCTGGGGCCGCACTCGCGTCGTGCTTCAGGGCTTGGAGGGTGCGTTGACGACGCTGAAGGGACAAGTGGCCACCGTGGAACATAACCTCCAGGTGGGTGGTGGGCACATGGGAATTCCACAGGTGGCTATGGATCAATATTCATCGGCCAACTAGTAGGGGATAATAACTAGTAATAATAGGGAAAACAATGGTTAATGATAGGGGAAGCAGGGGTACAGGGTGAACTGACCCAGTGCCACATGGGAATTCCAGAGATGAGAATCAGGATTTTTACAGCCGGGCCAGCGCTGAGAGTTGTTGGACACCCCTAGTGGCCCCAGCTCATGGGTGATTTGGCGCCATTTTATCGCGATCAAACCAGGATTTATCCATCATCAACGAGACTTCATCATTCAACCATGGCTTCAGCACCCTTAAAACATCATTGAATCATCAATTCAACCAACCCGTGAACCAACCATAAAAACCAATCCTTACCAAACTGGTGGTTTCTCAAAATAGGGAACCCCACAAAATGGATGGTTTGTTGCTAAGAATATCTACTATTGGATTATTTTGGGGGGTTCCCCTATGACTTGAGAAACCACTAACGAGTAAACCAACCCCAGTTACAACGAGCTGGTAGAAACCAGCTGGTTACCTACTATTTCATGGCAACTGCTTGCGCATAGGGCAACCCTTCACCACCTGAAGCAACATCAACCATCAACTAAACCATCAATGAAGCCCATGAACCAACCATGAAGCAACCATGAAAATCAACCATGAAAACTTCATGAAAACCCAAGCCTTAACCAGCCTCAACCATGGCTTCAGCTCACCGGTGCCCCTGAACCATGGCTTCAGCTGGCCAGTGCTCGCCGGGAGGAGAAGGTGTGCAGTGACGACGTTCATCGCCTGGGTGAGGTGGTCATCTCCCTGAAGGGCAAGGCGCGATTGCAACGTTGGCGCGCCGCGGCCTGGAGACGTGGAGACGTGTTGTCATGGCCAGCAGGAATGGTTGGTTATACAAGGGATATGGCTATGAGTAAATATGGTGGTTTCCCCAAAATAGGGGTACCCCAAAATCATCCCTTACTAGTCATTTATAGTAATAAACCAACCATTTTTTGGGTCCCCAATTTTGAGAAACCACCATATTAATCAACCAACTGAGGATAATCACCAACAACCATAGGGAGTTGAACCACTATGAGTTAACTTCCATGGCCATTCATGGACTCATCATTTGCCCATGAATTGCCCATGAAGTGAAGCACTACAAGTTGAATCACCATGAATTAACATGAATTAACCACCATGACCCTGGGTACCCACAGGTCATGCCATGGGTCCCCATCCACCCCCGTTCAGCCCAAGCGCGTTGCCCGCGGCGCAGGTAGGTTCCCTAGAGCAAAACCTGCGGCAGGGCGCCGAGCACGTCACGGACGTGGAGGGCGCGGTGGTGTCCATGGGGAAGCAGCTGGCCACGGTGAAGCAGGTGCCCACCACGCTTGGGGGAGACGGAGACGACCGGGGTTCGCTTAGCTCAGGGTTAATAGGGGTATAACGCCTTAAGTACTAGGGGTAAGTGCGTTTGGGGTAAGTACCAGGCGAAGAGCGGCGAATCTCCGACAAAACTGGTGGCGAATCTGAGCCAACGAACCTGAGAAACGGACAAACAGATGATACTTTGAGACCTATTTACTTATGTTATACTCAACTAGCTGGATATCCAAGCTGGCTCCTATCCCACAGGGTACCTGTCGCTTTCGACTCAGCAAATCCCATGGTCCAACTGTTTGAGGGCGACCTTGGAGGAAGGCACCCACGTGAGCACCCAACGGTCTGGACCTGTACCTGGCCACGGATCTACAAGATTGTATAAGTCAGTTTACCTATGCTAGTGCCAAATCACTTTGATCATAGCCAATTTCGATCGGTTCGCAGCTGGTACGGGCCGGAAGTGACCCTACTGGGATGTGCAGCTGTGGGTTATAACCATGGTTATAGCCCTACAAGGTAGCTTATACCCCCTAGAAACCATGCTTAGTGACCACTTACGAGCCGTGGGGGTGCACGTCCAAGTAACCACCACAGAAGTATCGCATTCCTTAGAATTCCCAAGCATCAGACCGCTTCTGATTCACTGGACAGTTGGACCCGCAGGTCTTCTCTGACATGCACAGCACCCAGGCGAGGGATGCAGTCAGAGGGATGACCTGCCGATGAGTTTTTTGCTGGGTGATCTACCCCTGGTGAATGCATTGGTTGAGCGAAGCCAGTCTATCCACCAGTGGATAAACTGATCCGGTGGATGACTTGGTTGACATATGGAAATCATTTAGCCCTTCCCGAACCAGAATGGACCATCATCAACTTAGCCATCAGTTTTCGATGGGTTCGAGAAAATTGGCATCCTAGATACCCCACTGGGGTGCTACGAGAATCCAGGGTTCAACTGTTTTTCCACACGCCCTACAAGACGAAGGCGTCATCCAAGAAAAAAGTGCTTTTTTACTGTACATAGTGGACGGAACATATGGTAGATATAAGCATCAACTTGCCATGAAATCAAAGATTTTGAACCGCTGGATCTAGCATCAATCATCAATCATAACATGTGATGAAATCACCAACCTGGGGCTGGCATACTCTGGAGTGGCTTGAGAATTGTTCATTCTGACCAATGGTTACGGTTCGGAATGAGGATGACGAACGGTGAAGCCTGGCAACAAGACTGCTAACCATTTCGGAACAGCACTACCGCCCTCACCACCACACCACCATCACCCATTATCAACCTCTGCTAAGGGCGAGGCAATCAACACGAATCATGATAAACCATTTTCATCGTTAACATGGTTGCTCCGCAGAATTGTTAAGCACATTGCAAATCAAGATTCTTCAGCTTGGAGAGGGCCCTCCTCTCGATGCAGCAACGCAGGACCAGATTTGTGTCCGAAGATTTTGCAGCTGGGGTAAATGATGCTAATTGCAGTGTTGGTTCATTGACTGCAGTTACTTCACTCAATAGGACATGAATTGATTATAGTTCATTCGTGTCCCTCGAAAGTGGCAGTCATAAACGAACCAACTTTTTCACAATTTCATCACGAAGCAAGGCTGGATGTTAACACAGGATGTGTCGAGCTGGTCATGGAATTCTGGACTTGACCCATGGAACCCTTGAACCAACCACCACCTTCCAAGGCATAAGGACTACACATCCGAGTAAGACTACACATCCGAGCAGTCACTGAATCATCATTGACACCTCCTTTGCTTTGACATATGGGGGGTTCTCAAACTCGGGAACCCCAAAGTTATGGACCGCTTATTACTATAACCGCTTAGTGACTTGGATGATTTGGGGGTACCACCTTCTAAGAAGCCACCATATGTATTGACTAAAGATTTTGCTGAGATATGGATTTGGGTCGGTGCCCTGGTACCGTGGTGAACATCCCATACATGACTAAACTAGTCTGAACGTTGGGAACATGCACCTAGCCGTTTTTGGGTCGCCATAGATAGGTAGTATATCAGTATATCCCCTGATACTGAATACTTTTGTTCTGTATCTATATTTCCTATGAATATCTATAAAGGCCCTACAAAACCCTTGAACAATCCCCTTAAAACCCTGAAACAATCCCTACCAAAACCTGCACAACATCCCTTTAAAAGCCCTTAGACGATCCTCATGAATCCCTTAAACGATCCTCATGAAACCCTTAAACAATCCTTATAAAACCCTTGAAAAATCCCTATAAAACCCTTAAGACACCCCGTCAAACATCCATGGTTGGCACTGGTACCAGGGCCGGATGCTGACCCTGGACCTGGATGCGCGAGGCACCCGGGAACCCGGCAGACACGTAGCGCTGGAGCCTTTCCATCCATCCGTATGTCGGGCCTCAAGGGGCAGATCCACCAAGCGTTGTAGTGGTTATAGTTGTAGTGGTCATAGTCATAGTGATAACTATAATAATAACCATAATAATTACTATAATATAATATACTCAGTTATAGTGGTAACCATAATAATAATGATTAACTATTACTGTAATACTATTATTATGATTAATGGTTGTGGTTATATGATATGACAGTTATTATGACCACTACAACTATTACTGTAATGATATATGAGTATAGCTAATAGTTAATGGTATATGGTCAATGGTATAATGTTATATTACATAACTAACCATAATGGTTACTAATAATAGTTTAACTACAACCATAATGGTATATGGTTATATGATAACTATAGTGAGTTATATGAGTATAACAATAGCTATAATGGTTACTATAATGAGTTTATAATAGTGATTAACTCACCCACCAACCAGTAGTGGATAACTATAATAATCACCATTATACTCAGTAAATCACAATGGTTATAGTGGTCCAGTAGTTACATTGTACTCAGTAATGGTGATTGTTATAGCATAATGGTGATGATTGGTGATAAATTACCATGAAGCATAGGGGTTAATACATGATCAATGGTGATTCATGCTGAATGGTCATTACATAGTTATTACTGGTGATTTGATGATTAATCATTAATTGAGGGGTATAGTTATTAATGATCATAGTGGTGAATTAATGATTAATGGTGACTAATGATGGTGATGAATCCCAGTAACCTGGCTGGCTGGAAAATCTACCATTTGTTGCTGTTATCTCAGGGTTTCACTATAAAATATGGTCAAATTCCATTGCCAGGTTGGTTTACCAGAGGGTAGTTATAGTGATTAATGATTAATGGTGACTAATGCTTAATGGTCATTAATCACCAACAAGGAATAAGAATGGTGACTAATGATGAATCGTGATCAATAGTGGTGAAAAGTGGTTCATAGTGATTCATAGTGGTCGATTGGGGTAAATTGTTGTAGTGGTAAATTAGTCTAGTTGATAATGACTAGACTCATAATGGTTAATAGTGAATGAAAGTGGTGAATAGTGATTGATAGCGGTGATTATTGATTAAAAGTGATTAATAGTAGTGGTGATAGCCGTAACAGATCACCCATGTAGTTAGTGGAACGATTTATAGATAGTGGTGAACAACACATAAACAACAAAGCTACCAAACAGTTGGGAATGATAACCAATAGCAATAGCAACAGCAACCTGTCACGTTGTGTCGATTCTGTTCCCAGTGGAGATGCGATGCCTATGAAGAAATTGATGCAGTGACATGTTGAAGCTACACAGTAGTTTCCCAAGAGTAGATGCATTGGTATTTGGACAAACTAGGAAGATAGGGAACATGACAAGTTTTCAATTAGAAGTGGTTAACACCATGGAATCAGTGATCACAACATGTAAAATGACGTTGAATGTTGGAGTAAAGTATCAATCATAGCCATGAATTTTTGCCTATGGGGACCAACAGGACCTATGTACCAACCATATCAATTAGCGTTTATGATTCATCATGAACCGTCTATGGGCCGTCATGAACCATTCTTGACCACCACCCAAACATCAATCACCTACAACCATCAACAAAATTCACCAGCATGAGTCAACCATCATTATTAAGATTCATTGCTCATTACCCTTTGGCAAGCTAACCTGGAAGTTTGAAGTCACTATTTTTCACACCAAAACCAGCTATACACGGTGGATTTTCCATGCAACCAGGTGAGTTTGACAGAGGTGTAACCATCATGGATCAGCATAAACCATCATCAGGAACCATCATCATGAACGATTGATCATCATAGATTAAACTATCATCATGAACCATCAATCATCATAGATTAAACCATCATCATGAACCATTGTCAACCATTTTTAACCAATGTCAACCATTGTTTACCATTGTCGACCAGCATGAAGAGCGCATTACTCACCGTCAAGATCATCATTAGCCAACTATCAGTCATCAACTATTCACCATTACAGACCTCTATGAAGCATCAATTATAAACATCGTGTTGAAACCTTACTAATCATGCATTCAGCATTATGAACTTTTATTGATCATCATTGAGCATGATACAGATGTTATAAGTCAGTCATGAAAACATCCACTAAGATGTCATAAGCAATATAAAGATGTTATAAGCTAGTCATGAAACATCTTTCTAAACGATCTAAGCATCCAATTCATCCACTCCTTCAGCAACTGCCACCGGTTGCTGAACTTCAGATCGCAAGAGCCGACGCCGAGATGGCCATGGAAACGACAGCTGAGGCACTACTGCAGCGCGTTTGTGGGGTCACTGGTGAGCGATGAAGAATGGCTACAGAGCGGTACCTGCCAGTTCGTTCACTTAGGGGTTTAACAAGGGTAACTACCAGAAATTCTAGGGTTTATGACTGTTGAACTAGTTTACTTAGGTTTTTAACAAGGGTAACTACCAGAAATTCTAGGGTTTATGACTGTTGAACTAGTTAACTCAGGTTTTTAACAAGGGTAACTACCAGAAATTCTAGGGTTTATGACTGTTGAACTAGTTACTTAGGTTTTTAACAAGGGTAACTACCAGAAATTCCAGGGTTGATGACTGTTGAACTAGTTACTTAGGTTTTTAACAAGGGTACCTACTGTTGGATCCACAGTAGTAAAGCACCCCCCAAATTTGTGCATTATTTGGTTATTAACTAGGGCAACAACCGATTTATAAGTATACTTAAGCGGCTTATAAACCAACTTATAACCAGGGGGTACCACTCTGTATGATGGTTAGTGATCATGGATTGTTGGTGAATGATGGCTCTTGGTGGATTAATGGTGGTTAATGGTTGGGTGATAGTGCTAATGATGCTTAGCATTGGTTCAGTAGATGATGTTAATGATGCCCCTGAAGAATGGTTATTGATAGTTACTACCATCAGGGTTTATAATGAAGATATCTTGTACGATCAACCGTCCTACGAACGATCGCCCATGGGGATGATCGATGGTTGATTTTGATGAATGATTCTGGTTGATGCATGGTTTGTTAGAGACATTTTCTGGCTGGTGATTTTAGTTCAGTTCTTGTTTTCCCTAGTAATTGTTAACAAATGGCTGGTTGATTAATATGTTGACGAATGATTGGTTGGTTGGTTGATGAATTTGTCCATCTACTGTGGTAATTGTCAACAAAGGATTGGTTGACAAACGCGCATATTTCTCGTAGCGGTGGTGACAACCATCACCAACAACGGTCGACCTGGATGCCAAACGGGCGGGCAACCGCGGCGACGGTGGGGACCATGTTGTGTCGCTGGTGGTCGGTCACGCTGCACCGACTCGCTGGGGCATGGTAGGGCGAATAGCTGGAGAGGAGCCATGCAGATTCGAGTCATGACTGGATGGCTTATACTTCCACGAATTCTTAGGTTTTTGTTGTGTTTAACTGGGATATAGCTTTGGTTTACCATCAATAACCACTAAAAATGCATATATTTTTAGCAAGGGATCGACCATAAGCCACCAAGTCATAATTTGATTTGTTTGAATCAAAGCCAACGGTGAGTGAAATGAGAATGGATTTATATAAATGACATGAGCACTCCACATTTTTTAGAATGAATGTGTTTTTTGAATGTTTCAATTTGTTTGAATAAATATTGGCTGCGAAACAACCACCTGTTGTTGTGTGGTTGTTCACTCACTTCAAGATTATGCTTTGCTTGGATCCAACCTTGACTATATGTGGTGCTATTTGGTATGAACCCATCAGATCCCTGCTTTCAAATGTGGCAAATATATTTATATATATATATACATGATTCTACAATGTCATAGATATTAGCCAAATATTATGATTGGTTCTTACTTTCCATGACCAGTCATTCATACACCACCATCAACAATGAATAATTACAAGACTCCGCACAATAACAATACACCCTGAATTTCCAAGTGGTGCATGGTGTGTTTCTTTCCAAATCTGGATGTTGTAAGGCGCTTCCTTCAACGACGCCCCTCCCCTCTCTCTCCAGGCACATCTGAGTCAGGGGATCAATCGGGGATGGCCCAGCTGTGCATCATGAGATAGCCAACATGCTTAAGGAGCAAGTAACATCGCAATGGAATTCTCCAGGTTTTCTCCACCATTTCCAGGGATGTTTTCCCAGGGTTTTCCCAGGGAAAACGGTGGATGTGCATTGCCATGTTAGTTTACCAGAGGGTGTGTATGGTTGATATCAATGCTTCAGATGAAGAAAATGGTGCGATTCACCAGTTGATAATGGTTAATCGATGGTGAATCAATAGTCAAGCAGTGCTTACTTTAACCGATGCTTACTGTATAGTGTCATAGTGGTTAGTGGTGAATCATTTTTAACAACCGTTGATGGTACAGTATGGTTCATCGATATTTAATTGTTTCATGGTGAGTGAATGAATGCCAAGTGTTGATGTCAACTTGTTTCTGCGATGCAGATGATGCAGACTTCTCCATTGCTGGCTGATGAAAGGATATGGAAGATGACAAAGTGTTCACCAGTGACGTTGCGGGCGAAGTGTTCCTGCCAGAAGTGGCTAGTACAGTGGGTTCATGAACCCTTGGATGAAACAAAATATATATGTATATATGTAATTGTATATAATGTGTATATGTAAACAATAGGTTTATTTGTTTATTTACTTATCTATTCATTATTTATCTACCTGGTGCAACGATGAAGGAATCTTTTGCCTCGGAAAATTCCACCGTCAACAGTTCACATTGGTGTTTCCTGGTGATCATGATGTTGGGAATGGCACCAAGTCATTTCTCTAGATGACAGGTATCAGCGCATTTTCACCAGCATGACGGGTTGGTGTTCTTCAGCATGTTTGATTTTCCCCAATATTTTGATCTTAGGGATGGTTGATTGATTAACACATATTTGAGGGATGGCTGAACTAATCGCATATCACCAGATCAATGTTTACACCCGAACTCACTGCCTACGCAATATGAATCGCGGAATCTCGGATGCATCACGGGCTGGAAATCTCAAGGGTTAGCTATCAGCGCTGGCCCTTTCCTGGGCTGGGCCCGCTGCCAGTGCTGGTCCTGGATGCCTGGAGAATCCCTGGTTTTGTGGGGAAATGCATAGATTTCAGGAGCGAAGCGAAAGGTGAGACATCATAGAAGTGCAACTCAGAATTCTTTGATGAGTGACGAGCTTTGATCCATGGGTAGTTGACAAACGTGAATTATTGTTTCGTAATCTAACATGGCAATGGACAATCCACCATTTCTAGATGTTTTACCAGCTGGGCCATTTTCCAATGCTATGCTTGATTACCAGAAGGTACTATAAATATGGAGCAAATAATGCTTGGACGTCCTTGGTATTTTACCCCAAACTGTCATTTGTGAGTCATAATCAGATCAACCATGTGTTTAAAAGTCTTTTTCACTGTTGACTCGGTCAGGAGCGAGCCACTCGGTTCGTGTATGTGTGGCTAGTGGATAGCAGTACGTGAAACTTTGAACGCCTCCATGTCTTTCCGTTCCCATGTATACATGCTGCATAATTAGCCAAAGACCTGATCTCAGAAAGAGACATGACATGAGTCACCCTCCTAGATCAGGACTGGAAGAGAATCCATTTACAGCAGGTATCTCACACAAGTCAGGTATATCACATAAGTCAGGCATATCACTAAGCCATACATAAGCCAGGTATATCACTAAGCCCATCCCATCAGGACGACCGTTTAACAGTCAGGGCTCCCTGGCTATTCCGGTCCAGCGAGCTACGCTCTGCAGCGATGAAAAATCAGCTGTGAATTCGCAAGCCTGGCACGCCGTGCTGCGGTGGCACGCCGTGCCATTGGATGGGTTTGATGAGACCAGCCACCCCTATAACGATCGGTTTCAGATCACCAGCAGCTCCTGGTGCAGCAGCTAATGGGGGTTTTGCACCAAGAGCGGGTTTCCCTTTTGCTTTCTTTTTATAGGGCCATCCATTGAAAACAAACTTTAGGCAACTTGATTTTAATAGGCAGCTAATATACAGGTTATGGTTATATATCATATGGACAGATTAACAGAAAGGCAACCAGAGAACAAACTCTCATCTTGAGACCGCAGGTCCACCGGTAATCAGTTGCTGGTCTATCTAATCGTAGGTATACTCCCAACCAAAAAAACGTGTGATTCTTCTGCTTGGGAAATTGATGCTTCAGGGGATCACGATTGATGAACACGTTGACTTTGGACCCTGAAGGGTATTCCCTGTTCCCTTTCTGTCACAAGGCTATGGGTCAAAACCCTGTATCCCTGGTTCCCCATCATTAACCATTGTTTTCCCTACTATTGTTGGTTATTAATTATCCCCTATTATTGGTTGGGTGATATTGACCCATAGCCAAATCATTCTGAATGGCTTCAGGGCAACTTGAGGGTGGTTGGAAATGTCATCGAAAAGTGCAAGCCGCCTGGCAGTACAAAACAAGGAACTGCCAGTGCTGGGTAGACGGACAAGAATCATGTATTTGCTACCGGGTTTCGATCATTGCAGGATTTGTCGGTGGATCATTGTTTCTGTGGGGCATTTGCAATCACTCAGTGTGGAGCGTTCAATTAAAAGCTATTTGCCATTACCAATCATTATTGACCAATATTAACAATCTTAAAAGCACTATTGACCATAGACACTTGGTGGATCTTGGTGGATAATGGATAGACTCAGTGGCTTGGTCCACTTCTTTTAGCGTGCTGATGACAAAACCCGCCCAAGTTACCCCTGCTGCAGGGGTTGCCGGACATCATGAGGAGCATGTTGATCTTGGAAAGCCAACCGTTGCATTGGTGAACTGTGAGATTGATAAAATCTCTACAGATTCTTTTTTTGTTTGAGTGATGGCGGGCGTTGAGTGCTGCAAGTCGCTTCATGGACAGGCCCAGATTGGGGCAAAGATGCCATTTGTGCTACAAAGCACAAGGGAGATTCGTGGTGGCTGCTGGACTAACTAGCGTGCAGGGCCGGTAACAACGAAAAGCGTTGTTGTCGTGTGTTTGGGGTATGCAAACCATCTAATTATAGATAGTGAGCAGTGCCACTCTATCTTGCAGTTACGATTGTTGGGCTGTAGAAGGCAACAAAGCAAGAAAAGGTGAAAGAAGGTTGGAAGAAAAAGAGAGAAGGGACCCAAGAGTGACTATCATCGTTTGCTCAAGCATGGTCATTATTCATCAATCCATTCATAGTTGGATGAAATACATTGAAAGATGGAGATTGAATAAACCCGCTCTTTGTTTGTCCATGACTTGGGCCCCAAACTGAGATGAGGACCATTGACCATGTTCTCGTGTTGAAGTAAGATGCACGATGTGGGGGTGCATGTTTTAGAAGTATTCAATTCGGTACATATTCTCTGGGTCCGGGTATGTGCCAAAATAGGGTCACCAATAAACCACCAAAAAATGATCATTTTACTTACCCCTTTGGTTTTGGGGGCACCACTATTTTGGCACATACCTGGAAACAATAGGACAAGTTAGGATAACCTTTGACAGCCTTTAAAGATTACTTTACTTCGAGTGATCCCCACGATGACGTAATATAGTAAATCACAGAGATACATTGTTGAAATGCATGACGCCAGAGATACATACATACATACATACATGCATGCATGCATGCATGCATACATACATACATACATACATACATACATACATACATACATACATACATACATACATACATACACACATGCACATGCACATGCACATGCACATGCACATACACATACACTTTCACATTTACATATACATACACATTTGCATACATGTACACATACAGACATTTTTCTCATAGGATTTTTTAATTATACAAATATTTTCTTGAAAGATACCTATATCTTTGCATACACATACACAATCACATGTTCATAGACATACACAATCACACAGACATAAACACACACACAAACACAAATACATACACATACACAAATACATTGACATACACATACACATGCAGATGCACATACACATACACATAAACAAACGCATACGCAAACACAATTGCATATACACACATACACAAATACAATTACATATACAAACACATAGGCATACACCTATACATATACAAACACATTCGCTTACACATCTGACATATTTTCTGGCATTCTATCTGACATAAATTTCTGGCATTCTTTCAATTTGGCATTTACTTCTGGCAGAGCATTGGCGGTTGAGGTCCAACGGTGCACGCTGAGATCGGACATTCGCGGTTGAGGTCTAGCGGCGCACGCGGAGCTCGGACATTGGAGGTTGAGGATGAGGAAGGACGGAAGGAGTGCTTTGATAAAACCTAATAGCCCTCACCTGACAGGCGGGGAAAAGCACAGCCGGAGGCTTGTGGGCCCAAACGGACGTGAAGCAGGATTAGCTGGCAGCACATTGGGAGAGATATCTTTTCATAGGATTTTTGCAGTTCTAGATCCTTCCAATTCTTGGACACTTGAATTGAAACGGAAAGGCCTGTTGTGAGCGGTAAGTTTTGCAAGTCTTGGGGAAATTTCAGGGAAGATATACATCAAGCTGATGCATTTTATTCTCATTACAAGAGTCTCTGCATACATACAATGTTTTGCTCAGCACAATGTTTGTCAGTCACTTTCTAAAAATCTCACAACCATCTGAAAGCATTAGGATTAATCTAGATTAATCTAGATTGACCTCGACGAGTCTGACTACTGGAGTAGTTGCCAAATCTTCTTATTTTTGTTGTTTGTTTTGTTTTTTTTGTTTCTTTTGGTTTTTTTGGTTCCTGGCCCTCGGGGTGTCCCTGCAGGTCCTGGGGTGTCCCGGTCCTTGAACAACGTCGGCGGCCGCCTTTTGCCACCAATGGCTGGCCTTCCGGCACCACTCCCTGCCCGTACTTCGCCCGTTTCGTGATGTGCAAGAGGGGCGGGGGCTGGTGTATGAGCGGCAGTGGCCCGGCCGCAGGGAGAGAGAGAGAGAGAGACAGAGAGAGAGAGAGAGAGCGCGCAAAAAACTGAGGCAGGGCGGCTGGTCCCGCGTGCGGGCCGAGCCTGTCGGCCCGTGCACATATGTCCCATACTGGGTATGGGACCCGCGCGCGTAGGGTCGACCCAAAGCGCCGGTCTGTTCCGGAGGCGACGCCGTCTCCTACCCGGTGCCCCAGAAGGTTGTGACCTGATCGCCCATCAACGGTGAATAATAGGAATGTGTCAATTATTCCAGTGATCATTTTAAGTATAAGCATGTTTTGGGGGGAATTCTAGATTCCAAATTAATTCAGACTAATCTGAAGTCTTCTTCCTTCATGAGAATGCCGGCTCTCAGCACTGGTCCTTTTCTGACCTTCTGCTTCTAGTCTGGTGCCGCCTGATGGATCCTGATCCTAATTTCTTTTCGTTACCTGAATCATTCTTGGGTAGTAATATGGTAATGTAGTGCAACACATGGAATATATGATGCCATAGGAAAAAATTGGCCATACATCATAGAAAGAACTTTGGCTGCAGTACATATTCACTTGCTGGGGGCACGCCTTGGAAACACAATAATGGTATCTGGCCTCCTCACAGTCTTAGTATTCACTAGAAGACTGCCATGAGTGACAGTGCCTTGTGTCGCCCAGGAAAAGCTGCGGGAGAACGTTGTTGACTGGTACCGACGTCGCCCCGATGAGTACAGTGCTTTCGTGGCAGACGCTGGGCGCGGGAATGCGAGGTTGGGGTGTTCCTATGCGAGGTTGGGGTGTGCCTTGAATGCCCCGGCCGGGGCCATGGAGCTATCTAGGCTGATGTGTGAACCAAGATGTGTGGGAAGACGGACATGGGATATCCAAGAACAGGGACACAATGAGCATTCAAGTGCTGTTTGGGGCCATGATATTTTGTTTCCAAACCTGTGGGTGTGCCCATGCCCAAAACCGCGTCCTTGAAGTGCACCCTTTCTGGAGGCACGGACAGGTCTGCGCAGCTGCGCAGAAACCATGCTAGCCATGAGTAGGCTTACCAACAATTATGAACCATTCAAAATCATCAATGACCATAAGTAGTTTTCATAACCACAACAAGCCTTCTCATTCACCCATGAAACAGTAGCAACCACAATAATGATCATTGGTCATCAACAAACCTGATAACCATTAATAAACACAAGTATGCGTAGGAACCATAGCAGTCATACTCGTGTGTTTGGGTGGCTAGTGTTTCATGATTGTAGTGGACATGGCTAGTATGATGGTTGTTCTGAGTGAAGTCTGATGATTTAAGGTGTTATGTTATGATGGTAGCCCAATGATTGGTTATGATGCATGAGTATCCCTTCTAATTATTTTGAACTTGTGCTCTAGCCATCATGGATATGTCAACTATTACCAGGAAGAGGCATGGCAAAACATAGTATTTTTAAATTTAGATATGCGCGCCACTAATTAATTGATCAGAAAAGGGCTTCTGCTCAAACCAAAACATACAAATATCAAAACCATAGCCAACAAATGGCCAACAAAACATAGTAACCATAGCTAGCGAGAACAATTAGCACATATCGATGCCAAGCCTGTCTTCTTGGATGCTTTGCTGATTTGGTAGCTCACTGCATGGGTTTCCATGATTATAAGCATTGTTTTGAAGTACATGGCTTCGATTATGGTTGCTTTTGGTGAGTTATGGTAATTTGGTACTGTCACGAAAGCTAGCGTCAGCTAGCTGAAGTTGCTTTTGCTTGAGCCAGTAATTGGCAGGGACAGGACTTCCAAAAGCTGCAAACCGTTGAATAATTCAATAAAAAGGCCCCCCCAGGCTCAAGTCCCTCCAGGGCCGTTTCTGTTGCGCTATAGTTTCTACTTGTTGCAATTCTCTTCAGCATAGTTTCTACTTGTTGCAATTCTTTTCAGCAATCATGAATGCAAGCTTTGCCATGCTAGCTTTCGTCACTTACCCTTGGCCCCAAGTCAAATATTGGAAGTGTGGTGGCCAGGGAGTGAGTGAAATGGTAGAAAAGTGCCTCATTTACTTACAATCATGATGGACATAGTCATTGTGACCTGTTTACATAAGTCTGTGGGGGGCTAAAACTAAAGGATAGAATACAAGAAGTCTTGTGAAAGCGGCTCACAATACGCTGATGACTGAATTTTTGAAGATTTCTAAATCTTTTTGATGGGCCCAATGGAGCTGCAGTTTCGGCGTCTTATGTTTGCAACGTTCCGAAAGCAGGGTAAGCCGTCATTGATGTGACGAACTGGACTCTGCCGAGATCAACTCCAGTACTGGGTCGGGTTGGGTTTGGGACCAACTGGCACGCCCGCCATTTGCGGGTGACATTCCCCATTTGAAATTTTAAAAGAACGGAAATCAAGAACCAACAAGGTGGATGCCAACATAGCAACAAAAAGAGCAACAGCAACCACAACAACGGCAACCACCGCAGCCATGAAAATGGCCTCAACTAAGACCACGCCCTGCATGGCTTCCTTCCCAATTGCTTGGCTCTTGCCATCGCCTCCAGACACACATGGCCCGCGTGATCAGTCGAATGGTGGAGGAGCACGACCAGGCGCGGCTGTGATCATAAGAAACGTACCGAATGACGATGCCACCCTTGCCTCCAAACCGCGACTCACAAGTCCTCGTACCTGAAATCCATGATCGATGGCATGGTCAGAAAGCACGACGAGGCGCGGCCTACCAGCTGTCCGTCGCGCTATCTTCCAGGCCACTTGCAGGCCGAGATAGATTCAGAGGAGGCGCGTCAGCGTACCTCCGCAACTCGTTCACGGCTCCGTGGAGGCCAAGATAGATGGAGCGGAGGCGTGCTCAGCGTGCAAACATTGGAGGGTATGCTTTCGTGCCCTCCCTATTCCACGGCCCGTGGGGCAACAAATTAATCAGCCATGGTGGAAAATCAAAAATTTCTGATCCCTTCAATGATAAAAATTGTTGATCGCTTGGCGCGTTATTTTTCTTGCGCGTATGTGGGCTAGGGGGGCTCATGCGCCTTCTGCCTGACTTTCGGTTTTCCCCCCATTCTGCCTTGAGCTGGCATGGCGTCTCTCAACTCCCGGGCGCTGCTTCATTGGGCCAGTGCCGCAGGCTTTTCGTGGTGTGTTGCGAAGGGATCCTGCAGACTTGAAAATTCAGAAGAGATGCTTGGGAGATTCGCGCAGGGTTCGTCAATGGGTGTATGAAAAGTTGGGGGCGTCGCGTGCATTTGTGCAACATCCAAATTTCTCTTTCCGTTTGGCAACATATTGCCTTTTCCAGCAGGTGGTCTGCCAGCCCCTGGTGCGCGCGGTGGCGCTGTCACAGCCACTGGTTGCTTGCTCCAGAATTTGGCTTTTGCCGAAGAAGCGTTGCTTCCGCAAAGGGCGCAGGTGGATTGGGTAAAACGCAAGTGCGGCGCTGCTTTCCTGCACACTGAATGTGTATTCAGCCCATATGGTCCAGCTGGGGTCATTCAAAATGGGTGGGGCTCTTCATGCATCATGTCAGCAGTATTGTGGCAGAACACGATGCCATGCTGCGAGGTCATGTCACCGTTTTGAGCGTAATTTCATCACTGCACTAATAGCAACAGTGTACCCTGCCATTGCTTTATGCCCGTGCCAGGTGATCAGCTGGAAAAAATGCTGAAGACTAGCAGTATGGAAGAAGATCTTCCAGCTCATGAGGCTTCATGATGCTTCATGATGAGCTGGTGAATCAGGTGAGCAAACATCAGGCGTTCATCCAGATCGGCTCGAGGCATCATGCTGCGTGCCGTCGGAGCATTTGCCCTGGCCGGCCCAGCTGTTGAAACCGGTTCCGGTTCTTTCGCGGACAGGGTTCTCGTTTCTGGTTTGTCGTTCCTTGTTTGTTGTACGTTGTTTGTTGTTGTTGTTGTTGTTGTTGCTGTTAGGCTATCTTTTGTTGAAAGATTAAGAACCATTACTTCCCCAACAAGTTTTTGGATAATTTCATTCAGTTGAGGCAAATGAGCCAATCTACGCCCATCCCGAATAAGATTTTGGCGTCATCGTCGTGGAAAACCCGCTGTGAAACATGCAAAAACCGAAAGCATTCGGAAGAGGGGTTTCAGAAATCCTTCATTCAAAGAAAGGCTCGGGAGCCAAAGTTCTTACATTGTCTTGTCTTCATTTCAATGAACAAGGCATTATTCTTTTCTATCAGTATTCAATTTTCATTTTATTATATACGCAGATTTTTGGGGCATTATTCTGCAACATCAAATCAAACTCAATACATAGATTTGTTCTTGCATATGTTTTCATGTCAGTAGATTATGTATATTCAAATGCGCGTGAGTTTTTTCAATATATACTTCTACATTTGAATAATATTTATAAAAACATATTTTTAGATATATAGATATATTTAAATATATAGATATATATATATATATATATATATATCTAGATATATATATTTATATTTATATACGTATATATAGATTTTTATTTTTATATATATATATAAAAAAATCATATTTTTCATATATATATAT
>VSDK01005328.1:237793-317061 GCA_009767595.1 Symbiodinium kawagutii | reverse complement strand
GGATATATTTATATATATATATATATATCAATTTATTTTATTGTAAATATACTAATCTATTTCTTGATTCTTTATTTTGGTGTATTGTTTTCATTTACATGAGTTTGTATATTTTTCAACAATATATTTAGATATTGATACACATAGCTGCAAACATTGAAAATGACCGATGCTTTGAAATTATAACGTGCCTGGAGTACATAGAATATGGAATTGGATTTTCAAGTCCCAAATAGGGTCCCGGAATTGAAACAAAAAAACATATACACAGAATATATTTCAGCACCCGGGAGATCGAAAAGGATGAACCCGGGACGACGAAAAACATATACATAGAATACAGGTGAGATCGAAAAGGATGAACCTGGGACGACGAAAAACATATACATAGAATGTGTTCAAGCCCCCGTGAGATCGAACAAACAAGAAAAAACATGTACATAGAATATGGAATCTTACGCTGTTGATAATGTTGATACTATTGACAATTAATTGTTCTTTACACCCATGCTAAAAATCAAAAGAAGAAATTTGAGAGAGAGGACTTACTTGATTGGCTCAACATAGTTCAACTACATATACAGGGTCCAAATGGTTAGAGATTTTAGCATGGTAAACTCCGGTGTCAAAAGTGCTGTTTTAAGCACATTCTTAGGCACGTACAGGGATTCTCGCACGACCTGAAATACCAACTACACTGTATACGGCTTCATGGTTAATAATGAACAGGATTAGACAGGTGATATTCTATCTACCCGGTTGCCCAACCTGATTGGTTCAAGTAGATGGTCCAAATGCTTGGACAAGAGAGTTTCAAAGCCAACAGAAATGGTCAATGGTTTAGAGGAATATTCATAGTTGAGAATGTACAAGCTGGTGATATCAGTTTGTCAAAACATTTAATGAGAACGGTCAATACAAATAGTTTACAACGGTTGATACTAGTGGGGGTTGATGGAAATCGCCTATGGCAGTATGAATTCTATACATGTTAAAAATCAAGAATGAACACTTCATATTCTATGTATCCGGTTCTGCAACCTGATCGGTTCATCAGGTAGTTAGTTCTTGGGTATCGATACGGTATCGTAATATTCTATGCATTCGGTTCCCCGAATTGATGAGTTTAACTACAAAGCGCTTACAAGGGCTATATCCTTGGAATTGCTGATGTTTCGCTGTCAACGACGTCAGCCATCCTTTTATATTCTATGTATATGTTCTTGCCACATCGTATGTATATTTACTCTAAATATTCTATGTGTGTATTATCTTCCATATTCTAAGTATTTTTAAGAGCGACGTCACCTACGGAATTGAAAAAAAACATATTCTAAGTATTCTAGGCAGGTTATAATTGCAGGACTTTCCTGCGCGTGCGCCCATCTGTTTTTTGACATTGCTCGAAAGACCCGAAAGGGCTCTTTTTTCGGACTTTTTTGTATAATTTCACATGTGTTTTGGTTCACACGTTTTTCATTATATTCGTATTTTTGTCTACATGTATCTATGTGTATTTACTTTTTCACATATGTACATTCAAATGTTTCAATAAATTTCATTTTTGTTTTTATGTTGGTTCAATTGTTTTACATGGCCAAATTTCCATCTATATTCATTTATATATATATATATATATACATTTGCGTGTGTGTGTGTGTATTCTTGAAATTTTATGGAAAAATAACTATATACATTTTTTTTTATCTATGTGTTTGATTTTTGAACAAATCATTTTTTGACACATGTATTTTGTGCGTGTATGTATACCGGGCATGCATGTGCACATTGTCACATCTATCCATCTTCATCGTACCCTGTACATCATTCAACGGTGGCATTCCGCACCGCAAACATTTTTCAATGTGAATTTTTCATGTGGTCTGATTGATCAGTCATGATGAACCCAGTATGTTGTTCATTAACCACTGTGCAGCTTTGAAGGTGCCAGGATGCCAATAGACAAACGCATGGGGTCAATGTTTGGAGGCAAAGCAGCATTGTTGCTGCATTAGTTTTTGCGCTTCCGATGTTCCATCCAAAGCAAAAGCCGGTGCCATCAAGTAACATGAACATTACGGTGCAATTACGCAAAGTGTCGTTCTTCTTACGATCTATGCAATCATTGAACCCAACAATGCCACAATGCCAACTGTGGTTGCCAGTCATAGACATGTGGGAAATGCCTGCCCAAATAAATGCAATGGTGAAGTTGGCTGATGATTGCTTTTGTTGGGAGGACCATGATGGGCTGTTTCAGCACCCTGCATGGACAGCCAATGCCGAAACGACGCGGTCCTCTTGGCCCAAAGATCCTCAGAGCGTAGGGCGCCAGAACACCTGGATGGTGATAAATAGCGAGGGTCGTGAAACCCAAATAATGTGGCACAGTTGTTGATGATCACATGTTTCCCTTGTCATGTGGTATGTTTACAGTTATTGCCACAGCAACATAATTCATGAAAAAATTATAACTTGACCGCAGCCGTTGATCACAACAGTGGTGACACGTTGTCAATGGTCAGTTCCAAAGAACCGTGGCCAACATCAATGTGCCTTACAGTACCAGGGTGGCCTCATCAATGTGCTTTGTTGGTGCTAGTTTCCCTTCCTAACCATTATTAACCCCTATTATTAACCATTAACCATCATCAACCATTATTAAAGATTAACCATTGTTAAACATTAACCATTATTAACCCCATTACTAACCATTATTAACCATTAACCATTGGTTGGTAGCTTCCAGGGTGGGTCAGCTGGTCCCCATCAGTGCGTTGTCATGGCGCCATGGCATCCACCTGGCGCTGTGTCGTGGTGGCCCTGCAAGTGGTAGCTGCAACTCAGCAGCACCGGGCAATCCGATGCAGTGATGGCCATTTTCCAGGGGAAAAATAGACACCAAGTGGTTGGGTAGTTTGGGATCGTGGTGGCCGTTTTCCAGGGGAAGTATTCGGGTAGTTTCAAGATGATTCGTTAATATTCAGACGTTTTCGAACGATTGTGTCCCACCTTAGCATCCGAGCTGCTGGTCCCAAGTGGTACACACATTATGTGCGTAGGCACTGGTGGCAGTACCGCGCATGTTTCCAGTTACCACCGAAAGTTGTGACTAGAAGGATGGGAACAGCAGCGAAATGGAGGATAGTCCGCTGGACATGTTTCAACAAGAGGACGGCTCAACCTTGTATCGTTCGTCCCTGTAAGCCCCTAGCCTAGTGTTTCTACACCCATGTGGTGTCTTAATATCCGTCATGACCTATAGACTTCCACACAAATGAACCACACAATGTTGTTGGGTCATGATTGAAGAGAGATTTCCAATATCATGTTCCTGCTTTGATGATTGTCATGTGTTCCAGAGCATGAGTGCTCATGTTGCATAATTGCATCGCTTCTCGTCGTGGGTTTTGTTGATTCCCGTACATATTTTGGTGGATTCTGTTTACATGCCTGTGTTCATCAACCACCATATGATATCAGGGTGAGGTTTAGCCAGAAGCTTAGTTTTTTGGTTTTTTAGGGATATGATTGATTTACCATATAGCCTTTCAAAAGTTAGACTCATGCGGAAGTCGTTTTGCTGGTTCAAAACCAGGAATCTTCATAATCCCACATCCACAATCGACTGAGTTGATGAACCATTCAGCCGGTTCTCCCAAGCAGTTGATTATGTTAATGGTAATTTAACCAGGGATCATTTTTTTATAGCGACCCATCATTATAACCACTGCTTGCAACCCAAAGCTGGCTTAATCATAACTATTGAATGTATTCATATTTCATTTTCCCCACATTTATCCATCCCACTTTTATCGATGGTTGATTTTGGGGCTACCAGCAGCAATTATCAGGCCCAAACCAAATTATTACCTATCTTTGGCGAATCAGCCAAACTGCACGGAGTTGTTCTCCCATCCCTATATGAATATGGATGTTCGCTTTCCCCCATCATCAACCATCATTGGAGGTATAACCCCTACAAAAAATCATTAACAATGAACCATTGTCAATGAACCACTATCACCCACTATCAACCACTATACTATATCACCCCGCATCCCATAATAATCATTAATTATCAGCCATTGGCCATTACCCAAACATGCCAACCATTATCATCCATTAACAATCAACCATCATCAACCATCATCACCCCGCATCCCATAATAATCATTAATTATCAGCCATTGGCCATTACCCAACCATTAGCCATTCACAATCAACCAATGGGGATTACCAACCATTACCAACCATTATTGTCAACCAACCATTGCCATCACCAACCATTGCCATCACCAACCATTGCCATCACCAACCATCACCAACCAGCATCCTATAATAATCATTAATTATCCGCCATTGGCAATCAACCATCATTCATTAAGAATCAAGCATCAATTCATGGCTCAATCATCCATGATTACCCAACCATTATCATCCATTAACAATCAACCATCATCAACCATCATCACCCCGCATCCCATAATAATCATTAATTATCAGCCATTGGCCATTACCCAACCATTAGCCATTCACAATCAACCAATGGGGATTACCAACCATTACCAACCATTATTGTCAACCAATACCAGCCATCATCAACCATTGCCATCACCAACCATTGCCATCACCAACCATCACCAACCATCACCAACCATCACCAACCATCACCAACCATCACCAACCATCACCAACCATCACCAACCAGCATCCCATAATAATCATTAATTATCCGCCATTGGCAATCAACCATCATTCATTAAGAATCAAGCATCAATTCATGGCTCAATCATCCATGATTACCCAACCATTATCAGCCATTAACAATCAACCATCATCAACCAGCATCCCAGCCATGCTTCACCGGCACGGGCCAGGTGTCCTCGTCCCTGGATTTCTTGGAATGCACCGGCGACACCTTTCACCCGGCCTGGCGCCGCTTCAAGGAGAGACGCCAGGGCGCCAGGGACACACGCGCCACGGCGGGGCGCCCATGGGATGGCTATCCGTCCCTTGTCCTGGTAGGTTGATTGCTGAAGACAAGTCAGATAAGTGATTTTATTGATGTTTTTTTAAAACTGATTTTATGGTTGTGTGATTCTAGCTAGCGGATTCAACCCACTGATAGCCATCAAAGTCAAAAAGTATAGTTAATTATGTGATTTTCAAATAGTTTTTTTGTGATGGTGATTTCGTTGATGATGTACGGGGGTTTCCACAAGGACATGATCCTACTTGTGTGATGACGGTCGTTGAAATTGCATGAGTGGGAGAAACCGAATGGCATTGCAATAGATACTTTTTTATGCCCAGGGTAGCGCAAATATTGAGAGAATACACCGCCCACATTTGCAATACACCCTGGTAATGCCCTCGGTCAAATCAATTTGAAAAGATAGAACATGAAAAAACACTCGCAAACAGATTCGGATTTTTCCAACTTGGTCAGGTTGGTTGGCAAAAAAAACATTCAAGCTTAATTAGAAACCCTTCAACCACCAGTTGTATCATCAGTGATCAGTATTAACCTTAACGATTGACCACTCATTAAGCATAGTTGGTAGCCATCTATGACTCATCATTGCATCATCAGTCATCATGGACCATCACGAACCATCAGATCCTGGATGCTCAGCAGGAGCGTGTTTCTATCTCCATCCAACTGAACCCAGCCTTCCACAGGGCTGAAGAAGCCATGCTGACAGGGCTGTTGATGGCGACCTGAATGATGAGTTAGCATGGTGAAGGAGATCAAGGATGGTATGTACAGGTAGTCATTAAGGAGAGTTAAATTCAGTTGGATTGTGTCTAAACAGATCTACACGGAGTTTTAACAGAATTCAACTATTCTACATATTGAGAGTTACTAATTTAGTCAATTCATCCTGTTTAATTGATGGTCAAGTAATGATTTTTGATGAAGAATATGATGGTGCATGATGATGATGATGATGATGATGATGATGATGATGATGATGATGATGATTCTTGGAGATCCTGCTGTAAATGAGGATGAGTCGATAATGAACACTTCCATTACAAGTAATAGTTGTCAACGGTTCAATGTTCCTCATATCTGCAGTAATTAAACCATGGGAAACCATGAGCAATGTAACATTCCATACACATCAAACAATCATGAAACACGATGCCATGTACCATTGTTTGTTATTATCATATATCATGAAGAATTAACAAGTAGCCTTCTCATCCACCTTCCGAGTCGCCCAATCTTCACCTCCAGACTGTGGTGTCCTAGGAGAACTTGCCTTCAGAAGTGACGCCATCCACGGAGTTGTCGGACCTGAGCGAGGTGACCAACCAAGCATCCCAAGAGTGATGGAGTGGTTCAGCATGGGGTATTCATAATGGTGATTTGGGTTGTGTCTATAGGGGCTATGAGTTGGCTATGACCATGAATAGTCAGTAAGGATTAACAGTTGATAATGGTTTCAAGGGTTAGTTGGGTATTCTCAATTTCGGGTGACCCCTAAAATCACCCAGGCTGATCTTTGGGGATGACGTGGGGGTCAAATCATATTGAGAAACATCCATTTGATGGGTTGACCATGGAGAATTATGCATAAAAGTACTTTATATATAGTAATTAGTTATTTTACAGTGGTTCCAGATTCCAGCTACTGGTTATTTGGTAATGGTTATTCACAGTCGTGCTTCCCAGTAGTTGAGTTCTCACAAATTTCAATGTCACCGTGATTTTGATCAATGACTAAGTATCATTATTGACCACGGTTTTTACCAAGGACAAACCGAGGGCAAATTTGATCAGGTCTTATGAATTGGTATCAAGTTCAGGCTTAGCCAAGCGTGAATGTCAGTGATTTACCCATGGCAAAGGGTTCGTGTCAATGTCATGGTGACCTCATTCGTGAAAGTAGCTTGATAGGGGCTAATGCTGTCCAAACATTTTATTTCAGCATTTTTGACAAATGCCAGTTATACATGACAACACCCCTGGATTGGATAGTTTCCTGCAACCAAATTCTAATTGGTTGGTTGCACACCCTTCTTCGTGAATTGCGCTTCAAATGTCGTGAATTGGTTCGTAATTTCGATCCAGAGAGTCGTCCCCATCCACAAAAACCTCAGTCCTTCCCCTCAGAAGCTGCGTAAGACAGGCTCCTCATTGGGATGATGTTGCCATTGTTCGTTCAAATCTGTCAGCAATAGCGTGTGTATGGAGTGTAGATCAGTATTCTATCAGTATTCTATCAGTATTCCGTAGGCTTGTAGCCCTAAGAAACAGGTTAACTATACCAATGGTAGATCCATGTTCGGAGACCATTATGAATTTTGATTGTAGCGCAAGCAAGACACTGCAAGGTGGGGCCTCTATTATAAGTTGGTCATCAAGCCATTGAAGTTTAGGGATATCTACCACAACTGGTAGTTGCCCTCGTTAGAAAGCAACTTAGCTGACTAGGGCCCCCCCCTTGTATGGGTGCTTCATAACTAAGGCTTTCTCATGTCAGTGGTGGGTTTTTTTTCGGTTGACCCCAAGTACCTCCCGTTACCATTTGATGGGCGCTTTTTGTTTCGCTTTGCAGATCTCCCATTACCCAAGGTGGTTTCAGAGGGTCCAGTACTGGTAGAAGCTCTGACATTAGTAGTTGTATCACTATGTCTGACTTTTGTTAATTTGTATTGCTTGGTGAATATTGTTTGGTGTTACTGATCCTGCTCTTGATTTTCAACCTTGGTAGTGTAGTACCTTGTACCACTGCCAAACACTATTTGAAATGTGATATTGACATGTTGTTTTCGATATTCTCCCGGTACTCACTTTGCAATATGAGTATTGTTTCCTATTCGCTTTGTATAACTCATTTGATCGTCAGACTACATGGTCGTTTCTCAAAATAGGGGTGCCCCAAGTCAGATCATGAATAGTGATAAACCAACCATGGTCCGCTATGGCTTGAGAACCCCCGATGTGCACTATTGGTCACATGGGTGCTTCTCAAAAATGGAGACCCCCACAATCATCCAGTTTATGCACAGTACCATTTATGGTAATAAACCATAACTTTAGGGTGCCCGCAATTCTGAGAAGCATCAATGTAGCAGTTGTTCAACCATTATTGCTGGATATGATCCCCTATTGTTAACCATTATTTTCCCAGATGAAGCCACTATTATCCATAGTTAACCCCAGAAAATCCTTCGGTTTTCCCCATGATCGACCATTATAATCCCTTATAAACAAATCTTGATGGCTAGAACCCCTGCAAAAGTCCATTAAGTCACTTCTAAATCCCAATAAACCCTGATAAAACCTTCTACGATCTGTTAAAAGCCTTATAAGATCCTTATAAAACCTTACGAAACCCAATAAATCCCTTATCAAACCTTCCAAAACCCACTGAACCCTTAAAAAGCCTACTAAACCCTTATATGACCTTCTAAAACCTACAAAACCTGATTAAACCTTGTAAAACCTACAAAACCTTTTTAAAACCTTCTTGAACCTGATGAATCCCTCATAAAACCTTTCAAAAGCCTTACAAAACCTCACAACTCAAAACATTGAGAACCAGTCACGACGACCATCTGCTGGGTCCATGCTGCGTCCAGCGTCAGGCCAAAGCCTTGCTGGAAAGCATGGAGGCGAGCTGCACACAGCATGGCGTGCTATGAGAATGATCAACCAGTGGTTTATTGATTCTCATAGGGTATTGGAAGGGGAAACAATGGTTATGACTATGGTTAGTAATGGCCAATAGTAGGGGATAATATCAACCGGTGGTTTATCAACCAGTGGTTTATCAATGATTGACTATACGAGATAACAAGCAATCATGATGGGAAAGATAAGGGTTAAGAATACATACTGACCACACAAGGCGGTGGCGGAAGTTTCCAGAGGCGGCAAACTGTAGGACAAGAAGGTTGTTTGAGATGCAGTGATGGTGTGGATTATGGATGCAAATGAATATGAAAATCATGATGATGATGATGATGATGATGATGATGATGATGATGATGATGATGATGATGATGATGATGGTGACCCATCACTTTCTAACCATATCCACTGTTATTGATTATCATCAACCGACCCATGAATGACTGTCCGTTACTCTCAGCATCCATGATTATTCATCATTCTTTATCAACTCTAGATGATCCCGTCAATGAGTCCATTCATCAATCATCTACCATGAATAACGCTGAATATTTCATCAAGTACCTCGTCAAATCATTCATCAATTAACCTCTCATTGAACTGATTGAAGCTTTTATCGAAGAGTTGAGCGTCCACTCCATGACTCCTTCATCAACCCAGCGCAGGGGCGACGGCGCGGTACCGAGGCCGAGGAAGACTTCGACTGGGCCCAGGCAGTCTCGGACTTCAAGGATCGGCTTCGGGGCGACATCACCACGGAGGACCTAGGTGGGGCGCCGGCAGCGGCAGAGTTTGGTTGGAGATGATGGTTGGGAAGTCGGAAATTGCTGGGAGATGTTTTAGGTATTGACTTCTTCGATATGTTTGCATGGTCTTTGTTGACATGATATGTGGTGAACTATGTATTTTATTGTTGTCGATCGGACGTTTTGTTATTTGATGAATACTATAAACACACATGTGCTATGCAGTTCAGCAGTAGTGGATTCTGCAGTTCTGCTGCATTGTTTTTTGTTGGAGAATTGTTATTTCCGATGTTCAGTCAAGACCGTCAGCAATCCTAGCAGACTGAAGAGCTGGATGGTCACCATGTGCGTCACTCACCTCGATGGTTTCCTCGGATTGAACGACACTATTCTGTGTTGACCTGATGTTAACAGACATGGAGTCAGTTGAATGACATTGAATGACACTATCCCAGATTCAGAACCTGATGCTTGTACAGTTTTCTTTGGGTTTTTCTTTGGCCAAATGCACTGAAAGCACTCTAAAGCATCTTCAGGCAACAGATCCATTGGTTCAAGGATCCGTGGTGGCTAAAACCGTCCATGATTCAAACCATCCATGTTGGTCGCAAACCATCATGCCTAGAATACATGTAAACCATGATAAAGCAGCAACCATCAAGTAGGAATCAACCATCACCAGGGATCATCTATTGGTGCATACATTAATCATTTAACCATTACCAAGCATCTTTTGGAGGTAAATATCAATCAATCATCCACAGAATCAAGCATGGATTCAACACCCAGCATTGTTTCTTCTGGCGATCCTAAGTGTTCACCATGACCGTGTGCAGATTGTGTTTTGACTCGCCATTTTCCACATGTGCAGGTCCGGGTGATTTCTTCTTAGTTGTTCGGGCAAACCCGCTACGCGTCTACCAAAACCCACAAAAGACGGGTTGTCCATGCGTGCTTTGACAAGTAGGCCATGGTGCCTGCTCTGGCGTGGCAGCATCTTGCCCGCACCTATGGATTTCTAGGTGCTAATTTATCCTTGTGGACAACGGCTGGCAGGTGACCGTCTACAGCACACCAAGCGGAGAAGTTGCCGCTTTTGATTCGCGCACTTTTCCCAGCATGCGATGGTTTCCGTTTATTTTTCCTGCTTCGCCTTTGATCTTTTTGCTGGCGGAAACCGGTAGGCTGAAATTAGCCTTGGATGCAGGTGCAAGAACGAACTTGCCAGAGCGTCTCGTTGATTACTACGTACTCAGGTCGTTGGTATCCAGTGGGATACCCTGTGGACCTGCCAGCTGCGGGGTTCATTCAGAACCCGATGCTTGTTCAGTTCTCTTTGCCCTTGGCCAAGTGCATTGAAAGCACTTCAAAGTACCTGCACGGCCTCAGGCAACAGATCCATTGGTTCAAGGATCCGCGGTGGCAAGAACCGTCCATGATTCAAACCATCCATGGTTGGTCGCAAACCATCATGAGAAAAATACATGTGAACCATATAAACCATAAACCATAAACCATCAAGTAGGAATCAACCATCAACAAGCATTATCCATTGGCATATCTGGGTATATGAACTAATCAATCTTTAAACGCCACTAAACATTTGTGTGGGGTATAAATGTACACGAATTAATCATCCCTTTTCTCTGCGATGGAGAGTCCCTGCACCGGTGAATTAATCATCCCCTGTATCAAGAATGGATTCAACACCCAGCATTGTTTCTTAATGTGTTAGTCTTTTGTTATTAGGAATAGTTTATTTGTCCAAGGTTAAGAACTTCTTGGTATATTGTTTCTTTTGGCGATCCTACATGTTAACCATGACTCGTTGTATCGAGAAATCAATCGAGCTTCTCAGCTCCTTTGCCCGGGAGCGACCGCTGTTGACAGCTTAGATATGGCGAGCTGGGTCAATGTCAACCTAACAACCAATGGTGGTTTCGCAAGCCACAGGGAACCCCCAAGCTGTGGTTGGTTAATTACTAATTTCTAAAAATGATTCATATAGAGGATGATTTGGGATTCGGGGGTATCCCCAATCGTAAGAAGCTACCAAATATATAGTAGTAATGGCTCATAGTGGTTGGTGACCAACCAATGATAGCTATGAATGATCAATTGATGGTTGCTACGGGTAACAACCAACTATATGCAAAACGGGTAGATGGCACAGCTTGACTGGTTTGATCATTGATGGCATGTGAACAGCTGGGGTACCAGAACCCTTGACCCATAGCTGTTTTGAGCTTGTTGCTATATAGAGCTGGTTGCTTGTGGATTTGGAATCCTGAGTTGTTTTTGTCGGTGTGTCATTTTTTGTGAGGTGTTACCGATAGTATCAACCAACAGATGGTACCGTGATTGATCTCTTCCTGAAACTTCTCACTTTCACTGGCTCTCTGAAGTCGAACCAGAGCCAAAACCTATCCTGTTTGGTTGTTTCAAACACTTTTATTTTCCTTAGTAATTATAAACAACTGGTTGGTTGACTATAGAATATTTTTTCATATATGGGGGTTAAAACCACCAACCAGCATCCTTAAAGCACCAATGAACCATCCTTAGCTAAGCATCACTGGGCAAAACCTCGCCAGGCGGCTTCTGCCTTTTCGGTGTGGTCACGGCCTATGCCGTGTTGGCCTACCAGTTGGTCAGGCCTCATGACATGGGACATGGTTGCTTGGCTGAGGGGCCCAGTGGTTATCATTTTTATTCATCATTGATAGTAGTAAACCATCCGTAACCTGGGGGATTCCCAATGACTTCAGAAATCAGTTGGGGGGTATCATCTAGTTTATTAATCGTTCATACTAATAAACCAAACATAACTTGTCATTTATAGTGATGAACATAAACAGATTCCTAGCACAACTTTTGGGTTTCCCTTTTTTGAGAAACACCAATGTGATTGTGCGGACTGACCAACCATCGAAAAATGGCAGGTGAAAACCCCAACACTTCGACTTGTCATAGCCACGTTGATTGATCTAGGTTGAGAATGGCCACCGTGATGGGTTGTGAAATGATTTGGTAACGATGGCCAAGACTGGTTGATATTGGTTGATGCTTGTTGCTCCTTGGCAATGCGAGGTCAACCACTAACTAGGAATTTCATGATCACGGCGGCCCTGGGTTCATACTTTGTATCTCTTCTTGTTACATCCCAAAGCTATGACCCAAGTAGTCCCAATGGGACCTTCACCCACCATTTTTTGGGAAATTTTTGCTGCAACATTTTTTTCGTGCAGTGCATTTGTACGGCACCAAGCCCTCGCTGACTGGAACTTACAGCCCCTGTATGCAGCAAACTGTTCGGTTTGCCCAGCAAACGGCCCGCAGGGAAGCTGAAAAGATCCCGTCAGATGCCAAGAACCTCTTGGTGCGCGCGTTGATTCTCGGCTGCGCTATCTGGATCCAGCGGAGCCAATGAGGGTCACTCCCAAGCACCAAAGGTTCAACCCAGAAGCCAGGAGGATCCTTAATGGTTTTTGGGTAGCCAGCAGCTACAAGATCTTATCTTGGGCCATAGGATGTATCATTGACGGACTTTGCTCAGTCCATGCTTGTATCTTGCAGATGCGTTGTTTTTCCTACTCTGACCGCGTACGTGTATCGAGTATGACCAAGAGCAGAACGACCCAGAACAATTTCTGGTTGGTGGTTTCAAACATTCTTTATTTTCCCTAATTACTAATTGTTAATAAATGGTAATAAATGGTTGGTTGACAAGCATATTTTCAAGGGGGTTGTAACCACCAACCAGCTTTCCATGAACAAGGACATTGAAAATGTCCACCATAATCCGCTCTGTGAAACCCTATCAAGTTGGAGATGCAACTCTCGGACCGCATCTCTTCTCCTGTCCTCACTTCCCCATGCTGAGAGCTGTCTTGGTCGGTGGGTCTTGTTTGTACCTGGTCATCTGAGTAAACCAGTTCTTGACAGTGTTTACTCCTCCTCATGGGGTCCTCATGGTTTTCCAATTCCTCCTATACCAGGAAAATGGTTGGACTTGACCATCCAATATCATTACGACTAAGCATGTCAAATCATCATTGAGTAGGATTAAAGTGAAGATACCGTCAGCCATCATAAACATTCTTAGGCAGTATCCTCCAGCATTGATCATGCAATAAACAATGATCAACAAGTATTGGCTATCATGTATCATCATCAATCAACCATCACGAATCGTCAGAGTAAACCATCATTGACCATCATAAATCAGCATTTACCATCATGAACCATCAACAACCAGCATGAATCATTAGTCAATCTCTGTTCAGCAATGAACCATTATCAGAATCAAGAATCATTAACCATCATATACCATCAACAGCCACCATGAATCATCAACTTGTTTTTTCTATCCATTCAACACTTCACAATGCACCAAGTTGCCATCATTGCTTCATCAACATGGATTGACCATTGGGAACGCCATGATTATTGAAGCTCAATTGTCAACCAACAGCAACAAATCATGAATCAACAATTTCTATATGGTGGTTTCTCAAATGATCGATAGTGGATGATTTGTGTGGTCCCCTATTTTGAGAAACCACCATATCATTTTTACCATTGCTATCCAACGGTTTTTGTATCAACCACCACTAGTCATTGACAATGGATAGTCATGATCAACCATAAAATGATTATCAACAACCAACTACTATCTATTATCAACTAGCACTATCAACCACCATTTGCCACCATCAAGCATTTTTAACCTTAATCTTATTCAACTATTTAACACCATCAACCACATCAACCACCATTTGCCACCATTTACCATCATCATTTAGTTGGACCATGACAAATTCACCATCATTGCTGTCAGGATTTCGTTGGCCAAGAAGCAGGTGTGTGCGCAGTAGATTTATGGTGCCCGGCAGCTAGGTTGTGAAGTTTGATGCTTGATGATAATTTGAGGCGATAGGTAGTGGTTGATAGCGTTTGGTAGTGATCGATGGCAGGTTCAGACACAGGTAGTTAACAGTAATAGGTAGTGGTTAATAGTGATTGATAGTGGTTAATAGTGGTTGATAGTGGTTGATAGTGGTTGATAGTTGAGAATGATTTTCAGATGATTGACTGGTCATTTGCGCTTAATAGTGATGAATAAAGATTTCCCAGAAATGATACGCAACTATGATCATGATGAACATCTATTATTTGAAATTATCCAAGGATAAGTAGATGGTAATTTCAGATGATCACATGTTGGTGATACTTTTACATGATATATCTTGGCCTTAGTGGTAGATCACGGATCCCCATCCACTTGATGTTTTATTCAAGTTGAGTAGAAAGACTGTGATGGTTAATGATGATTCTTAATGATGCTCGAGCCTAATTAGCTGTTTCATCATGATTTATCACTGTCGATGATAGTTCATGATAGTTTAACCTGGTAGGGATGATGGATGCCTTGGACATCATGACTATCCATACTGTTCATGACCTTCAATACTGTCACGGTTGATGATGGTTCATTCCTGCTTCATGGGTCCTAAGTTGACCGTTAGTTGCTGCCAGATTTCTTCAACATAATTTGGAACAATGGTGAACTGATGCTCGATGAATGATGGAGCAACGGCACCGACGGGAAGTGTTGAGCATTGGCTTCAGCAACTGCGATTTCTTGATCACCCAACCGCTGCCATCAAGTTTTCTGTTTCTTATCCATACGGAGATACGGGATGGGTCAATATCACTCATACAAGAAAGGTGTACAGTAGGTGAACATCAGGTTTTTTGACATATCTAGAAAAACGATACATATTCTAAAAAATCCCTGAATAACCAAGATGCTGAACCAGTCCATATACTAAGCATCCCCCCACAAATGGACAGATGAACGCCCCAACAGCTCGATTGGTGGCTGGTCATTCACAGGGGCTCACAGCCAGGGGGTGGGCCCTTGACGCCAGCGTGGCTCCGCTGCAGCGAGGTGAACGACTTCTTGGAATCCTCCACGTGGCCGGTGCGGTCCATGGATATGGTTGCACTCCTGGAGAAGGAGGATCCCATGAAGGTCCGGAATGGATGGGGTGGGCGGGCTGGGTTGGTTTGGTTGGTTGGATAGGTTGGGTTGCTTGGGTTGCTTGGATTGGATGGATTGGTTGGGATGGTCTGAAGGTGTGGTTGGTTTGAAGGTTTGGTTGGTGTTGTTTGAGCCTGTTTTGGCTGTTTGGATTGGTGGGTGAAATTTCCCAACGGGCAAGAGCGACCCGTCGCTGTCATGACCCGTGTTGTTGACCCTGGCTCTCCGGTGTCACAACAGTCAGAACCCAAGGCATGAAACTAAAGACGCAGAGGTGACATAAAAGCACATGAAGACATTCAGAAATATCCCAATATAAATATAGGCCCATTTAGCCCGATATATAAATCTGGCATCCTAGAAATGAGGGGGTCTCAAATTCTTACAGTTTACAACTTTACTTGCAGTGGTCGGTTCGCAGAAACACAGGCTCAGCTTGCTCTTGAGAGTCTCAATTCCTCAGAAACCATTCCAAAACTGTATAATATACTGTTGCTCTGAATAATGCAACATATGAGTTTGCAACAATGGATCACTGGTAAGCCCTGAATCTGTTTTGGTGGTGATTTCCCCTGAATCAACACTTGCTGGCGGCTATCAATGCCAGAATCAATGTTGTTTGGTTGTTATTCAGCTCTTCTCAATGGAATGTCAAAGGTTAATGGCGCTCAAGACTCATAACCCACATTAATTCTACAGACAAACAAAGTCTCAATGGTTACAATTGTGACATGTTGGTGAACAGTCAACCTGCAACGTTAAGGGGAAGTTTTGCATCAGCAGTTCTTTTAGGAATTTCCACTGTTTACGTACCTCCTATCACTGTATGTCTATGGTTGATGAACTGCTTATCACCAGTACTACTGGATTAAATCACAATTCTAGCACAGTCAGAAGCGCTCAGCACTTGTATAGTACCAGCTACTTTCTTAGTTATATGGTGGTTTCTCAAGTCACAGGGGTACCCCCAAATCACCCAATATCAGGCCTTTTACAACACTAAGCATCATTTTAGGGGTCCCCTATGGCATGAGAAACTCCCGTATTTGTTCCAGCAACTTTCTTAGTTGTAGTTCTTGCTTTACAGGTGCTATATGTTCATGCTTCCATGGCTTAGTTTGTACCTGTATTTGTTCATATAGTAGTTGTTGAACCATGATTGTTGGTTACTATCTCCTATTACTAACCACTTTTGTTAGTTACTAACCATCATTGTTAGTTATAAGCCCAGCCATGATTCTTGGTTTCCCAGCCATGGTTGTTACCATAGGAGGCACCCCTGACATTGGTCACCGCCAGGGCCCCGGTGTCGCACGGCGCTACTCAGGTGCGAGGCTTTCGCATGGAGATGCCGTGCTGGCTCCGCTTGGGATGTCCCAGGCCCAAGATCCAGGCGGGGACATCGGAGCTGACGTGATCCCGGTGTCAGCAGCACGTCGCCTGCAGGGTGATGGGCGTTGCTAGATGGGAACTCCCAAGTTATGGTTCGTTTATTGTGAACCAACCAACCAATGGTTCAGGATGACCGGTATCTAAAACAGATATGGCAAGCTGGGTCAAGCAGTTAACCAACCAACCAATGGTTAATAGTAGCTGGTTAATAGTTAATGATAGGGTATAGTAAGCAAGAATAGCATGGGATATGCCAACCATATGGGTCAAGCAGTTAACCAACCAATTTCATGGGGGATATATAATAACAAGCAATAGGAGGGAAAACAATGGTTAAGGATGGGGAACCAGGAATACGGGGTTTTGACCCACAGCCAAATGATCGCTTCCACCACCGGTAGTTGAGTTTGAAGTATATGGTGTCGCCGGGGATCTGTTCACATGGGACGAGCCGAATGGAGTCTCAGATAGAACTGTTGCTGGTAATTAACGTTTTATGAAACCACCAATAGATCTATCCTCATGGGTGTCGCCAAACAAACTGCTTCGATGGCTGACCATTTGTTTCGCATGTGGTCTCCTTTAGGTTTGACTTCGCCAATTTGTTGGTCGATCCAGACATTGGTTTGACCTTCAAACGGGTGGTTTTGCCCGCTACAGACATGCTGCAACACAGCTGGTGTGTAGGCCAAGCATGTTTGCAATCACATTCATTCCGTTCGCAACCTTGATATTGTGGCCATATCATTTAAGCATTCAATCATTCATTCAATATTCAAGCTCATGATTGAATCAGAACTGTTCGAATGATCGAACCGTTTAATCCATCTATGATTTGAACGGTTGAGTCTTATATTAAGCTCAACTGTTCAAATGTTATGTATCAAAGCTCAACCATTTATGAAACCAAACTGTTTTGAATGGTTGAGTCATACCAGCCATGACCCAGACATACCCATGTGGAGCGCCACAGGTTCAAGCCCTGATCCCGCCACTGCCACCATTGGAGGCGCCCGCCGCCGTTGAAGGCTTGGCTGATACAGCTTGCTACGCCTAGTTGATCAGTCTTGATCTTCTAGAAGCTGGGATGAGTGATCAACATGGCCCAGTTCTCCGAGTTACTTTGATTGATCTACTACTCATGGCTTGATATTCTGAAAATGGTTGATGGCTGGAATCATCGCGACCTTTTGCAACTGCAGACCAAGAAGTAAAACTACTACGTGTAACCAAGGAGTCTTAATAAATTTGGCCACTAATAGCCCCCAATAGTGAGGTTAACCAACAGTAGTCCCAATGGTTCCAGTACTGGTTGCTGATATGTCAACCATTCACCAACACTAACCAACAAAAATCCAAATGAGTGGTGTTCACCACTCTTACGTTCACCACTTGCTTGCACTAAATCCAACTCACAATCCAAATGGTATCACTAAATTGAAAATACCAATAATCCAAATGGCCATTTCTTTCGAATGCCAATATCCAACTAAGAATCCAACGAATTCTTTTGATGTTCACCACTTTCATCACATGCCACCGAGAAGAACATCACAATGTGCACGTCAACCCCCGCCAGCCGCGTCTTTCAGGCCTCCTGGCCTTCCAAAGTGGTGGCTGTGGGCCTCCACACTACTTCCACCTTGGAGGTAGCGATGCTGGGGGAGATCCCAACCGAGCCAGCAACAAGTCAAAGCTGGCAAGCAACGAGATTATGAAGGTTGGATGTCGAGATTAAGTATGAAGGTCTGCTGTTGATTGGTATGATTCGGGTTGCCCATGGCTTCGATATGACTGAACCAACACTAGGCGTCACTCGTGTGGATTTGATGGGTGGAACAATCACCGGTCATGATGTCAACCGAACAAGCTTGCAGGGATAAGACTCAACCAATGCTGTGGCTTTACTGCAAGTGCCGAGTACACTGTCATGGGTTCGAATTTCGCGTTCTGTATCAGAAAAAAGTATAAGGCACTGTCACGCCCACAGAAATTAAGGTTTCCTTTTCATGTGCAAGACGTCTTATCGCGAAATTTGCAAAGAGATCCAAACGGAGCACATCCAAAAACGATGCATGGTCGTTCACCCATACCTACTGTATGGTTGAAGTTGTGTCGGCAAAACCATCAAAGACCCAACCAATTGAGACCGTTTCAACTGAACATATGCGTTCCCATTCCTGCATTCACACAACAAGCAGGTCTATGCTGATCTAAGCGTGATATTGATGCACAATTTTCCGACTCGACTTGGCCAGTCATTATTCAAGGTTTCTCTACAACACTTCGTAACCATTATTTACAATGTCGAAACCATAATTCACCATTCAAAAGCTCAAGCCCCCAAAGGTTATAAGTTGGTTAAGCTTCGCCATGAAAAACAAGCCAGTTGTATTGGCCTGCCTGGTAGTGACCCTAGTTCTGTTCACCAACTTAGCTAAGATTTGGGTGCCCCGGTCCCGGTCCCTTGTAGGCATAACCCTTCGGTAAACTAACCCGGAAGTGGATGTTCACCACATTCTACAGGGAACCCCTAGGTTTCACGTGGTTTCACCAGCTATTTCTATGCTGGATTTTCCAGCTAGCTAGTTTGACCAGCTACTATTGCTGGTTATCCCCCATAGTTTACAACTATGAGCCACTATCAATTAACCACTATTAACCATTACTAATCACTATCAACCACTGAAAATATCAACCACTATCAACCACCCTTTACGCATGATTTTTGCACCAAGAACCTGCGCTGCCCAGGTGGTTTCGGCCTTGAGGTGCCGGACCCGAGGTGGTGGGAAGATGGTGACTGTCAACCAAGGGGGTTGGTCCCAAGGGGTTGGTCCCAAGGGGTTCCAAGCGGTTTCAAGGGGTTTGAAGGGGTTCCAAGGGGTTCCAAGGGGTTCCAAGGGGGTTCCAAGGGATTGAACCAGCAAGCATGGTGATTCAACCGTAGTTTGATGCTTGTTGAAGGTTTTACCCTGCCAGTAGGTGGGAGGAAGCGAGGGAGCCAGGGCTATGGGAGCTACAAAGAGTGACCTAACTAAATGGTAGTAACATCAGAGATTCCTGGCAGTTGATAGTGGTTAATATTCACTATCATGATACCAGACTTCAGAGATAATCAATCGGTTGCAACCATGTTCGATGCTGGTTATTATTGGTGCCACCAGCTGTATTACACCCTTGGGCACAGGCTCGCGCAATGCACATTGGGAGTGCCATAGTCATGATAGGCAATACATCAACCAGCGAGTAGTGAATACACCGTGGTAGTAGTGTTGGTGGTTGTATCCAGGCAATAGTTTGACCTAGTCAGTACCGTATAGGTTGGACTTCCTTTTTTCCAAGTATAGACCGTGTATTCCCAAGTAGTTGAGAGACAGTATCAATCATTTGAAAGAATGTTCAGCTGCTCTATTCAACAAATCTCCGTCAATATGACACTTTGATAATTGATGTGACGGAACAATGAGGATTGATGTTGGTGATCGTCCGAGCCAGCTCAATATTGGTGCTTGTACGGGTTTGCGGATACTTGTTCATATTCTCCAACATTGGGTCAATCAAAATGATGTGCTTTTTTTCGGGCCACCAGACAGCCACGACAATGTATTTCAAAAAATCATTCGCTATTCATATCAGTAATGTCTTGCCCACATCATTGTTATTGGCATTCACCCAGCAGTTCTGGAGTAGCTAACGTACCAACTTTATATCTTACCAACATGAGTTAAGGACAGATCAAAGAGCTGGGCAGAAGTTAACTGGGGCCTCCCACACCAACCAGGTTTCCACCTGGTTTCACCACGGGAAACCCAAAGAAGTGATGATGTCCTTGTCTTCCTGCTAAAATAATGGGAATCATCACATAAATTCAGGAGTCTTTCTCAAACAGAAAGAAAAACTAAAATCGGAGTGTGTTGTTTTCTCAGCAATTAACCGAGAAATCCTTCGAGTTGAGCTCTTCATGCTGTCAAGACCATTATGATCTTTCACTTCCGTAGATGGTATCACTGAAAGTGGTCAGATGTCACAAGGGCTTGCGGATGAATGTGAAAAAGCCTGATTATATTATTGATGATTTCCGTCCCTGTTAAGTAAGCAAACATCCTCACTAGGTACCATCAAACTTCAACATTGATGATAACTCTCAACCCCCAGAAAACCAGTGGTTACCACCAGAACTATAATTAACTATTCAACATTGTCCAACTAACGATCAGAAAGGGTGTAAGCATTGGTTCATCATGATATTCCTGGATTCAATTATGTATCAACTATGATATAGAGGTTTCTCAGCATAGGGGTACAGCAAAAATGGACGCCTTACTGCGTTAAGATAAATGGCTATTATGGGATGATTAGGGGGTACGCGTATTTAGAAACAACCATATGGGCCAGGTTGTTTGTATCATTGTTTAATTGTCATCATTCATTTGTTATTTGTGGTTATATCCCGTATCAACCAATCATCATTGCTTAATCAGCAGTTGCATGGCTAATCATCACACAGGCTCTGGTTGATTATCATGACAAGTAAAGATACTGGGTATGGACTGTGCTGATGTCTGCAGCGATGATACTGGTGATACACTGCGTGTATCAGTATCATGGTTCACAGGACGCTTATAACTCTGAGCACTGTTTATACCCAATGCACATACCTGACTTTGTCGTGCCTCATTTCAAGAAAATTCGTACTTGGATGTGTAACTGGGGTTATAACCATGGTGAAAAGCCTTATAAGGTAGTTTAAAACCCCTAAAAACCATGGTTAGGGACCACTTGCGAGCCGTGGGGGTGCACATCCAAGTAGTTCGTTGGGGCAAAAGTTTTCCCGGGTGCTGAGCCATGACTTTGCCGTTCCCTTGTACTGTTCATTGAAGCACTTACCGCTCCAACCATCTCTAAATATTACCATTCACCACCATAACCGCGAACCATTCACCACTAAAATCCTCTATAATCATCTATGACTAAACATCAGCATAAACCACATGAATATCACCCCACCATTCACCATCATTAACAAGAACTGTTCACCACCATTAACCAGCATGTTCACTGCCATTAGCCACGAACAAACCACCATAAACCACCATTAAAACCGCTAACAAACCATCAAAAATCCCATCATTCACCAGGAATCCCTATCACCTGCCATCATAATCCGTAAAAATCACCTAAACCCTATAAATCACCTGCCATCATTTGCCATCATAATCCTCAAAAATCACCTAAACCCTGTAAATCACCTGCCATCACAATCCTTAAAAATCACCCAATAAGCCATCATTCTCCCTATAAACCACCTGCTTCACCATCGCTTCAGGGACGCCTTGGCGGAATCCTGGGGCCGCGGTGGAGCGGCAGGCTTGGGTTTTCGGGGGAACGGGGGGCCAGGCAGCAACTGCCGTGGTGGAAAAGCTGGTTTTATAGTGGTTTAATGGCGATGAATGATGGTTTATAGTATAGTGGTTAATGATGGTGAATTGATGGTGAATAAGCTTCTCAATGATGGTTGAAAGTGGTTTAGAAGCTGCTCAATAGTGGTTTATAGTGGTGATTCAATAGTGGTGAATTAGCCGGTGAATGGTGGTTGATAGTGGTTCATAAGCTGGGCAATAGTACTTCGTAGTGGTTATAATGGTTGTTAATAGTGGTTTATGGTGGCTTACGATGGCTGATTAGTGTTTTACAGTGATTGATGGTTTAATTGTCGTGAAGAAGCTGGTTAATGATCATTTGGGCATCACCCGAAATTGAGGAGGCAAACTGGAGCTGGTTTATTAGTGTGGATCTACCACAGGGATATTTCTTGTGGTTAATGATGACCACCATGTTTTTTTCGACATGTCACCACTGATCAAGATGATTGATGATGATACATTACCTGCTTTGTAGGATTGACCATTTGCTCCGAGCTTGACATCGCAAGGACTTTATCACTGTGGTGGGTCAATCCACCGCAGAATGTAGCTTCGGTGTTAGTGATATATCGTCCTGTTCGAATCTTGGCAGGACCGCATTGAAACGGATTTTGCTGGTTTCAGAACACGTGCTCAATGAATCATGATATCAACAAGCATTATGATACAACATACTCCAACCATTACAACAGAATCATCATCAACCATTGTAACATAACAACCATTATGACACAATTTTATGGTACATTATGACCAATAACCATCAATATAACATTATGATACAATGATCGTTTCCATTACTTTGAATTTGATGGTCGGTTTCCACGCTGAGCCCAGCTCCTGTCCTTTGTTTGCCGCAACCGTGGCAGGCGCCCCATTTGAAGTCCAATACGCTGGGCATCCATGCCCTTCACATTCCGGGACAGGTGTGCGGCGGTGAGATATCCCCTCTAAATGACTGGCTCAATGGGATTATAGGGGTTCAGAATAAGGGATAGTAACCAACAATAGTTTAACAACTACGTACCCTAAATCTATCTGACCAGGTGAAGACTTCTCAGATCTCTTCTCGAGCTACCTTTGCTCTTCACTCTGGCATGACACGAATTCCTTCTTTGGAGCCGTTTTTCACCTGGAAACATTGCATCAGGTGCAGCTCTATCATCATTGTGAACAATACTTCCTACGAAGTAACGAACCCTGCTGTCTTCAGGCTTGTTGAACAGCTCCACTTGGTCCCTCAAGGAGTATAATTAACCACTCATTAACCATCATTAATCAACCACTAGGAACTCGTACAACAAGTTATCATGAACCATCATTAAACAATCATTTGGTTGGTGGTTTCAACCGTTTTTTATTTTCCCTAGTAATCATTCACAAATGGTTGGTTGACTTGCGCATATTTCTTCATAGAGTAGGGGTGGGGGGGGTGGGGGGGGGTTACCAAGCTTATCCGATAAGGTCCTGATAAGGGCTGATTGGATAAGTAATGGATAAACCCTTCATACGGGCTTATCCATAGGTTATCAAACGTTGGATAAAAGCTTAACGGACACTTAATCATAAACCCTTATTAAGGGCTTATTAAGCAATGGATAAGCCAACTCAGTTATCCAATGACTATCCAAATCGCAGAAGCACGGACTGTGGCTGGTGTTCACCTAAGAACTTGTTACAAAACAACCTCCAACTTACTCCAATATATTTTTTCCCAACCACTCCGAGCTGATGAATGAAGAGCGGGGGTCGGGGGAAAGATTTTTCGGGGGGGGGGTGCCTGATTTTGTTTGTGTTTTGCTGCTTATCCAGCACTTATCCAACGCTTATCCAAGGGTTAACCAAAAGGCTTGGATAAGCCTTGGATAAGCCCTTATCAAGCTCCTATGAAGCCCTTATGAAGCCCTTGTCGGGATCTTATCCATTAGTTTGGGATAAGTATTGGATAAACCAAACGTGTAAATTAGACATCAAAAGTGTATTAAACATACCATTCACCACTGCCAGGCAAACCACGCTCATGAAAAGGCCAATTGCTTCTGCTATTGCCTTAGCCACCGGTACATTTCTTTATCCTTATCCTCCGCTTATCATGTGCTTAAGGTTAAGGCTCAGGACCCCCCCCCCGCAGCCCCCACCCCTATCCCATGATTTCTCATGACGTGGTGGTGAGCACCACCAACCAGTCATCATTAGTAATTATATGATATCGATATCACTAGCGAATAATCAGTAATCATTATCATTCTTAAGGAGTATAATCACCAGTAGAACCACTAGTGCAACCATTCATCAGTACCACTAACCACTTATCAGGTATCCATCATGACATAATCCTCATTACAACCATTGCGTCACTAGTGGTTCAACCACCAGTCATCATAATATGATCACCCCTATACAAACCAACTATAGTAATAAACCAACTTATTTAACATGTAATAAACCAACCATTGCTATATATGAACCATGTTTATTACTATAGTTGAACCAAAAAACCACCCATTTTTCATCATCAACTCCATTGCTTCAACTGCGGCGCTGCCGCGGCCAGGAGCCAACATCACTGCGCCATGCGCTGCGATCTGCTGGGTCTGTGCAGTGCCGAGGAGGATGCAGCCGATCCACTGGCGGATGCTGGGACGGCGGATGGCCATGGCGGCCATGGCATGGGTTACATGGGTTTCATCTGGCGGTGGTGTGGGGGGTGAGCTTAGACTCTTAGTGGTTCATATGGCGAGCTGGGTCAAGCAGTTCACCAACCAATCATGGTGGATGATAAGCAACAATTTCATAGGAAAACCAATGGTTAATAGTAGGGGAGGGGTACAGGGTTTTGATCCACAGCCGTGTTGATGGTTATCGGTGGTTGACACGTTGAGAAGGGTTGATGATGGCTCACGATGGCTTGTTTCCCGTTTGTCAGAGAGCCCCGCACCAGCCGAAGCGCGAACGGAACTCTTGTTCATGTGAATCCCGTATTGGGAAACAGGTCTATGAAACTACAAACCAAAGCCCATGTTAGGCCTCAGTGTTGGACGCCAACCACCTCGTTCGATGTTTCCTCGCTTCTCGCAGCTGTTTCGTGATCTCTTTCTCTTTGTCTCCCCAAGAGGCTCACGATGGCTCACGATGGCTCACAGTTCATGGTTAATATGCAGGAATGGTAAAAAGTAATCAATTTCCGTCAAAGGTACTTTTGGCCACCAGATGGGAATTTTCAAGCGGCATACTCAGATGGGCAACTCAACAGTGTCAAGAAGTATCCGTTTGTGAAGGAATTTTCACGGCTAATATTGCTTGACGATTCTGATCGATGGTGGTAGTGGTTGATAGGGATGCATGATGACTGGTTCTGGTTCATGAATGGTTGATAGTGGTCTCTGAAGGATTGCAAAAGAAGGTGGTGGGTGGTTAATTTAATGGTGGCCAATGAGGATAATTCGTACGTGTTCATTCTTGGCTGGCAGTGAGTAGTGATGACTACCAATGTGGATAGTAATGATGGTTCATAAGTGCCTGAGACTGACTAATGATGCTGGTTTCGCTGGTGATGCTGGTCAATTCTAATGCATTAATGATGGTTGATAAGTGGTTGGCTATGTGTCGAAAACATGTACCCCTGGTTCCCCTACGATTAACCGTTTAACCATTGTTTTCCCTATTATTGCTGCTTATGATCCAGCATTGTTGGTTGGTTGATTTTGACACGTACCTGGTGGATTGCGGTTGACGACAAGCGTCAGTGCTTGGAAAAACTGTCCCAGCCATTCCAGCCGACTCCCCAGCAACCAAGTAGATCAGTCAACCCTGCACAAAAGGGTGGAATAAAGATGGGAATGTTGGTTCATATTGTGTATCAGCTCATATGCATTTTTACTTCTGTGTATATTATATGTATCTATATAAATCTAAATTAATACAGAAATCTATACATTACACCTTACATGCCAGATGCGCTTAGATGTGTGTAGACCAGTCCTTATTCTGTTTGTCGAGGACGGTCCTTCATTGGTTCACTGATACCAAGGAATGGGTGGCCGGCGCCGTTGATGTGGCCGAGTTCAAAGAACGTGCCACGGCGCGCCACATTGGTCGGTTTGAGGTTATGAATTGCTTGGACATTGAGGATATATATACAAGGTGGGCCCCCAGTAGTTATAAATTGATTCTACATGGTAATACAACCCCTATAAACGGTAGTTAACCCTAGTTAAGTTAGGTATCAACCGACTAAGAAAAGTGATTGGAGGTCCATCTTGTAGCTACTACCCACTAAAATCACAGCTTCCGATAGTATTGAAGGGTATTCTTCCTGCTCACTTTTCGATCGTACAATTTGCGGATTCCCAGGCGCCTTTCAATGTTGCTCCTGCCCCATCCATGGTTTTTTGCTGTAATAAGTTCAATCCCGTCACAAGTTACCACAACCAGAAGATGGCGCCTCGATGTAATCTGAGTTGGTTTACTATAGGGAAACTGCTAATTGTGGTAAATGTAACCATTGTTAAATGACGGGTATAAAAGGTCAATCAACCATTGGTAGTTCATTTGAGGTGGTATAACTAGGGGAACTCACCTCAGATGAAAAATATAGCAAGACGACATCAGGGTCGAAACAATTTCCCGGTTCATCGGACATAATGACCCAGGTGGAAAGCATGAGACCAGTCACTTATTGATGGCAATGAATTAGTTAATACAACGAACGCAACAGTGACACAGGGGTCATCAATGATCAATCATCAACCCTCATGTCAGCCATCATCAACCATCATTCACCAGTACAAACCTATTCTTCATCATCATCATCATCATCATCCCCTAGACTGTAGAATCATCAATATTTTCCATCGTTGACCACTACTACTAGAGTCACCAATATACTTCGACCATCACCTACCACCATCAAGCCACCATCAAGCCACCATCCACCACCACTACCACCACCAACCACCACCATCAGCCACCATCCACCACCACCACCAACCACCACCATCAGCCACCAATCACCACGATCATCAACCATCAAGTATCATCAACCATCATCGACCATTATATAATCATGATAAACCACTAGTTACCCATTACTTAACAATCATACTACTTAATCACCACTAGTTACTCACCACTAGTTAACCATCAGTCAATCATTTGTGATAGTTACCGATTGCTTAACCATCATTATTCATCAATTTTCCATCATTAGCCACTAGAAGTTCAACCACCCAAGGCATCAATCATCACTGTTTAACCACTAGTTCACCATTACTTCACTATCATATTGGTTAATCATCATACTAGTTAATCATTAGTGATACTTAAGCATCACTGAACCACCCAACTCATCAGTCAATCACTACTAGTCAACCATGATCAACAATCATCAGCCCATCAAAACCACTAGTTGCCACCATCAGTCAATCATTAGTGATAGTTCACCACTAGTCACTCACCACTAGTTAATCATTAGTGTTAACCACTTAGTTAACCATATATAATTAATCATTATGTAATCATTATAAACCACTAGTTACTCACCACTAGTCACTTAACCACCCAACTCACCACTTCATCACTTCACCGGTGCCACAGCCCTGCCCTGGTGGCCGCTCGGAACCGTCAGGTGAGTCCTACACGCTGAGCGAGGCGCGCAACGCCTTACCCAACTCACCACTTCATCACTTCACCGGTGCCACAGCCCTGCCCTGGTGGCCGCTCGGAACCGTCAGGTGAGTCCTACACGCTGAGCGAGGCGCGCAACGCCTTACCCTGGGCGCCGCGCAGGCGCGGCCACGACACGACACGGCAGGGCACGACACGCAGCGATGACATAGCGCCACGGAGCGGGTGAATGATGGGATTTATGAGGGTTTAATGGTGATTTATAGTAGTTTATGATGGGATTTATGATTGGATTTATGATGGTTTATGATGGGTGAATGGTGGTTTAATGGTGGTTTATAATGGTTTACTACCGTTTTGCTAGTGTTCAATGGTGGCTTTTAGTGGTTTAGGATGATTAGTTAATGGTTAATCAGCTGGTTTATAGCGATTACAGTAGTAGTGGTTATAACTCTCAGTTGATGGTGGTTGATGATGGCTAATAAAATATTGGTTGATGGCTAATTATAGTTGATGTTGGTTGATGATGGTTGGTCCATGGTTGATGAATGAGTGGTTGAGTTGGTGGTTAATTGATGCTTAGCTTGTTGTAGAATGATGGCTGATGATGGGTTGGTTCATCGTCATAGTTAACGCTGATAGTGATGGTTGATGGGATGGTTAATTCGATGGTTAGTAAATGATGGTTGCTACTTGGTTCGTGGTCATGGTGGTTTGACATCAGTATTTGATGGTGTATATTCAGTTTGTTCATCGTGATACTTACTAATGATGTTGCGTTTTGTTTTTTTCTCCTAGAATGATGGTTAGCTTAGTAAATGTTTGATTAACTGATGGTTGTAGAATGATGGCTATGTTGGTGAATGATGGGTTTCAATGATGATTACTAGTAGATGTTCGCAGTGGTTAGTGGTTTTACTTCATGCTTAATGATGGTTATTTGTACTCGTGGTCAATGGTTGCTGGCTTGCAATGATAGTGAGTAAAAGTTTTTTATGACAGGGGATCATCAGGATCTTAAAGGTTGATGGTTTATAACGATGCCTAGTGTTGACTATTGCTGGAATGGTGAAATCGCAACAAGTGGTCAATACTAGTACTAGCACCATTGATACAATAAGCAATGATCAATTATCAACTAGTAAAATTAACCATTATTCAATGAAATCACAATTAAGTCAATACTGGTTGATGATACTTTATTATCAAATTATTTTCATGAATGGTATTAATAATGGGTATTGATCGTTAATACTGACAAATTCACAATGGTTCAACTATTGATAATGAATACTTGCTATACTTAACACTGACCAATGAGACCCATCGCAATCGCTAAATTGACAGTGAATCTTAGATCCATGTCACCGACCCCCAATATTTGATTGTGATCTCCCAACTATGAATCATTGATGGTAGTTGATTCATGTGGATCGATACTTAATGGTAGCATGATGGTTGATGATGGTTGATTAGCTACAATGGTGATTGTTAAATGAATATGGGGTACCATATTAGCTACAATGGTGATGGTTGATGATTGTAGCTAATGATGATGGTTTCTGAAGGTTGGCAATGGCAAAGAATGGCTCCCGGTGAATGTCTGGGAAAATATGGCTACCGAAGCTACCTGAAACCATCAGCGATGGCAACCATTCGTTCAATCGTTTATTGGTGTCCTGAACCACTGACTCCAGCAGAGCCAAGTTCAGCCAAATCAGGGAGACACTTTGACACTCTCAGGACAAATTGGACGATGAGGCTGAGGAGTACTCCCTTGTGACCAACAATTGCAACACGAACACGTTGCGCTTGCTTCAACAGCCTTGTCCTCAAGGTTAGCACTCCTTGGCTTCAGCATTTGCTTCCAATTTCACCTTGGGATCGGTGATGCCTCTGATGCCTTTCAATTTGGATTGGTCCATGTTTATCAGGCATTTGCCCTACATGAGGGACGCGCCATGAATCAAACAGCTATGTCCTATTTTGTCAGGCTTCGTCACAGTTGCTGATAACAATGCAGTCTGGTTGATAAGAAGGATCCACGATACTAGCCTACCCATTTCGATGACATGCTCTGGTTTGTACCGACACCAAGTGGAGGGAAGCTTAATTCTCCTCATCTACACACACAAGATGATCATGTTCAGGTGCTTTTTTCCAAACTGTGATGATGTTCGAAGCAAAACTGTGCAAAAGACATCGTCATTGCGAAGCCGACGTACAAAGGGACTTGGTTGTGGCGCAAAACCAGCAACCTCCAATGCGATTGGTTTGCTGCACAAAGACCAAATAATGACCAGCTTGGACCCCATATTTGAGCCATAATCGCGTAGCCATCCTGCAACCATCATGAACCATCATCATTAACCAGGGATTAAGCCAAGGTTCATCCAGTTTTTCCGTGACATCGGTTCCTGGCAATGGGTGGACTGGTTGTTGCTCCACCCCGTGGTCGCTCTGAGCTTTTACTTGGCCGGTGGAAGCGGCAGGTTGGAACCTTTGAGACAAGCACAGCTGATCCTGTGCACCTTCCCCACCGTTGGGGCACCAAGTGTGTCGCTGGCTCGAGCTCTGTCACGTGCAAACAAGAGCCACACGCGTGCGTGCAAATGATTGATGGTTGTGAATCCGTAGAATGGTCGGTGAACAACAACAACAACAACAACAACAACGCCAGCACCAGCAGCAGCAGCAGCAGCAGCAGCAGCCACAACAGTTTTCCCAATCACTTGAACCTCCGCAATGGTTCGTAATTGGTCGTTTTAGACATTTTGTATTTTCTGCAATGTTTGTTGGTTGCCTGACTAATACTACTGGGATGGCTCATAATCAGCAACCGGGTTCATACTGGTTGTATTTTGATAGCCATGAATGATAGCTCATGGTGTGGGATAGCAATGATGTGGGTCCCAGTGAGGAAGTACATGGTGCTATTCACCATTCGCAGGGCCATGTCAGGTAGGGTTACTCCAGGAAGCCCAGCTTCGCACGTCCAAACAACCTACAAACCACTCATCCCACAACCAATCGATGTTGGACGCCCCAGAAATTGCCGGTCATAACCAGGCTATGCAATCTGCATCATTTGGATGATTCACGCGTGGCTCTTGTCCCCAAATCATTTGGACCCTGGAATCACTGTGACTTTGCCATTGTGTTTCCTGTAGGTCTTCTCAGCAACCCATGCAGTGAATTGAGAACTCGAGTTGTACTGATTTGGTGCAGCAAATTTGGCATTCCAGCGGCGTTCTTGGATCACCTCGGTCGAAATTTGGCCTCCCGAATCTGCATGGAGAAACCTCCGGAGCCACACATAGGTACGTGATGGCGACGATTCGTCACATGATTATCGTACTTGATGGTAGGTAGGTTGTAGTTTAGTGTACCCGGGTGATACCGCCAGGTATCCGGCCAATGTACTGGCCTTATGCTTCCAGTTGCCAACTGGCTTCTACCTTTGTTGTTGGGGTGTGTTGCCTATTACTGCAATGGTAACTGGAAGCGTACGGCAGATTATGCAGCTTCCAACCAGGGTTACCTAGGTACTGTGATTTGCCAACCGTGGGTGTTGGCCATCCAGCCGCGGACTTTTGGGTGGTCGACTTTTGGTCACAGATTGTTTGTGATGAGTATGGTCAATAAGAAATATTTCAAATAATGGCTTCTTTGATGGCCTATCAGATAATTTTTGATTATGGTGTAAAAGATGGCTTACTATAACCATGCATAGGCAGATTTGTTGTTGATAATGACGGTTACAATGATGTTTCAGATTTACAGCCATTAAGGGCCAATGCCACTTAATAACGGTCGACCATACTCCAGTGTTGGTTCCTTTAGCCATTAGTGAAGATCCGTTGCAATGGCTTGAAGCTGTGGGTGGAGTAGCACCAGTTCTGGTTGGATTTCCATGTTGCGTACACTGGTTGCCGCAGTTGGTTCCTAGCATCTGAAAGATCATAAGAATTCCCGTAATAGTTATCCCAAAGAAATCATTATATAAGAATTGCCACAATCATCATCCCAAAGGGTATGTCCCTGTTTTCGTTGCCAGCAATGGGTTCTGCCCCAGGGAACCAACCAGCAAAATTGCCCAAGAACAACACCGGGATTGCCGGTACACAACCACAGCACAAGCGATCTGCTCGAGGTCTTGTGCGTTCTTCTGCACGAACTTTTTCCAGAGACCTTTGGATGCACACGGTGAGCTGCGATGTTCATGGGTAAAAGTGCCGTGGATGTACATGTCTTTCTGTCAATGATTTTTTGCGTTTTCATTGCCCAACTGAAAATGTCAACATGACTACATTTGTACGCATGGTGCTTGCTCAAAATAGGGGGAACCCCAAATCATCCAATATTAACCATTTGTAGTAATAGCTAAAAAATTTTGCGGGGACCCCTATGTTGAGAGACCACCATATGACTGACGATACATGAGCAGCTCCGCTGGTTCTCACAATGGTGACCCGAGGTGCTCCAGTCGTTCACAAGAAAAACATGAACCACTTTGATGGTTCGGGACTGGTATCATCATCAACTAGAGTCAACTGTTAAGTAAGTCAAGAAACTTGACCGGTTGTCAGCCATGAGTGACCATTGGTACTGGTTAATACTGAAGTAGAGGATAAAAACCAACAACGGTGGTTTAACAACTACCGGTTGGTGGTTTGATTGACATTTTTAATTTTGCCCTTTTCTGCTAACAAATGGTTGGGTGACGAGAGCGGTGGTTCAACCACCAACCCAAAATAGCCAGTAATGAACCATCATCACATTTAGAAATTTCATCAACGATCACTACCAATGCACCATCATGAATTATCCTTAGCCAATGATTAACCACCATAAAGCATCGACAGACCCTGGTGGTTGATCACAGGTTCACGATGGTGAACCTATTGTGAAGCAACAACTGCCACTTGCCCCTAAGAACCTCAACAGGGTAGATTTTTATTTGAGCAACCATTGTGAACCAGCCACCAATACTGAACCAACCATTGCTCAACCATTCACCAACAAACATCAAACCTTATCAATCATCACCTTGAAGCTGAACCATTCATCAACCATCAACCTTGAAGCTGAACCATTCATCAACCACCTTGAAGATGAACCATTCTCACTCACCAACCATTCACCAACCACCCACCAAGCACCCACCAACCACTCACCAAGCACTCACCCACCATTCGCCCACCATTCGCCCGCTGCCGGTGCCCCGCCAACCCCGCACGATCCATGGCACCGCTCCCAGGACCCCTCAGCTTTTCGTGGCCATCGCCAACCCGCTCTTCGCGGCCCCTGGCTGCACGCAGCAAGAGGAGACCAACCCGGGAGATCCACCGGGGGAGGGCGGGCGTGGAGACCTGCTGGGGGTGCTGGGGGTTGGTTGGGTGGGTGGGTGGGTTGGTTGGTTGGGTGGATCAGAATGGTGTGGTGATGATGGTTGATGAGGGTTTCAATTGATGGTTAGTGATGGTTAATAAGTGATGGTGTTGATTTGTTTGTTGCTGAATGACGGTTGATGAGGGCTGGTTGATGGTTTAGTGTACGGGATAGTGCCCAACCATAGGGAATATAATGCTTACTAACTTATGGCAGAGGTGAACGATGATTTGCAATGGGTGCTGACCGTTGATCATGATACAGTGAATAAACAAGCAGATGAATGGTGCTTGATGATGGTTAAAATTATGTTGCGATCGACCAGGGCCCAAGGGATTACTCCAATCAGGAAGAAATGATAGCTGATGGTGGTGGATGATGGTTGACATTCATGACGCGCTTTACTTTATGTGTTAGGTACGTTTGTCACGCAAGCACCGGAATAATACTGTGCAAGTGGGAAGCTCTGTTACGAAATCTTGTGATTTGCAACATCCCTCGGTACCCAACGAAGCAACATGAATGGGAATGTCACTCACCAACCAGTAAAACTATGGAGCTACAAGACGTTTCGATTCACCCTTCAAATCTGGCGCTGCATCAGCATGATTTTGACTTCCGAAATTGGTTGTACCTTTGTTTCTGCCAATCTTGAAATCTTGGCCGGCAGATGTATCAATGCCTTCCCACAAATGGTTGTGGGTCAAAACCCTGTACCCCTGGTTCCCCATCATTTACCATTGTTTTCCTACAGTTTGTTGGGTATTAACCACCATTATTGGTTGGTTCATATTGACCCATTGCCAAATAGAGGATACCCCTAGTTACTGGTGGCTTCCCTATCAACAGCGCCGGCCTTGAACTTGGATGGTGCAAAAGAAGGTACCACCATGGCGACAAGGACCAACCCAAATGTCTTTCTTTATCATTCACCATTAGCCATTATTGAAAACTATCAGCCATGATGGTTAAACAAATATGAATCACTAACCATTTTATAATTTGTTCATTAAAAACCATGGCGAACCATATATTGTTTATTTGAATTTTGCCCATATTGGTTGGATATTTACCATGATGGTGAAGGTTCTTGACCATCAACCATTAGTTTGTTTCTCAAAAACCATGGTTAACCACTATTTTCACCATATTTAACCAGTATATATAACCATTATGTAACCATTCTATAACTATAACTATATAACTATATTTTCACCATATAACTACTGTATAACCATTAGTTTTCTTAGTAAAAACCATGGTTCACCATTTTTTTAACCATTCTAACCCACCATTTCCAGGACACCACGGTGAGAGACTGCGAGACCCCGGAGGCTCAGGAGTGACGCGGGGCACCAGGTGGCACCCCCAGACGGTAGAAGTTGCTTCAGCTTCACCAGTTTAGGTTGGCTTAAGTTTGGTTCAACCACTAGACCATGTTAGGTTGGCTTGCCGTAAGTTTGGTTGGTAAAGGTTGATCATGGTTGATACTGTACTTGTTGTAAGCTATGTGGTTATAGGTTCGTGATTTGCCATTGAACAAGCTACTTATATCTGCAATATCTACAAAAACGACGATTCTGTTTGTGATATGATAAGCGGATGATTTTTGGGACTCTGTCGGTGATATGGATGAGTTAAGGATTTTGCGGATGGTGCGATTTTGATGGTTGAATTGGTGATTTTTTTGGGGGGGTCGAAATCATGTGGTTCATCAGCTGATGATTTTTGTTGACATCACCATCCATCTCGTAGCCAGTAGCACGCAATTCTCAAAACATGGAGTTGTTGGCAGACAACATGCTAGTAGACCTCAGGGATGCTGAGATACATCTCCTGAAAAATCTTCAGGGAAAAGATGAGCGATCAACCTGTAGACCCCTTGTGATTACGAAAAAACGTAGCAGCACCAAAACATCGGGGTACTCCAAGTACCATAGGGGTGGTATTTGGTGGTTTCTCAAGCCATAGGAGTGCTCCGACTTATCATCCTTAATATTTACCGCTTATAAACGTTTATAGTCATGAATTGATAAATCATCCATAACTTTGGGATAACCCATGGCTTAAGAAACCCCCACTCAAAAACAAGGACCTCACGATGAGCTCAATTGATAGTTGCCAATGCCAATTCGAGTGACATAATTTCAGGAGGTACGGCCATCTATTGGACAGAGCCATGTCGTATGTTCCCGAGGAGTTTAGGATATGGTGTGGATGTGGCGGCTACTGTCAGGAGTTTCTCCTCGCTTTCCGCTCCATGCTGGCCAAAGATTCTTGGATAAGCGGCTGGTTTGCCCTTGGTGGCTAAGATGGGTACATCATTGTGCAATCTCCGGCTTGGATTGTGAGCCATGTGAGTTAGCTATCAACCAGAAGTGGCACTTGCTGATCATGAAACAGATGCGGATGAACCAGTTGTGGCTGCTGGAGGCTGCTGCCCTTCCCGCCCGACAAATGTGATTCGCAGATGTTTCAAGGATTCATAGTCAATTCATAGGCGATTCATAGTAGTCTTGAGATTCAATGATTCTTTGGGAATGACCATATATTATGAATCGACTAGCTAAGGCTATATACTAGTAGATTCACAGTGGACACATAATAAGATGCAATGATTCTTAGAAAACACTTCACTTGTTTGCGATGCCTTCTAGTCATCTAGCCGCAGTGCCTGGACTGCTCAAGCCGTGGGCGACTTTCTGGTCATAGGGCTGCACCCATGGTGGGTCATGGTGGGTTTCCAGCTGCCTGGTCTCTCAACCGGACTTGGGTGCACAGTTTTGGATCAAAGGTTTCGCAGTGATCTCCCATGGTTGCGCCATGTCGAGATGAATTCATGTTGGTTCATACTACTTGGTTGCCGGCAGATAGGTCGCATTTGAACCTATTCACGTTGTTGAAACGTTGATTTTTAGTGGTTGATGGTTCACCAGCGTCAAAATTACTCCACTGGTATCTCACTTGGGCCCGTAGTTGCTGGTAAACCATTGGCCTGGCCCTCCATGGACCAAGGATAAGCCAGTCCGGGGCATTTCTGCCTACACAGCCGCTTGGTTGCGCAGGGGTTCTACAACAGCTCTGGAGCTGTGGTTTGGCATCAAAAATGTTATCACCAAGTGGTGGTGCTTTCTCAAGCCATAGGGGTCCCCAGCTATCACCCTTGATATGGTGGTTTCTCAAAATAGGGGACCCAAAAATAGATGGTTTATTACTATAAATGACTAGTAATGGATGATTTAGGGGGTCCCCCATTTTGGGAAACCACCATATGAATCATTTATATAGCAATAAGCCATCCATAACTTTAAGGTCCCAAATGGCTTGAGAAACAGCCAAGTAAGGATAGCTAAGCTGTATGGGAGCTGTTAACCTGTATGGGAGTAGCTATATTGGGCAACCAGGATGGCTCAGTAATGCTAGCATCGAAGGGTGCTCTCACGGTGGTGAGCTGTTCATAGCTAAGCAAATGGAGAGACTTCAGCCGATGAAGTGGTGATGGGCCAATATGAACCATCATTAACCATCCGAAAATTGGTTAGTTGAACGTTCCACCATGCAGGAAATAAACAGACTAAGGTGACTGCTCATTTGGTACAGCCATTTCACCCAATGAAATCCTATCCTACTTTACGCCGAAAGAAGCAGTTGCCATTGGGGGGAAGCATGTCTTTGGCTCTGTTGTTGTGACTTCATCCAGCGGCTGATTTGTTTATTTCCAACGAATTTGATATAAGAATTGGGACACAGTGCTCAGAAATATAGACCCCCCGGCCACTGAAATGTTGCCATGTGGTTCTCACTTGTTTATCAAAATTCCATATGAGTCCAGCATCCCATTGTGTGCTCATTAATTGATCACGATTTTGTATAAACTGGGCAGCATCAGTAGAACATCTCCTGATCATCAAAAATAATTAATTACATTGTTATCCACGGCAGTTATTACATAGGTTTCTCATTCAATATTGGCAAAGATATTTGTTTACTCATGAACAATATAGGAGTGACCAATTTACAATAGGACAACAGTTGACTGGTCAATAGCTGTTCATTACTCACCAACAACGGCTTCAAAGCTTGTTTCCGCATGTTCCAAAAATCAATCCAGCAGTACAGATTAAACAATGCAAGCTTACAATATGGAAGTACAGCAACCAATTCACAATAGGGTTCTCGTCCACAAGCTGGGCATGAGGTTCACCCTTGGTGATAACAGCAGTGGTGAACGGTTAATCTTCTCGCTGGAAATGGGTTTCACTCAAAATTAGGGAACGACCCAAATCATCGAAGATAAAGCATTTCAATTTATAGTAACAAACCATCCTACTGTATCTTATCATCCAACATATTCCGATAGATGGTTTGTCAACCCAATTCTACAATAAACATCATTCTAGATAGTATCCTATATACAAAGATCCTACAGGGAGTAACATCCTACTAACAGTAATATCTGGTTTATCAACATGATTTCATTATACATATCCTATAAAGAAACTTCCTATATAGTGATATCCTACACAAACTTTTGTGCATCCCCTCGTGCCGTGCCACTACCAGTGACGCCGCGGATTTATTCGTCATCCTTCCTGAGGTGACCACCGCGCTGGTGGCCTACCAGGCCGCGCCGCTGCACCCAATGAAGTGATGGCGTTTCTCATTTTGAAGGTGGGGCCCTCATTGAATTTAAACAAGCTACAGTAGAAGGTTTATAGGCCATTTACCCTTGATTTACAAGCCACTTGATGATGGTTCATCTCGATGGTTCACCTTATATCTTGGTTTTTAAGCCATTTAACAAGCTAGTTCTATCTACCATTTGCATCCATTTGCGGTTTGTAGTTGCTTATTGGCAATTTAGCTAAAATTTGGGGGCCCCACCTTGTTGGTGATGAATTTGTATGGAAAGCGTTCCGAATGTGTTTTTCAATACCTTTGTGAAAGTTGATTTTGATGAAAGAGCAGTGAATGAATGCTGAATTGGTCAACATTCAGTGATCATTTGCAGTCATAATTTGCAGTCATCATTTGCAGTCACTATTTATAATGAAGAAATATAGTGACGGGTCAACAGTGCCGATCACTGGCAGTGAATCATTGTGTAGTTTCATGGGAGATCAGCAGCAGTTACCAGTTCTATCAGCGAAAAATAACTCGCCTGGTTGGGGACGATCTATGGCTGGGTACCCACGGAATTGTTCATGGTGGTCATGTTCCCCTGTTGTTGGCGCTTGTTTCCCTTATTTTTGATGACTTAGCTGTGGCAACATAGCTGAGGATCAAAGTCATGTACCCCTGGTCAATATCGAATGACGGTGTGCCTGATACTGAAGCTGCTTCATGGGACAATTGGACCCACAAACCTTGAAGTCTGCCAGGGAAAAGCAATATGACATCAACAAGGAACCGCCATTTCCAGAGGGATACCGCTATGATTGTGGACTTTCTGGTGTGATGTGTGTGTGCATGTGTGTTTGCTGTATATTTGGCTTATATCTACCTACACATATGTGGGTTTCTCAAAAAACCGGGGATCGCCAAAGTTATGGTTGGTTTACTACTAACAACGAATACTATAAAGGATGATTTGGGGTCCCCCCAGCCATGAAGAACCCCCATATGGTGGTTTCTCAAAATAGGGGACCCAGAAAAGGATTAGCTTATTGCTACTGAACTGAATAAATAACATTGGATGATTTACGGGTACCCCCAGCCATTAAGAACCCCCATATGGATGTTCCTCAAAATCGGGGCACCCCCAAATCATCCCTTATATTAGCTGTTTGTAGTAGTTAATCCACCTTTTTTGGGGTCACATATTTTGAGAACCACCCCTTTGATGCTATAGAAGTGTACGAGATATCCTCCCAAGTCTTGCAGGCTGGCATCGTTCTGCCTTTGGCAGGTGACCTGGGATGCGCTGTTGGTGCAACGTGGGCAGGTGAAGGAAATTCAAAAAGGTTGGTTCTCAAGCCCTAGGGAACTCTAAAAATGGTTGGTTTTATTACTATGGACTGTCAATATTGGATGATATTTGGAGGGTAGCCTTATAAGTTGAGGAACCACCACATGGTGCAATAAGCCAGCTGGAACCCCTCAGGTTTCATCCAAGTCTTTGATTTGTTTAAAGATACAAGCCTCTTCAGCCGGAAAGGTGTGCAAATTGTCCCATTGACAGCAATATCAAGATGCTTTCTTGCAAGGAACATTTTGCTGCAAACATCATAGTGCTTTTCTGAAGACAAAATCTTTGGAGTCCAGGCAACTTTGTTGGTTTTTTAGTAGTTTTGTTGATAGGTTTTCATGGTGTTAGTGTTTGTAAAATGTGGAATTCCATCACGCCTGGTGAAGATCTAAAAGATCAACTGGATAGTCTTCTGAAGCTGGGTTTACTTCGGAATTGTTGCGGTGGTCAGTATTCACAAACGGTGATGTTTTATCATTGTTCATCTCAGCACCAAGAATGTCCCCAGACCATTGCCATGTACCATGATGCTCCGTGATGTACAGAAGTTGTTTCTGCAGTACAGCTCTTGATATGTGAGACTGGAAGAAGAGTGTCCGCGATTTAGTTTCCGTGCGAAGTTTGCATGTATGTATAGAGTTGGTATATCCCCTACTGTTGTTGTTTATTATCCCCTACTGAAACCTATAGAGTTGGTATATCCCCTACTGTTGTTGCTTATTATCCCCTACTATTAACCATGAACCAGCGCGATTTGGTTGACATCAGGATCCTTTTTAAGAAACCTTCTCCGTGTGGCCTGGACAGCTCAGACCAATTCTTTTCCCGAGAAAACCAGCTGACCTATCGGCTGGTGCCTGCTTTCTGAACCATGAGGATATGGTGGTTTCTCAAGCCATAGGGGTACCCCCAAATCATCCATTTATAGTCATTTATAGTAACAAACCAACCATTTTTGGGCTACCCCCATTCTGAGAAACCGCCATATATCTATCCTGATTGATAACTGTTAGTTTTTATCCTGATTGATTTCTGTTCCCCACCTGCCAGATAGACCTGTGTCAGATTTGCATGTGATGGTGGTGATCGGTGCCCATGCGCGGCTGGCAGGTAAAGCTGGCCGCTACCTGCCCGCACAGGCCAGCGAATGGAGCCCCAAATTGAAAGTCTCGCTGTTAAGGATCATGATTTGAGTGTTTCTCAAGCCATAGGGGTAACCCCAGCTATCATCCTTTATGTGAACCATCCATAACAATAAGCCAACCATTTTGGGGTTCTCTGTGGCTTGAGAAACCACCATTTGCACCGAGATTTCTGGGGGTTAGCTGTGACAAATCTGTAATGGATCTCAGGTCAGATGTTCCGCTGGATGCGACGACTTGCCGCAGGGCAATAACGACTCAATGACGGTCATAGAACTTTTGGGGAGGTTCTCGGACTAGGAAACCCTCCAAAAATGGGGGTTGGCTATATTTGTGTTTAAAGATGATTTGGGGGTAGCCCTATTTCACCATTGCTCTCGATCTTTGGGACAGTTGTGTATTTTCAACAGACAAGTTCGAACTTTTGACCTTGCCCACCGGGTCAGACAAGGTCGACATCCCCGCTTGGTTCCCACCTCGCTCGCAGCACCGGCTCAATATGGGGTAACATGTGTTTGCAGTGACCGGCTGCAAGGACCATTCGCAAGGGTTCTTTGGGAATGTTGGAGTCACACAGCTGGTATTCGCTCAATGATGCTGGTATCCAATCTATCATCATTCAACCATCATTCACCACCAATCTATCATCATCATGAAATGCTCAACGGGTCTCACTACCAGTCCCATGTTCCAGTCGGTGATCCCCGCCTCAACATGTCGCGTCCATCTCCCAGCGCTTGCCGTGGAATGGCTGTGGTCACGCTGTCGCCAATGCCGCCCATGCCCGTAGTGCAGGGTGGGAAGGTGCTGGGAAACAGCAGCCCCGGCGTTCGGCACCTGGGAATCGACGTAGGAAGCTGTGAGGAGGATGGCTCCCATGGCAGATCGGCCAAAGAGCAGGAGCGGGTTGGAGTAGGGCGGGTTGGGGGAAACTGAGGAAGGAAGCAGTGATAGCTTTAGAAACAGCTACACCACTCCTGTAAGCCAACATAGCTGGCTGGAAAATCGCCAGTTACAATAGGTAAGTCATCGATAAATGGTGGATTATCCATTGCTATGTGAGTTTACCACAGGGTACTATGGCATGGTGTTACTGCTGTAAGTTTTGCTCTCTCGAATTTCCTCCTCTTGTTAGCATCACGTTCAACAAAGTGATGCCTCCCAGTTTGAAGTTGGTGAAAAAATGTGTGATTCTTATTTCACTACACTAGATTACAGACACTGGTAGTTGCCCAACTGACCAAGCAGCTTCCGGTTTATAACTCCAGAAACATCACCGGTTAGCGTTTTGATGGACATGTTTTATTTTCCCAAATGTATTCTGGGTGGATTACAGCCATGAACTTAGCTTTTTGGCTTTTTTGGGATATGATTGATTTGCCATTTAACCACTAAAAGTTAGACTTTTAGCAAGAGATCTAACAGCCACCAAGTATTAACAAAGCAAATGGTTGTTTGGTTGACTTGCACCTATTTTTCATCACGGGGTACTTCAACCACCAATCAGACCTTTGACTCCATCAATACCATGGCTGGTTGGTGGTTTGATTGACATGTTTATTTTCCTTAATCAGTAGCTGGCTGATGGTTTCAAACAAATTTTACTTTCCCTAGTAATCATTAATCAATGGTTGGTTGACAAGCATATTTTTCATGGGGGTGGTTCAACCACCAACCAGCTAATGATCATTCTCAACCATCATTAACCATTACTCAAGTATCATCAACCAACCATTAATGATTCATAGGGGTGGTGAGCACCACCAACCAGTAATGATCATTATCAACTATTACCATATATAATCATTAATAACCATTGTTAACCACTATTAACCACTATGGTTAACCATGGGTAGTTCAACCACCAACCGGGTAGTCATTAAGGGTTGAAACCACCAACCAGGTGGTGCACCGAGTCTGAACTTCCAGGCAGGGCCCAACGCCTCCATGGCATCCGCTTGGCCCTCGCCCTCCGGGCGCGCGGCCTTGGAGACCTTGCAGCTGTCGTGTCATTTGGCGCTGCGGAGCAGGTGGTGGTTGCTATGGCCATGGTTAAGCAGTGAACCTGGAGGTTAGTAGGGCTCGATCAGTCTCACTCAGAGATGCCATGTAACAGGATGGTGCATGATGGTGTATGTTTGGGATACCAACCAGATGGTAATAGACAGGCACAGGTTAGGTAATTCCAGGCTATGATTTTCTATAGGCTAAACAATGAACCTGGAGGTTAGTAATAGAAATATAGGCTTATAAGTAATTATAGAAATAGCTCCAGGTTATTAATCTATTAGCCCAATGATTGATGGTTAATTATAGGGGCTATGGGGGATCGGAACCAACAATTGTAGGGGATAGACCTATGTAGTTTGGTTTCTTAATGGCCCGGGGTACCTCTAGTTCTCATTTTGTTTACTAATCATTTATAGTAATAAAGCAACCATTTCTGCAGGTTCCCAATTTTGAGAAACACCCAATGGTGCTGGCAGATTTACCTACAAAACTGGGTCATTGGGGCGGTATTCATGATGGCAAATGTAGGCAAAACATGCATTTCCGTACCTCAGGAATTGAGAACCAGTGGTGAATCCTCAACTTGAAATCAACAACTCATGGCCGATCCACCTGTCTGCCAAAACTTAGAACCTCCCTGACCTCAGGGGTTGGATGATCAGTTCACGTGCGAGCGCTAACCTGGCTGGGACCTGGTTCGTGACCTGATGACGAACAGTGGATGGTCTGCGTTTCCGGGTGACGAATTGCTGGTCGTTGATCCGACCTCAGGCCGCATCGTGGCTTTGTCTCCGGAGGTTCGACTGAGGTTCATCAAGAAGGTGGGCGAACAGCTGCCAGGTGGCGGACGGTTTCAGATTCGCCACTAAGCTACTGGTTGGTGGTTTAATTCACATGTTGATTTTCCCAAAGGTAATGGCATGAACTATGAACAAAATGGTTGGTTGACTCATATTTTCATGACGGGGTGGTGACCCACCACCTTCCGCAGATTAGATATGACTATCAATGGTGGTTGGTCATGTTCAGTGAGTAGTCGCCGCGAGTTGGTTAGCAACTGGTGGCCATTCGGCTTTGTCCATAGCCATACTGGTAGCTGCCAACGGGGCAATAGTAACCAGTCTCAGTTTGGTTGGTGGCTGTAAACATGTTTATTTTCCCTATTAGTTATTAACAACTGGTTGGTTGACTAATACTTTTCATAGGGGTTGAAACGACCAACCAGCAGTCTTCAGATGGAAACTGCCGGTCGTGGGGCTATACAATTTTGGACAAAAGCTAACTACATGAACTGCATACACTCAGGTGTTGTTTGTTCTGTTTCTCTTGAGAGTATTTTTTGTAGCATATTTTGGGTACATGGTTGTGCCAATTTCTAGATGCCATATCAGGGAATGAAGTTCGATCGCAGTCGTGATGGGGTAGCAGGATCAACTGCTGATATGCCAAATTGAGTAAAAAGTCACCCAGACTCAGAAACGGGCAGAAACATGGTGCCCCCAACATTTTTTCTCTCAGAAACAATGACCACTCAGTTTATATGAATGCTTTCAGGCAATCACCTAACCATTCTGCACTGTCACAAGTTCATAGTAAACAGCAAAGAACCTCTCATTTTCCCGTATTATCAACCATTATTGTTGGCAATTAACCATAACCATTACCCTCCTATTGTAACCATTAAGACACCCTCCCCCCTTTCCTTCATTTTCCAGCAGCCAGGTCTACGGTATTCTGGGACTGATGCTTCTCATCACCTTTGGGATCTCCACGCCTTTCATCTTTCTCCCTGAGGCATCCCTGGGGGTTGGGCGGTTGGGCTCCGTAGCGCCGCCGGGTGTGGTTCGATCGCCAGGTGCCTGATGAAGGGTAGTGGTACCCCATGGTTGGATTCGTTGCGCTTGAGATTTGCCACCTAAGCATATAGTTATATCTTCTAAAACTGGTACCCTAGTGAATTAATCTAAGTTAGTTAACGGGGGGGTACCACTCTATGTACGTGTTTGTCAGGTCTTTAGACTCGTGTCAGCATTCACTTCAGATTAGTGAAAATGATTCAAACATGTGGCTCAAAATCCATGTTGCATATATTTGAGTCATTTTCCGTGTGAACTCAGTCACTCAGACTTGTTGGATACAGAGTCTCCACTCACCATGCCGCGCAGGGGTTGAACATCTTCCCGGGCTGAACATCTTCAACGGGTCTCCCCCGGCGCAAGGGATATTTTACAAAATGGTTCCCGAAGGCTCCATGTATAGCATATATATTTACCTACATTTGCATTATTGTATAGGTAGATGTGGTGGTTTCTCAAAATGGGGGTACCCCCCAATCATCCTTTATTAGTTATTTATAGTAATAAATCAGCCATTTTTGGGGTTCCCTATTTTGAGAAACCACCATGTGGGTAAATATGCCATACATGGAGCCACTGGGGTTAGTAAATTGTTTTTACTGTAATATGTAACAAGTAATAAGCCGGCAAACATGACTGCAAATCACTTTGTCGATATACTACTGGTTGAGTATTACAAGTTGATATACTAGAAGCTACAGTTTGTGTGTACATTTCAACAATATTTTGACAATTATGATACTACTCTGAGCCTCAATATCTATTTTGCGATTACCATTTTTTGGGGGACACACTCACCCATTTTTATGAAGGTAAGTATTATTAAGACTTACTGTTGCTTAGCTGGGTCAAACTCAGATCATCGACCGAAACTGATAGCGACTCATCAGGGGGGTGCTGGGCAGCCAAGGCTTCCATGAATTTCTTTACTGAGAGGATCTGGCTCCTCTATGTGCCTGGGCGCACCATGCTCCCGGGTTGGCAGGAAAGTATCGACAGGGTGGCATTGATGTAGGGCTGGGTCGGAGATGATAGTACATGGGGGGTTCCCAAGTCATAGGGGTATCCAATATTGATAATTTATGGCAATAAACACATTTTTAAATTGGGGTCCCGATTTTAAGACACCACCACCCACCAAATAAACATGAGAATAAATCGACCAAGAAGAGGGAATAAAACACTGTCAATCAATGGTTGATGGTGATGGATGATAGCGGGTGAAACATATTAATTAAGCAACAGTCGCGAGTGAATATACCACCTCATATCAACTATAGGCACTGTAAGATCAAGCTGTTCATGTTTCCTTAATGGTCGAAACTGGATACTAATCAAGAAAGAGAAAGAGAAATGGTTGATCATGGTAGATCCTCTCAATAACTTCCTCAGAGATGCTGAATCACCAGCCATTGACCTGCTACAGGGAGTGGTGTACTTGGACCTTCAGATTTGCAGATTTACCGCTCTTTGCCGCAATTTGGTTGCTGATCTTCGGGCTTTTTCACCTACCAAGCAGCACATGAATTGGTTGCCGCTGGTTGATGTCTATAGCTCCTAAAAAGAAAACCGTTGGGGTGAGCAGATGTCGGCTTGTCCACAAGCTTGCTTGATGCCCAAGCAGCAAAATTCCATTTGTGTGATATGGTTGCTCATATAGTTAAGCTGAACAATTGATTTAATCATTGTGAACAATATTGACCGTGGTTGACAATATGGTGGTTTCTCAAAACAGGGGACCCACAAAATAGCTGGTTTCTGACATTGGATGATTTGGGGGTAGCCTATTTTGAGAAACCACCGTATGGTACAATTCATGGTTCAGAACAATATCATCAATATCAGCAATTATTGGGTAGCCTCAATATAGGTGGTTTCTCAAAATAGGGGTACCCCCAAATCATCCTTGTTTAACCACTTATAGTAATAAACCAACCATTTTTTGGGCTCCCTATTTTGAGAAACCACTACATGGCTTATTTCAATAATCGCTGATACCTGGTTCATGGTGACCCATGAAACCAGGCTGCACCACTCGTAAACACCGGCGCGGTCGCCAGAGCTGGGACCCACCGACAATCAACGATGGCCCTGCGGGACGCCAGAGGCGCCCTTCCAATAGGAAAGGGAGGATCCAACCCTGTTGGGAGGGTCGACCGCGCTGTTTTCCAGGAACCAAGTGGTTCATTAGTTGGTGAATGGTAGCTGAGGCTGAGACATCAAAAGTGCTGGGCACAACGGAGTGCTGCCATCAGTTGAGGGTCCTGAGTTCCTATGGTTTGGAGCTCGCGAATGTTCTTGGGTTTAATTGCTCCTAAGCTCCTGGTACTTGTGCTGGTTGGTGGTTTGATTGACATGGCGTTTGTTTTCCCTACTATTAAAAAATGATTGGTTGACAAACCCGCATATTTTTTCATGACGGAGTGGTGAGCACCACCAACCAGTTTACAACCACCAACCAGTTTATATTGATCATTAATATTAATCACTATAATCATTAGATTAGCCATTTTTAACCAGTATTAACCACTATATAGTTAATTTGGTCCTTCTTGAAACCAGCCATTTCCCAATCCCCGTGGAACCACCCCGGGGCTGCCGATCACGCTGATGCGCCTCAGACCATCTTGGGCATCGTGGTCTCCCAGATCTTCTTGAATTTGGTCATGTCATGCCAGATGTGTTGCTACTGCTTCCGAGATCGTCACTTGGCCGAAGGCAGATGGATAACGCATGTGCTGGGCTTCCCTGATGCTACATGATGTTTGGGTATATCCGTGTAAATCGTTTGTACATGTATATGTATATATGTAGTTTTACATACATAAGATGTGTGCATGCATTTTGTATAAGCCAATGTACATTCTCTGTACAGATATATAACTATTATACATGTAATGATTTTCTCGGACTATAAGCAATGAAGAACCGAGTGGTCATCTGAGCTCTGGCGATGGATATGTTTGGGTAGGAATGCAACCATGAACAGATCCCGTTATTGTTGGGCGTTCACTCTACCATGATATGCTATGGGTCTAATGTCAGGAATACCTGCCAGTTAACATGCATACTGAGACATACTGACACACCCATTTGCCACCCAGCTGCCACCCCATATCATGTTATATGTTGATACCAACAACGGTTATTGGCTCCGATGTATCGATGTGACTCCTGTTCTTTGTGGCCATTAAGGTTTGTTGTCGGCACTATTGAGCATGTTTACCAACCAAGTTCGTCATTGTCACTGAGTGGGATCTTCAGGAGCCACACAGATTGCACCTTGCACCTTCGCATCAACAAATGAGCTTTCCTCACACAGCAAAAACGGAAGCAACACAGATTCCGGAGCCGGCAGGTCAGACGGCTTCTGTCTAAAACATACAAGAGATATAAACATTTGGGCTGTCGGACGACATTGGTGCATGATTGTGACATGGTGGTTTAATGATGGTTAATAGTGGTGTTCAATAATGGTTTCTAATAGTGGTTTATGTATGGCTAGTCATGTTGTTTCATGGTGGCTCATGGTGGTTCATGCTGCTTATAGCCAACGTTAACGTTGAAAGACACTGATCTGAAGTAAAAGAACCAACTAATGAACCAACTAATGAGCCAACTAATGATAGAATCCAACAACCAAGTGATTGTCCGGCGTTGGTGTTCTCATTGTGACTTGCCTTTGCTGGCAGAACGGTCCCCGAGCGCCGCTCTGTCACCGAGTCTCATGACGCGTGACTGGTTCAAGAAAGATTGGTTCAGGATGACCGGTATCTAAAACAGATATGGCTATGGGTCAATATTAGCCAACAATAATGGGGGATAATCACCAACAAAACTATAGGAAAAACAATGGTTAATGATGGGGAACCAGGGGTACGGGGTTTTGACCCACAGCCATATGGCAAGCTGGGTCAAGCAGTTAACCAACCAACCAATGGTTAATAGTAGCTGATTAATGGTTTATAGGGGATAATAAGCAGCAATAGTAGGGGATATACCAACCATATGGCGAGCTGGGTCAAGCAGTTAACCAACCAAGTTAATGGGGGATGATAACCAACAAAACTAAAGGGAAAACAATTGTGAATGACTGCCATATTAACCTGTATCTATATGAACTATAAAGTCAGACTGAACCGGAGCACCCAAATATGCTCGCTGAATGCTTGAATTTCATTGCAGGTTGAACTCAAGCATATCCTTTTTGTATGCCCCTGTGCACCAAGGCTATTTGTGGATGATGAAGACGGCACCATGGAACTTCTTGTACCTCACGACCCTTTGCCGCATCATACAGAGTATAATTATAAGGATCTATATGGTATATCTATACTGGTAGTTACCTAGTGTATCGATATAAGTTCTATCCATACTGGCTCTATATGTATGGTTATATCTATATATCTACTATCGCTGGTAGTTACCCTAGTTGTTAACAAAGTCAGTGTGGGGCACCACTCTTTAGCAGCGGAGTGGGGATGGAGTTCTTGTTTCTCTATGCTCGGCCCTGGCAGATCTCAAAATGAGTGCTGGACCCCCCAAGTTCTGTATCCATGGCTTCAGCTCGATGCAACGACTGGGTGGTTGCTGATTTGGTTTTGAGCAATGGCTAGTGGCTACAGGTAAATTGTATTGTGTAGGCATCTATATACTGCAGGTATCTATTGAGCGGCTCTCATGTTATGCTACCTGAGTCAGGCACTAAATCCTTTGTTTCAAACTGATTCGCAGGTTGAGTTTTGTGATTGGCTGTCCGTCGAAGGATTCACGCATGAATATGGTCCTCGTGTTCCTTGATGTACCCGACTGGTTGATTGTGCTGATTGTTTTGATTTGGTTGCTGGTTTCAAATCTTTTTTGTTTTCAAACATACCTGCGGATGGGTTACAACTCCCCACCAGTTGCATTTGTTGTTTGTCCAAATGGTTGATTTTGTCGGCGTCGGTGCCCATTTCCCTAAAGAATTTGTTGGATTATATCCGGAATCAGTCTCTTGTTTGTTTGGTAATTTAGGATCCTGAATCCATGTGTGTTACATGTTTGATCTTCATGGAAGCGTATGCATAGAACCGAGAAATTACATGGAAACATATGTATAACTATATGCGTTTGCATGCATACGTAGATCAGCATTTGTTGGTTTCTGCGAACTTCAACACCTAGGGAAATTGAAACCCAGAGGGCCGGGTCCGAAGCCAAATACGCTTCTTCCCAGCAATTGGTCTTGGTTATGCAATGACTAAAGTATCTACCATACCTCTACGATCAATCCTGTACCATCAATCCCATAGTCCTATAGATACCTCCAGTATGCACATAGATGATTAGTGATCCTGGAGGAGACAAATCAATATCTTCGCTCTTATGTACATAAGAATATATGTATGTAGATGAATTTATATATATCTATATATAAATACATATGAATAAAAAACATATTTCCTATGAATCCCTACGATTTCCCATGATTTCCAATGTTGTGTAGCAATACGACTACTTGGATCCACATCTTCCAGCGCTCACGCGCTCCCAGGACCTTTGCAGCGAGTTTCGGTGTCTTCATGGGCTTCATTTGTGCACGGTACCGTGGCTGGACCCCGCAGGTGGTGGCGGTGGCCTTCAGGGATCCGCCTCAGCTAGTGGTGGTGGAATATTGGTTATCTTAATATGATTTGAGAGATGTTGAGTGTCTAAAGCGACCAGTAGTTGACCATACTAGGTTAACTATTGAATCAATGGTTATACTTCATGGTTAACTTTCTTAGTAGTTATATAAGTATCAGTGCTTGACTCTTGTTCATTTGGGTGCTGCTCAAGCTATAGGGACCCCTCCGGCTATCATCTAACATTCACCATTGATAGTGATAAACCGACGACCATTTTTTGGGTTCCCTGTTTTGAGAAACCCCCATTATATAGGGGGTACCGCCCGGTTGTTGCCCCCATATTGAACAGTTTCGTGACTACAGGCCTTACACTCACCGGTCATACCCCAGGAAGGTAAAGGGTGGCTGCCATAGCTGACCCCTCGGGTAACCTTTGGTGAACTAACCTGGAAATTGGCAATCACCATATTTTTCAGGGAAACCATGGGAAAACCAGCTATAAGTGATGGATTCTCCATTTCCAGGTTAGTTTATAAGAGTATACATGTACGTATAGGTTTGTTGATCTGTGGAATATGTGATTGCCTGCGAATAGAAATGCTAGATCTATGGATTCAGGTGGAGATAGATAGATAGAAAGGTAGATAGATACATAGATACATAGATACATAGATACATGAATACATAGATACGTAGATAGACAGAGATAGATATGATCCTACCCTGTTTGGAAGCAATAGCCAACAGGAATCTACGCCAATTAGACGATCACCCGTCCAAAACCGCGATGACTGGGACACCTGCAGTAGATGCCCCACTTGCAGTTGCTGCCTGTTATGGCTGGCTGACTTGGGAAGCCTTTCTCGAATTTGTTTCGGAATGTTTGGCTTTTAGGACTCGTACCTATCAGCTACCTATCAGCAGCCATCATTAACAATTAAGTTGCCACAATAATTAAGCATCCACTTGAAACAGCTTTCTCCTGGCCATTGGCAATTCAATCAATGGTGAAAAATGTCATCAAGCACAAGGTGACAACACCAATTCTGAGTTGTTTGTTGTAGGGAGTTCTATCTTGGTTTCAGGAAACAGGAAGCATCGTTTCCTGTCTGGCACTTAGTAGGGTTGATGCTGGGGCCCAGTCTGGCACTTCCATGCCCAGTCCAACGCTGCGCCACTTCTCTGAGTATGATAAGCTACCAGTTACTCAACTAGTGCGTGGTATCATCGAACTTTTCTCGTGGTGGTCTAGTGCTTTATCGCATGCTCATGATCGCGGAGTACACTGTATAATTATCTTAGGGCTAGACTCCAAGGACTGATTCACTTTTCAAAGAACCATTACCAGTCAGAACGGGCCAGAACTAACCGCAATCAAACATTAGTAGTACATAAAGAAATCATCATTCACCATTATCAACCAGCATTGACCGTATGATATCATCAATCATAGTCACTGGTGACGCTAGATCTGCCACTATTCAACTGTATTATCGCACTATCAACAATCATTAGCCATTAATCATCATTAACCACCACAACACACCATCATTGACCACCACAAGAAACTATCACTTAACCAGCTTATACACCACCATGAACCACCATTCATAACCATCATGACAAGCTTAAGTTCACCAACAGTCAGTATCATTGACCCTTCAAATCCACCATCCACCATCAAGCCTCACCCTCATCGCCCGTCATGGGCGCCACGTCCCTAGCAACACCGTGGAGTCTGTGCTTCTGATTTTTGCCATGACCACGGTGTTCATTGTGGCACTCAGCATCTATGCGGTACGAAAGAAGGCGCCGCAGCCCTGCCTAGCTCAGGGCTTAGAAAGCTGCTAGGTGAAGAGTGGTGAATGATATTGAGTGATGGTGCTAGCTACTGTTATCTACGATTCATATATCTTAATTGCTATGTTTAAAGCTTCATTAATGATATCATATATGAATGTATGCATATATACTTAAACTATATAATATAAACATGATATATTGAATGATGGTAGTTCGTTTGTAGTCAGCTAGTTATAACTTGGTTTACAAGCCACTTCATAAGCTAGTTCTATCTACCATTTGCCTAGTACCTGTAGTTGCCCTAGTTCTCTCCACCAGCCGTAATCGCCAGGACCAACTCTTGGGTTTAGCGCTACATTCACCATGCGGCCACAGAGGTTAAGCCGCCCACCTGACATTGCTATTCTGCTTGGTGGTTTGATTCGCATGGCTTTTATTTTCACTAGTGATGATTTAACATTTATTGGTTGACGAACATGTTTTTATTGGGTTGAAATCACCAACCAGTATTTATCATGGTTCGATCGCCCCATGATCAGCGAATGTTCGCTGTCATGATGTTTCTGGGGACAGCCATCGATGATCCGGCTGGACTGGATTCTGGCTTCGATTGCAGCTTGGGGAATATCAGGCGATGAATTCAATCAGCCATCAGTTCACCTTCAAAAGTTCACCTACCAATGGCAGTGCAGTGGCGTATCTACGGTAGGCACCTCAAATATTGCACCTGCCATGTTCACCTACCAACTGCTGCTTCATCATTGCCACTCCCAGCTACCGTTGTGCGCTGGGTGCTTCACCGGGCTTGCCGTTGGCCGCGCAGGCAGATTTCAGTGGTTCTGGAGCCTATTGGATGGTCCTGTTCCTGGGTCTTCTGATGACCTTGCTGATCTTTGTGACTGGATCGCAACGCCGCGATGTTTGAAGATCTGAGTTCGATGTTTGACTATATGGAGGTTTCTCAAAATAGGGAGCCCCAAAAAATGGTTGGTTTATTACTAAAAATGACTATTACTGGATGATTAAGGGGTACCCCTATTTTGAGAAACCACCACATGACTTCAGGGTTCCAGGGTTTCAGGTGCGAATAATGCTGAGCATATACATGTTTAGTTGATTATGCATGATTTTCCCTGATGTATATATTTACATGATATATGTTTTACGTGTTCAGGAAGCACAAGAAAACGTGTACTATACCTTCACCCCTTCCATTTTTAGGGATTCATACTCATTTTTTAGGGACCCTCACCTATTTTTATGGGGCAATTGACTGTCATGGTGGAGGCCAATGAATGAAATGATGGGAAGGGGCGATTCTTTTCAACCGCCTTCATTCCCGAGGCGGAAGAGAAGGGAGAATGGTAAAAACCAATCACCAGAATCGGTCGAAGTATGGGTTCTTGACTTCATATGGTGGTTTCTCGAAATAAGGGAGCCAAAAAAATGGTTGATTTACTACTATAAATGGTTAATAACTAGATGATTTGGGGGTACTTCTATTTTGAGAGACAACCATATATTGCATGGCAACCTGCACTGGTATGAATCATTGAACAAAATCCATAAAACCAACTTAGAACAACTTTGCTCAGCCTTTTTGTTTGTTGATTGTGGGTTTTTGCTGGGAACCATTGACCGAGCGGTGAGGTTGTTGCATGGATCTGACCCACAATCAATTCATCGGCCCGTCCTGAAGGTGCTGCGCCCATGTGCAGGAAAGGATTGCCAGACCAAGAATGATAACCTTTGATTTGGTGGGGAGAATCTGACGATTTGGGATGGTTGGTTGCTTGGTTGACGAGCATATCTTCTCATAGGGGTAGGTCAACCTCCAAAGAGATGAAAATCACCAAGCGCCAAGCCAGATGCTAGCAATCCAGTCATTCGACATGCGAATGCGGGTGTGTAGAAGTCGATATGAGGGGCACCACTTAAAGAATACTCATGCGATCTATGATTGGTGTTGTTGCATCAAGAGAAAGCTGCGCGATGCAATACCTGCGTTTTCAATTGATGGATTGCTTTCACTGACTGCATGAAAGAGGATTTGGTGTGTGTGTGTCTTTGTTTAACTGGCTGGTGGTTTCAAACATGTTTTATTTGCCCTAGTGGTTGTTAACAATTGGTTGGTTGACAAGCATATTTTTCATGACGGGGTGGTTCGACCACCAACCAGCTAATGATCATTATCAACCATCACAAACCATTACTTAACTATCACTAACCATTGACTATCAATCATAGGGGTGGTGAGCACCACCAACCAGTTAAACATTTATCCCCTGCTGGCATGATCATTAACCAGTTACCCTCTGGTAGACTAACATGGCAACGGAAAATCCACCATTTATTGGTCTTTTCCCTGGGTTTCACCATAAAATATGGTTAAAATCCAGCTAGCCATGTTAGTCTACCGGAGGGTAATCATCCAAACACCGGCTACACCCCCGTAAACCCAGCTGCTGACCCAACTCATCGAGGTCATTTTTCCGCATAACGAGCTGGTCGCCAAGATTTTCGCGGGGACCCTGTCGATCGTTTTCGGTGCCTGGGAAAGCCACGTGTTACCCACCCCCAATGGATGGGCTAGGCCCCAGGGTTCCGTGCCATATCACCATGGGAATCACCGTAAGTTGTAGCGCATGGTAGGTGAGCCAACCCCCATAACCAGTGTAGACATCAAAGGATTAATCAAAGTACTGGTTCATGCAAAAGTACTGCTGTGGCACGGGAGGATCAGCATGTTAGAACTGCCAACAAGGTCATAGAGCCTACAGGGTGAGGCAGCAATAACTCATCCGCCAATGAAGTGATCGTGTTTCAAATTGTTTGGTGCTATGATGGATGATTTTTAGGATGATTGGTGGGACTAACTAATATTTCAAGGCCAAAAATCATTGTCAACAGCAACACAGCTCAAACACTTAGGCGCTTGATGTAGTGATGACTCAGCTTCCAAGAATTGATGGTCGACCCAAGCCAGCTTCCCTCTATATAGTACAAATGACCTGCGGTATCATTTTTTTCCGCCCCAAGCCAAAATTGATGTCCCTAGCTGGTGGTTTCTCAAATAGGGGACCCCAAAAAATAGTGCTTTATTACCATAAATGGTTAAACCAAAAGGCAAATATTTCATAATTTGCGGGGTCCCCTGTTTTGAGAAACACCCAGATGTGCAGATTGCGTACAACCATTTGAAGGCCATATGTGTGAGGCCAACAGCACGGAGTCAGAAAGTAACTGTGGGGGGGTGCCAACCAAGCACTTGTTCGGTGGCCAAAAGCAAGGTTGAGTACTAGTGTTGCTGAATTCCACCCAACTTCTTAGTGTTTTCTTTCCGATTGTTTGAGTGGACCCATGAATGGTGCCACGAAGCTAGAAGGTGGGCCCCGTCTCGTCCATGTGTATGTCATGTTGGTTTATCACCGAGCTGGGACGATTTCTACCAGTTATAGCAGCTGAACGCCATCCAAGTCGCCATGGTCCTGTTGTTGTTGTTGTTGTTGTTGTTGTTGTTGTTGTTGTTGTTGTTGTTGGGTTCCAATGGTTTCCCTACTTTTACACTCTGGTAAACTAACCTGGAAGTTAAAAATGACCAGTTTAACAGGTAAACTAGCTATAATTGGTGGATTTTCCACTTCCGGGTTAATTTGCCAGAGAGTAATGCCTATGAACTTGAATGCTTGGTAGGTACCAGCATTTGTGGACAGACATATATTTGATTTTTCAGCTGAATCTCTCATGCTGCCATTGTCAGCGATGATTCACCGTCGCCATGATACCATGGTGATGTTGTCAGCACTGTTACTTTGGCCATGTTGTTTAATCATGGCTGGCTGCTATTGGCAATGATATGATTATGGTTGTCATATTTTCCATCATAATGCCGGCAGCCATTTATCCATGAAACATGATTATAACCGCTGTGATCAGCTTTTGTTTTCTCCACTATTCACGTGTGTTTGTAATCATTGTCAAGCCACTTTTGAACCATTAACTGTGAGCAACCAGTATCATTAACATTCATTAACCATTGTGAGTCATTGCCTAAGCTCTTGATCAACCAATATCAAGCCATTCATCAACCTTTAACTATTAGATAAGCATTACCACCCATTATTCGGCCATTGATTGACCACTATAAACCATGAGCCCCATTAGTCAAAGATCATATAAACAGACAACTAGCCTAAGCATGAAAATCCATGATGTAAAGCATTCATCAACCACCATATAAGCCATTATCACTAGCCAGCAGCCATTAGCAACCCATTCGCACAGTAGCTCAAGGCCATGGTGGCATGCCACCATGGCCTTGTTCGAACCAACGCCGCCAACAGCGAGGTTTTCTGATCGTCTACGACACGCAGAAAATCTTCTCCTCCACACTGGTGACCTCCTTGGGAGGCGGAGCCCGGGGTGTGGAGTACACCTTAGCGCCTCGGCCCCGAAGTTAGCGCCTGGCTGTTGCCGTGGTCGTGCGTTCGCGCCGTTGGAACCTCACCTTGGCAACACGGGGAAGACCTCGGCAACGAAGGATGGAAAGGCCGGAAAGGCCACCACATGTCACCAGTGTTTTGTTGGCGAAAGGGGGAAACCCCTGCCAGTGTGAGGAATGTTTACCCAGGATGAAGCTAAACTCCAGGTTGGTTAATTGTGGAGTTGCCATTCTAATGGGAAACCAAGGTGAACTTGGGGGATACCCGGATCCCCTCTATTCATCAACCGGGGTTTATTCGTCCTGGGTCAGTAAGATCAACTCGAGCTTTGAAGCGTGTGAGCCATGGCTTGGTTCAAAGTTTTCATTGAACTTGGAGGTGCAATTTCTAGCGAAGCATTTCTCAAGAACCATGGCTTTGGCTACTGAGGAAGTCACGGGTTCGGCAATGGTGATCGGTTAATTTTCCTTCTCAGCTACTTAACTTGAGTTTGAACAAATTGGTTGCTTGCGTTTGACTTGCGCGTTTGGAAGATGAGTATCATGAGCGAATTCAGGAGTCACCAAAATCTAATCTGCCTTTGAATTCCTACTGACCACGTAGAAATCGTACATTAGTCAAATTACCTATGTGTTTCTCCACAGCAATGTCAACAAAAACTCCAAAAGTCCTGGTTTTATGAGGGGTTTGCCCGAGCAAGGAGAAAAAAAGAAGTATTCACCTGCGATTGAATCAAAGTCTCAACAGTTATGGAAATCCAGACTGTTGGTCAATCCCCTTCAAAAGTTGATTCCTGGTTGGTGGTTTCAAACATGTTTTGTATCAATCAACCATCATAAAACAAGATCTCTCAACGGCCAGTATTGGCGTGCCCATCGCAGGCTGCCAACGACAGGTTAGGAAATACAGACAGAATTTGGCTGGTGGTTACTCAAAGCGATTTCGGTTCGCAAACTAAACCTGTAGATGGCGCCGAAAAAATGGTTCTGTTGCTCAGCTGATCGACGTGTTTCATTTGTCACGTCCAGATGTTGGCGATCCCCAACTGTTGATTGTCGTGGCCAGCCCAGCTATCAAAATGGCAGGGATCCTTGACCTTACACTGATCCCACATTCTGCTTCGAAGCGGGCTTTGCCGCAAGGCATCTCTGTGTTGGGGATCAGGTTCTGGGTGGGTCGCCGCCTTAGGACATGTATGCGTTTGCCGCATGGAACTTGTACTTGGATTTCCTGAACTTCTTTCTCTACTTGCTGCAGCTGGCTGGCGAGCGAAGATAGCTGGCAAAGAACGGATTTCAGCGCGGAGTCGTGTACAAATCCGCTGAGATGTTCTTCGTCATGTAAAGAAAGGCATAACAGCTGCAGCCTGTGGATATGTTTGTGCCTGAACTGAATACCGTAATCATGTAATGTTGGATCCATATTTGTAACCCCCTCTATATTTGGAATAGATCAGAAACTATTTCAGACAAACCTGGGGTGGTTTGTGAATATGGATCTACCATTAAGTTTTGTTGTTTCGGGAAGAGTCCGAAATTCTCTGCCTTTGAAAGGAAAGGCTGCTGTACAGCTCACGAGCCGACCCTGACTCTGACTGTGGTCCTCAATCCGATTGAGCACCATGAATCACCTTGGGTGTACAGGCTGACCGGAGCGAATACCTGTCAGCATTCAGTGCACAACCCCTCGGCGCGGAAAGACGCGACTCTTGGCTGGTTGATGCCTCCGCAAAAAATGTCAATGTCGGTTGTGGGAGCGGTGCTTTTACACGCTGGAGGATGATGCAGGATCATCATGTCACATGCGTTGCTGGCCTGCAGCTAACCTGGATTTTGACACATCCCTTCCCCAGATTATGCTTCTTATGGCTACCAGCAACCAGGAGCGAAGCTTGCAGAATTGGTCCATAGAGGTGTTCTTTCATTGAAAAGGCAGAACTGAATTCACAGCATCGACCCCTCAGTCATTTTGATTTAACATAGTCTCTATTATCCCAAAATTCAACCAGCCCGATGAGCTTTCTGAATCTACGTTACCACTTCCTGTCACCCCTCAACACGATATGTTGGCAGCAATATCACAAACCATTTGATGGCAGTTCATCACTTGTTCACACGTTAAGATGCCACACGTTAAGATGCCAACCCAATCCAAGTCCATAGCATGAAAACTATGTGGGGAGACACTATGATCACTATGATCTATTATGATCTAAGGAAGTTGTCATGTTTGACCCCCTGGTCCTGGGAAAAAAACAGAATAGATGAGGCTGCAAACTAAAAGATGCAACAAAGAAAACAGCATGTACGGTACGCAGCCAGGTGGAAGGGTAGCAAGTCCTGACTGTGGTCGATGTGCGGGCTTTCAATCCGTGAAAATTGCCACCAACCAGTGGTTTGACATGATGCCCACGCCAACCAATAACCAGCAAACAGAAGTAACCAGCTTAAATATTAGGGTTTCAAATTGTTTGAGGCACCATCTCCTGGTTGCAGATCAGATGCAGAGAATTTCAGGATGATCTTTTCCGTGATGTTTGAAGCATTCCCTGCAGAGCTTCACACATAGAAAACCATCTCAACCATTCAATAGCTTCATGAGCCATGGTTCTTAAGCATTACTAAGTGTTAGTTACCATCATTACTAACCAAAAACAACTATCATCAGCCATCAGTATACATTGTTGACGGTATGTAAGAATCAGCCATCATTGCTGACATATGTTTTATCAGCACATGTTAGATACTGGTTTAATCATCATGTTTAACCATCATTAACAACCATCATTACATATCAGTAACTATGGTTATTAACCACCATTAGGCATCACTAAGAAGTAGCCATCATCAACCAACGCGGACCACCATTATCAATCTTGATCAACCAATATCAAGTAGCATCAGCCATCATTACTTTCTGATAGTAACCATCAAGTCATATCAACTCCATCATTCATCAACAACAACCAACCACTGTGATCAACCCATACCACCAATACCAGCACTCTCAACTCATCCAAATTTCACTGGAAATGATGGTAAATAAGGCACCCCTTCCTGCATATATTCCTGTCGTTATGTAATGAGTCAAGTAAGCATACACACTCAGCTACTACTGGGTGGACTACAGCTATGAACTTAAGTTGATAATTAAGTTGTTTAGTGTTTTTGGGATTGGATTGATTTGCCACAAAAATGAAACTTCTGGCAGAGGATCTATATGCCACCAAGATGAGTTGAAACTCCTTGTTGATACCAGTTGGGAACTACTGGCAGTTGGTTCCGAGGGAGCTAACAAGCCAGTACCCAGTGCGGGCCGCCCTGTGAGGGAGTAGCTAGTAAGTTCATTTTGATCATATATAAGTTTCAACACCGTCAACTCAGCGCGCTAACGCGCCTGATGCAGGTGGTTAGTTCAAAGAGTACTGGTAGTGTTATGATAGATTCATCAACTAAGCTGAAAAGTACTAGTTCACAAACCCAATAGTATTGATAGTAGTATTCGTCTTAGTATTAGTATTAGTATTAGTAATAGTCTTACTTAAGATGCAGCTGATTTGTTAACTGACCAAATAATATTACGTAGTAGTATACGTTAAGAGTTCCACCTGGGTTATAATAGTATCCGAACTCATGGTTCAATAGATTATTGTTAAGTTATTTTCTATTATCAAGTATCTCAACTAATGGTGTTTAAGTAACAGCTGGGCTCATACTAATTCCTTGTTGATACCGTCATTAAGTACCAACCAGTACTACCCAATACCAACCAGCTAGTACCAAGCATTATCAACTTGGTTCCCCTATCAATGATGGCAATTATTGGATGGTGCTGGTAGGTACCATACGGACAAATCCACTAGTAGGTGTTCAATCATTGTTGCGAGTTATTATCCCCTTTTTTACCCTTGTTAACCACCATAAAACTATGATTTATGGCCAACCCAATGCATCCAAAACTACCAATACTAACCATACCAATACCAACGAACTATTAGCCACTATAAAATCACGGTAAAAAATCCAACTCGATTGTAAAACGAATCATTCAGCCATTAGTCATTCTCAAAACCATTAATGTCGAAGCTAACCAATACCAACCAACTATCAGACATCAAAAAAAGAACTATTGTCAACCACTATCATTAACCAACAATTCGCCATTATAAATCCATCATTTATGGACAAACCCAACTATTGAACCATTGCTCACCATGACTAACCACTGCAAACCACTACCAACCATGGCTAAACTCAGATGGTTGTTGGTGGATCATTCATTCTTGTTCGCTTTTATCCCTGCCTTCTATTATTCACCACTATAGTCCCCTAGTACTAGCCACCATTTACTGACCTCCATTTACTAACCACCATTTCCTAACCACTACTCACCATCACTCACCTTTACCCACCACTACTCACCACTACTCACCACTATATATACTAACCATTGCTACCCAGGTTGAAACTCCTCCAACATCACTGCGTCCAGGCTTTTTGGCGGGGCCCTCTCCGCGAGGACGTGCTGGTGGCCCGGAGTCGATTTCTGGAAACGGCGCCCGGGCGGCACCCCGCGAGGGGATGGGGACCAGGGCTGACCGCAACGGTTGGGGCGGTGATGGTGCTGGTTTCTGTTTGGGGTTTAGCCAGAACCTTCGATTTTTAGCATTTTTTGGGGATGGATTTACGATATAACCGCGCTAAAAGTTCGACTTTGAGCGATCTAAAAGCAAGCAATTTTTTTTGATTGGTTGGTCAGATGGTGTCTTCATGGTTTTATGATGAATAGTGATAGTTGAAGGTGGTGAATGACGGTTCTTGATGGTTTATGATGATTAAGATGCTGAATGATAGGTAATTTATGGTGGATGCTTAGGTAGTGGTTATAGAATCATGGTCAATGATGCGCAGGCGGACTGGATTGTGTACACATCTTGGTTTATCTCCAGCTGTTACCCTGCAGATGTAGTTGTGAATTACCTGCAGAATCGTAAGTGTGATCACGAACAACAACAGGTTTAATAATTTCTACCCGCAGAAAACTTGTGGCCCGTGATGATGTATGGTTGATGACTTTTTCAAAGCATGAACAAAAAGTTCATATGGAACCCATGTATATCACTAAGAAACAGGTGTTCAATGGTTTTCATATGCCATGGTTTTAGCTTGGGACATCACGAAGACATCCAGGGCCCACCTATGATGGGGCAAGGTGGAGACAGAGATTTCCAGGGAGTGAGGGTCAACTGAGCCAGGCTCATCCTTGGGGCGTTGCAGCGGCTACCCCACAGCGATATGGAAGGTTTCTTGAAATTGGGAACCCTCAAAAATGGATGGTTTACTGGATGGCTTATACCCACTAACTTCGGTTTTTAGTGTTTTTGGGATATGATTGATTGACCATATAACCACTAAAAGTATATTTTTAGCAAGGGATCTATAAGCCACCAAGTTTATTACTAATGATATCAAGACATAATGATTGGTACTGGATGATTTGGGGATACCACCCCAGATATTAAGAACCCCCACCATATGGGTGCAAGTTGAATGCGATGACATGGACGAAGATGTGGTCCTGATCACGTGCAGCATTGCTGCGTGCTTCGTGAGTGTATAAGTGCAAACATATTGATGTATAGCCTAATAGTATAGATTTTTCTTGCAGAATAACCAAGTAAGAACGACTAGTGATGGTTGGTTTACGCTTAATTTTTGGTTGATGATGGTTGATCAATGGCTGATTAGTAGCTAAGAATTGTGAATAATTATGGTCAATAATGGCCAATAAGTAGGCTAATTGGTAGCTACGACAATGATAAACTACCTCTGGCTGATACTAGCTAACACTCCTAATGGTTAATTAATTATGACTGACAATGGCTCATAGACGAAGCATGTACAATTTTGCGACTGGAGTTTCCCTTGCAACCAGGAGTGTTTTTGGATGATTTGGGCATTTGTTTGGAGGGCTTTGGAACCATGCAACTCCCAAGTTTTGCCAACGTCGGTTGCGAAGCTCCGGGTCCAAACTGGCACGAGTAGATCCGACCCCCCTCCGATAATCCTTCAGGGACCAAAAATGGTGTAGCCCCTTTTGTCACTGGTGGTTTCTCTATCAGTAACGGCTATTCTTAGAAGGTGGTGACCCCAAACGTTATAAGTTGATTAATAAGCCATTCAACAAGCTAGTTATATCTACCACAACTAGTGGTTTCTCTAGCTATAAACCAACAAATCGCTATCTTGGGGGCCCCGGTCCCTTGTAGAAGCACCATCAAGGACAGCCGCTGCCATGTCTGGGCTACGATGAAACACCAAGGCCTTTGGCGCTGCCTTTCGTAATCTGCTGGTGGAGTTCAAGGCAGCACCGGAGAAGTTGCGGTGAAAATCGAAGCACCAACAAACATCGAGCAACCGTTGTCGTGGCCGGTGCCGGTGCTGCTGCTGCTGGTGTTGCTGTTGGTGTTGGTGTTGGTGTTGTTGTTGTTGTTGTTGTTGTTGTTCTTGTTCTTGTTGTTGTTGTTGTTGTTGTTGTTGTTGTTGTTGTTGTTATTGTTATTGTTATTGTTATTGTTATTGGAGGTGGTGGTGGTAATGTTTCTTTGAGTCTGGGGCAATCCTTCTAGCATCCTAAATTGGCGGATTGATCAAAAATCCTGATCAGCACAGACTCGAGCGATTGTGTTGGGACAATTGCGCAAAGGTAATTCAAAGACAGAGATTGGAAAGTTGAAGTTTGAAGTTGAGAAGGAGCAGACGCTTGTGAAGATACAAGTTCAGTCAAAAGAGGCTGTTGCTTCTGCTCACGAGTTGATCGCACCCTTTGCTACCTCAGTGATGCCGCTGGCCACGGCCCGGCTGCGAACGAATTGTTGTGGTGGCTTAAGCGCCCACGGCTGTGTGAATTTCATATTGACCAAGCATGCATCAATCAACCATCCATGGTAACAACTACTGGCATGGCAAGATAATCAAATATACATATCAAATATCCTTGTTGACAACCCAGGACCCAGTGATTTGATACAACTATGGCCGATTTTGTCAACTATGGTACCACTTCATGGTATACAATGATTTATATATAGTATCATATTTTTAAACCCCTGTGTTTTGATTCGACTTGAAGTCAATCATGATCGCAAATACCATAGCTCGAACATCACCATTTCGAACAGGTAATCTGCAAATGGTGGACTTTGCTATGTTAGATCAACGGAGGGTATCAAGCTATATTGTCATACACAGACATTGCTATGCCAACTACATGGTTCTCCAAGATTTTGGAGTCGACCGCACCTTTCACTTCGATCATCGCAACTGTGGCATTGCTTAATACACAGAAATCGCAACATGGGTGCAAGGTGGGCCCCCAACCACTTATAAGTTGGGCTATAACCCCTATAACTGGTAGTTAACCCTAGTTAGATTAGTTATAAACCTACTTATAAGTGGTTGGGGGCCCACTTTGTATGTGTCAAAAACGCTCGCGCCCCAACTGACCCTCAATGACCAACTGGGCAACCTGATCAGCTGCTGTCAAGGCTGCTAGTTGGTTAGCTAGTTAGCTTCTTGACCTACTGGCGGTGGGCCCCCAGCAGTTCTAACTTGGCTTAGTTCACCCCTATAACTGATAGGAATCACCCTAGTGACGTTAGTTTTTCACCAACTCACCTAAGTGGCTGGGGGCCCATCACCCATCGCTGAGTAAACCACCCACAAGCCGTCCAACAGGAGTCAATGGAGTACATCATCTCCTTCACATTTCAGCAGGAGGTGCACCAGGGCTGCGGCCGGTCCCCGGTTCCATCCTTGGTTCGCAAGCTGCGAGCTGCAGGCCACCAACAGGAAGATGGATAGGAACCATTGACCCATTCAAGTCTGCCAATAATTGGCTGGTGAGTTTTGAGCAGCTTTTATTTTCCTGAAGATTTGGGATGAGTGGTTGGCAAATGTGTTTCAGAGTGGTGAAACCATGTGAAACCACCAAATGATAGTGTCACTTATTGAATGAGAAGCCATCACTAGTACCCAAGAAAGCTATCATTCGTATCAGCATGTATCAGTCATAAGAAAGACTGAACTGAACCATTTACCCATCATTAAATTAGTATCAACATGTATCACTGGTTGGTGGTTTCAAACATTTCTTATTTTCCCTAGTAATCATTAACAATTGGTTGGTTGACTAATATGTTTTATAGGGGTTGAAACCACCAACCAGACATGTATCAACCATCATAAACCCATTAATACCAGCCATCATGAACCTGGGTGGATTATAGCTATGAACTTCGTTTTTTTGGGATATGATTGATTGACCATATAATATATAGCCACTAAAGGTTAGACTTTTAGCTAGGGATCGAGTTCAGCCACCAAGCAACCTGCCACCCATCCATCAACCTGCCAGCGCAGGCCGGAAGCTACCTGAGCTACGAGGTGCACTGGTGATTTTGATGGTAACAGCGATTGAAATCACAGATCTGGCTGCGCTGAACATCAGCATTTCTACGGGTAAAACTACCATTTTTAGCAGGTAAAACTACCATTTTTATAGGTAAAACTACCATTTTTACAGGTAACACTCCATTCTAAACAGTGGATTTTCAGCCATTTTTCCAAGTAAAACCGGTAAAACCATTCTAAACAGTGGATTTTCTGCTTCCAGGTTTGCCAGAGGGTACCAGTTGCTAGTTGTTTTGATGGTAACTGTGATGGCGAGTAATACTATGATGGTAACAAGTATTACTAGTGAGCAACCTATGATGATAGCCACAACTATGCTGGCAATAGGTATGAAATACTTTCGTTTTACCTTGCGAAGAAGAAGGCATTGTCGCTGAACACGGTCAAACATCATAGCAAATTCAGAGCTATCTCATTATAGGGTTATATGGCTATGGGTCAAAATCAATCAACCTAATCATGGGGATAATCACCAAAAATCATCGGCAAAACAATGGTTCAAGATGGGGAACCAGGGGTACGGGGTTTTGACCCACAGCCATATCAGTCCTCAAGATCACCACATGGCTGTGAGTCGAGACCCCGGTATCCACATCCAATACATTACCAGAAGTTCCGCACTTCCATGATGGGTTCCCTATCATTTTTTGCCAGCAGTAGTCACATCCCAGCTATTTTTGTTTTGGTAGTAGTGAACTTCTAATTGGTCTTGATACCATGCCTATACCTGTAAGTCAGCTGTCAACATCCAGCTTATTAATTTCCAGCTGTTTGACCGAAACCGCGACTTAACCATGACGCAGCCAGGTGAATTGTCAATAGATTAACCATTAATTCAATTATCAATCCATTTCTTAACCATTATTGATCAGCTCATTTATTGATGAACCATGCCTTAAACCATCCCTGAACCACTACATTGACCATCAGTAACCACCAGTGACCATCAAGAACCAGCTTCTTAAACCATCCTGCACCAGCCTACCCATGGATTTCATTATTGGAGTTATCATCCACTGTCAACCAACTAAGTTGCCTTGTCAGCTGAATTGGTCATCTTCAAAAAAAAACATAATCCGAACCATAATCATTAACCATTACTTATCCACAATCTTAACCATAATCTTAAGCATTACTTACTATTGATTAAGCTGGTTATTTGGATGGCTTATACCCACTAACTTAGGTTTTTAGTGTTTTTGGGATATGATTGGTTTACCATAGAACCACTAAAAATATTTGTTTAGCAAGGGATCTACAAGCCACCAAGTTATAATTGTTCTACTACTAATATAGTTAAGCTGTTAGCTTATCATCCCTTCTAACCATTCCTTCTTCACCCGATCCTCGCGGTGGGGCACCGCTGGCAGCGCTAGCCCCCGACGCCTGACTCACCGGAAGTCACCAGGCCCTCAGCGAGTTCCGCAGCGTGCTGATCTTTGCGCAGGCGCAGCGGGTGGTGGTGCAACGGTGGTGCAACGGTGGTGGTGGTGGTGGTGGTGGTGGTGGTGGTGGTGGTGGTGGTGGTGGTGGTGGTGGTTGGTAGCTGTAGTAGATGTAGTGTTAGGAGGTGTTAGCTGTGTAAGAGGGGTAGGAGTCTGGTGGGGTTAAGTAAGTGGCCAATGCTGATTGGTTGATGTTGGAAAATGATTGATGATACGACTCGCAAGCCTTTTGGATTGGCCATGATTCAACCATTTTTGGCTATCATCAGCCATCAACAAACCATTTGTTTCCCCCCCAGTTCAATCATGATTAAAACAATAGTAAACCAAGCATCGCGCATCATTCTCACTATTCAACCATGGTTGAGCACCCACAAGTCTGCGAGATTCTTCGCAAAGCAAACCACACGTGGATGGTAGGTACAACTGGAAGGAAATCGTATGACCTGTGATTCGCTTCCGCAGGATCTGGGTTTGCACAAGTTCACCGAGCACTACGCAACTCGCTCGCAGCACCGGACAACATGAAGAAGACTCGATTCACGTGTTGGCCAATGTGTTTCGGCATTGATCTTGTCCATTGTAGGTTATATACAAGCTGTATGTTTGTTGTTGGCATCGATGTTGCACTTCTGGCTTGGAGCTGCTTGGTTTGTTACACTTGTGCTTCTCTCGCTGACTTGGTGTGTGAAATGATGATCTACTACTTGGTGGTTTCACACATTTCTGGTTGATTAATTCATATTGTGTTGTTTGTGCATAAACCAATCTAAATGGTTGACTAAGCAATGACGTGGGATGGGGCACAAATGGGCACAACCACCAACCACCAACCTTGGTTGCACATTTCCTGGTCAACCTGCTCGGAAAGCAGCTGTAGGCAATGGCTATGCCTGTCTGGGTGCCTGCCAGAGAAATGGCCTACAGGCTGTGGCTGCCGAGTGATCCCCAACCACTCAACAAGCTGCGGCCCCCTTCTGTAGATGTAGCTTTAGTTGGATGGCAAATCTTAACCAACAATTATACTTAAATGATTTCTGAATCAACTTAAAGCCATGATTAAGCATTACCATAGTTAATCCAACCTAAACGGCAAATCTTAACCAAAAGAAGTAACGTTTAGGGGCCCTACCTGCTTGAATTGGTGGGTGTTCCACGACGGATTTTGGCCACGTTTAAAGCCAGGGCGGCTCAGCCCCTTTTTTGTTGAGGAAAAACATGTTTCGAGCAATTGTTAGCACCATCGTCATGACCATCCCTGAAGCTGAAACTACCTACTATGAAACTGTGTTTATTTGGAATAGCTATGTGGCTATAGAAAGTATGTTTCTTTGGAAGAGCTACGGATTATAGGTTCTTAATGGTCTTTAATGATTACATAAAGTAGCTATTCCAAATAGAACCTATAATCCAAATAGAACCCAAGTGGTTGAATATAGGTACAACTCTGTAAGCAAATAGATTGAGGCTTCTGTATGGGAAACGTCCGGGGGGCAACGTCACTGAGACCAGGTCAATTTTCACGATTTCTGATAAAGACGTGGATATCTAGCCCGGTAGGCCAGCAGGCATGGTCCCAGGTTAATGAACAATGGTCCCAATAGGCCAATGATTGACAATGCCGAATGGTTCATAAGCATGGTCAACTGATTTGATATGGCTTCGTCCACAAGTGCTGGTACCTACTAGCCATCCAAGCTGAGAACCATTATTGATAGGGAAACCACTAGTGACTTGGGGGTACATCACTGTTGGACAAAACTGGATAACTACTAATTTGGAAATCAACTAATTAGGCGACCATGGATATGAACCATTTGATTGAATTGATTTTAGCCAACTAGTTTTGCTTTATATCCTTTAGAAGAGAGCAATTTGAAGTTGCCAGTAGGTTTGTAGCAATGGCAACAGGGCATGCGATGCTTTTTTGCCTTTGGTGATCAAACGGGCAGCTTAAGAGCAAGGGAGGTCAGCTTGTTAGGGGGTTGTTTGGACCAAGTTCTAAGGAATTTGGATTTTTTGGGAACTGTCATTGTACAACCAAATCATTCATGATGATGGTCACTGTGCTTGATCACAAAAAGTTACCATGAGAGTTCAATGCAAGGGCAACTGTAGACCATTTAAGTATTGTCATGCTGTAGACCATTTAAGTATTGTCATGCTGACATCAAGCATTAGAGTCGTGCCAATTTGTGTGGGTGCAGTCCCCATTTTGGGAACTGACCAAAGATTTGATAGCATCAAACCGTGGTCGTTTGGTCATGTTTGCACTTGTTCACAGGGGATACAGGAAATTTTGTTGTTACATCTTCGTGTGTGATGCATACAATATGTGTATCTATCCAAATCTACAGATGTGCATCACGAAGCACGTGCTGTGCATTGTGCAAGACATTCGATGTGCACAGAACTCAATAAGTATTTCTTGACAGTGGTATCACCCATATTTGATTCTACCAGTTGAATACCGACATATGGGTGATGGTTGAACGCCGCAGTGATTAACTATTGATTAACAGTGATTTGACAGCGGTATCACTAACATATTTCACGTGTTTCAATCGTGTCCATTCTGCGTGATTGCTGCTGGTTGAACCCCGCCGGCGGCCAGGCTGCAAATGATGGTGCCCTGGGGCATGGTGTCCTATTCCGGCAGCTGGCGCCATGACGGTGCGCAACCGTGCTGCGGTTTGCGACCAGGTTTGGTGGCCGATGAACAAAAAGACGAGGACCATCATAAATCTGGGGGGTCACAGCAACAAACTGCTTGATTTTCAATGATTTTTGGTTTAGGATTAGATCTACAACGAGGGTTGTTGGGTGCCCCAGACTATCCCAGACTGCTTGATTTATGTATCCGCTAAAAGTGACAAGTTTAAGCTACAGATCTACAGGCCACCAAGGATGAAAACCAGACAGTTGAACAGTTGATGTATACTCAGGATTAATAAGCCCCTGGTTGATTAATAGGGGATATCCCCCAAAAGCGTTGGTTTCCCTTTAAAATGGTGACCTCTCCAAATAAATCAACCAGGGGTTTATTAGTCCTGGGTTACCATTAATGAAGAGAAGCAGTCCCGTGCCACGCCAGGGTGCCTGAACGCTTTGACCCCCCAAAAAATCAATTACTCCCTATAGGGAAGTCTGTTCTGTCTAGGGCTGAACTACCCGCGGGCCGGCTACAAGCGTTGGTTGGGGTACAACCAGTCGCATCATTGAACCAGACCACTTCGCAGGCCGCATGGTGATTTTCGCTGTGTCATATCACACATCCATAGCTTCAACTGCAGAAGCCCCCTTCATCACGTCCAGAAACCTATGATTTCGTTCAACTGGGCGGTGCTATACATGGTGTTTTTTTTAAATAGGGGACCCTAAAAGTGGTTGGTTTAATATCATAAATGGTTGATATTGGATGATTTGGGGGATCCCTATTTTGAGAAACACCCACATCAGGAGTGAAATGGAAAGCCGGCTCTCAATGCCACATTGGTTCGTTCGGCTGTCGGGTGCAGACTCGAAGGCATGTATCCCAGATCGTCAATGTATTGGATGTTTAGCTACACTTAGGTGTGTAATTTACCGAGTCTAGATACAACTATTGATGGTATGAATGGTAAACCCATTCATTGATCACCCCTGCCTCCTACAATTTGCCGGGTAGGCTGTGTATTTTGGGAGCTTACATACAGAAAGAAACAACAAACCAATGAATTTGTGCGGTTTTCTAACCCAAAAGAACGTCCTGCTTCAATGATGGTTTGCAACTTAAGTATCACACCTTGGGAGCATCCCAAGATACATACATGGGTGTTTCTCAAAATAGGGAGCCCCCAAAATGGTGGGGTTATTACCTGTAATTAAATGATTGATATTTGATAATTTGGGGGTACCCCCATTTTGAGAAACACCCACATGTTTTTGCTCTGATCCATTTAGCAGTATAAATTTTAAACATATTTCAATGCAGCAAAGCAAGCAAAGCAAGCATTTATGTTGAAGCTACAGAACCTGCAGCATAGAAATGAGTAGGGTCGCATATAAGCCCGAGACAACATCATAGTCATTTGCGTTTAGCTTGAGCGTTACATGGAGACGTGTTTTGTCGATTTTAATTGAAAAACAAGAGGGGACGGCCTAAAACGATAACCCCAAGGAGTACTCCCAAACTTGGAAAACGATACTGGTAGGGGACGGCCTAAAAAATCCGTGAATACACCTTAATCAAGTAATTTTGACGCTGCCTCATATTGATAGTAGAGGGTTTATTAAGCAAAACATCATACAATGTTTGTTGACATGGGTATATCAGCACAGTTTCAATTCTCTAATTATATGTGAAGAATATAAGATGAAACACATAATTCAGGGTGTATTGTATGTACCTGGATAAGCGCAGACATGCACATGTGTGTGTGTGTGTCAACACGTATGTACTTCTTCAAGATTTGGCTCACGTAGCCATACCCAACGGCTTATCTTGTGTTTTTTCCCTATCAGAGCGATTGTGCGGCCGTTGCCTTCAGGACCCAACAAAGAGCAGGACATTCGCGCCAGGGAAGAAGTGAGGATCAGAGAACAAAAGTGAATCATATTTGTTGATCTTGGCGAGATATAGCGGTCCATGGATGTTTAATTATGTTTTCTGTGTTGGATGGCGGTACAATGCATGGTTCATCCTTATACTTGGCATGGTTCTATCATGGGGATAGCTGCGGTGGCTAGGGCTGTGAAGCAGTATCAACCGGTTCATTCATCATTATTGAACCTTATCCACCGTTATCCACCATCATTCAGCATCATCACCCAGTGGATCTGATGACCCATTTACAATTTACTACTGTTGGCTCCGGTGAGGTCTTGACTACCACTTGCCTTAATTAGCTATATGTTCAGCCGCGTATTCACCACTTTGGCCGCCATTATCAATCATGATGTCAAACTTTATTCACCATACCATCCGCATAAACCATTACTGAACCACACAAAATATCAAGTTATAGGCAATGTTTCGCCATATCAACCATTATCAGCTATCAACTCATTAAGCATCCTTTAACCAAGATAAAGCTATTAAACCATTATCAATTCTTACAATAGCAGCTGATAATTCTTGATATAGCCAGGTCTTTGCCACTAATCAGCTGTGAAACTATATCAGCTAGCTGTACATGATCATTGAAGCAGCTGGTCTATAAACCATAATCAGCTATGTTAAGCATTCGTCTAATCATCAACTAATTATCTACATAATTGATTGTGAGTGAGGGTGAAGCATTCATCCCACCATATCAACTATATCAACCATTCATCCCACTCGTTTTCGGGTGAAACTCGGCATGGTTCACCATCTCAACCACTATACGGTGGTTTCTCAAAATAGGGAGCCCCAAAAAATTGTTGGTTTATTCTTAAAAATGACTACGAATGGATTATTTGGCTTGAGAAACACCCAATGGCTTGAGAAACACCCAATTGTCAATCCAACAGGGTCATACCGGCTAGTCAACAGGATCATGTATATAACCTAATATGTTTAACCATATCAAGCACCATATCAGCTCCAGATCATGTGCTGCAAGGCCATGGCCTTCCAGCGCCGTGCTCACGCACGGGTCTCCCAGCGCTGGCTCTCGCTGAGCCAGGATCCCATTTCGTGGAAGGGCGAAGCCCCAAGGCGCGTGGAGAAGCTGGCGAAAGCCAGGGTGAATGATGGCATCAAATGGCTATGGGTCAAGCAGGTTTAGCTGGTTAACAATAGGGGATGATAACTAACAATTATAGGGGATATATGCCAACTATATGGCTATGGGTCAATATTACCCAAGCAATTTCATAGGGGATAATGACCAACTATAACAAGAGAAACAATGGTTGATGATAGGGGAACAAGGGGTACGGGGTTGTGACCCGCAGCCAAATGATGCTTTCCCGGATGATGGAAGAAGGGTTGAACGAAGGTTAATTGATGGTTAAATGATGGTTAAATGATGGTTAGATGGTTAAAAGTGGTTAGCTAATGTGAGATTAGTAATTATTGCCGTATGTGAAAAAGGATCAAACGATGGTGATGGGTTGTTAATGGAGAATTGATGGATGTCTCATGGTGAGTAGTAGGTGATATTGCCCAACAATAGGGAATATTAGTTTGTTCGTGATGGGCATTGGGCAATCCATTCATATGAATACCCACCACGTTGACGAGTTTCATAGCTGGTTTTCGTTGCCATGAAATATGGTCAGTCTGGATCTCCCACCGGCGGTTTGTGTTGGTTTATCATCAAGAAAAGCTTCTTGTAACATATAGCAGCTGAATATCCACGTTAGATATGAATGGATATGAATGGTTCAATTGTTGTTGAAGTTCGAACGCTACAGTGACTTCTTGTTCGTGAATAGTTTCCATTTTTCAAGCATTCGAGACTTAGAGGTGCCAGGGCGCGGCCACGATTGATCTGCACCAGGGGTCAGCGGGCCTGCCATGCCAACCATCTGAAGGGGATAGGTTGCAGGGAATTGGCCCAGTACCTATAGCGGCCTTCCACGAATGAATGCCAAATCATTGATGTAAATCACTAGTTCTTGGATAGCCCATCTACAGCCCACTTACAACTTTACGCCAGATACAGGCATGATGAACCAGTCTTCTTCGTCAAACACTTTGTTCAACCAGCATTGACCAGCATCTATGGATAGGATATTTGTCACTTATATTTTCAACCAGCAACCAGCATCTATAGCTAGGATCACATCGGACCACCGATCCAAAAATCCATGAATTCTCAACTCATAGCCCTCAATGACCATGAATTCCCAGCATTTTCCATCATGGATGGCCATCCCCATGGCCACCCTGGCCATCCCCATGGGTAGCTTGGCCCTCCACGGGTAGCCGCTACGTTCCCCCGGGAGCCTCCCCGGGTGCCGCGGCTCAGTGAAGTGGGCGACAACACGGAGCCGCCGCGCTTGGCCTTTCGGCCCTTCTTCGCGGCGCAGCGCCTCGGTGGCACCAGGGCACCGCCTCGCAGGGCACCGGGGGAAGGCGGTTTCGGTGAATCGTAGGAAGGGTAATGGGAAATAATCGTTATAATGTTGGTTTCCGATTAGTGTAACACCCCTAAAGTAATGAAAATAGATGAAACCAACAGGTACATACTAATCAGAAGCCAACATTAATAGGTCTTGATGGTCTTAATGGTTAACCAAAAAATAGTCTTAAGTATATTAATGGTTAATGGTTAACCCTAATAATGGTTGATAATGATAATGATGGTTAATGGTCTTAATTTAGGCTCAATGGTCAATAACTAACAATGGTTGATAATAATATAGAGATATATGATATGGTGCCACCCTATATTATTTAATATATATACTATTACATATATAGATACATACATATATATATATATACGCATCCCCTATAATGGTTAATCATCACCGGAGGTTAATAAATGTTAACAATAGGGTATAGCAAGTAACCATAGTAGAATAGTTGATTTATATAGCTGGTTAATGGTTGATAATAGGTGATGATGACCAGCAATTATAGGGGATATATATTAAATATATCAAATATTAAAACAAAATAGTTCACTAATATAGTTGGAGTAAGAATAGTTGCAGTTACAATGGTTGACCCCTGTGATTCATATGTCTGTGGGTAAACAATGGTAAACAGGCTGGTTGATGGTTCAAAAAAAAGGTATAATAAGTAAGAATGGAAGGGGATATACCAGCTATGGCGAGCGACCGGGTTAAGCAGTTAACCAAGCAATTTCATGGGGGATAAGTTCACCAACAGCAGGGAGAACAAGGCTGATGGGGGAACTGACCCACAGCAACCTGGTTGGTAGTGGTTAATAATGGTTGATTACTAATGGTTAATAATGATAACCATTAATAATCATTATTAATGATGAAGAATTAATAATGGTTCATTCACCATCTTAATCTTAATAATGGTTGATTACTAATGGTTAATCACCATCATTAATAATGGTTAACCACTACCAACCAGGTTGTAATCAACCATTAACCAGCTATTACTAGTGGTTAATCATGGTTCATGAAGATTAAGATGGTGAATGATGATTCGTAGTTCGTGAAGGCTACCGAGAAGGCGGTGCTGGTAATAATCCGCGCTTCACCAGTTGATGACAGTTGAAGACTTAATGACGGTCAAGAAGATGGTAATCATGGTTGACGATGGTTGAGATGGTTAATACAATTTGGCATTGCCATACATAATGACAACCAGGTTGACGATGGTTACTACAATTCAATGGTTAAGTGACTGGTAATAGTAACCATGGTTAATGTATTAAGATGGTTAATGGTTAATACAATTTGGCTGGTTGATGATGGGGAAGTAATGGTGAAGTGAAGACTAATGACAGTTGAGAAGCTGGTGATGATGGTGAATGATGGAGAATGGGTGAAATCTCAGGGTTGAGAAGCTGGTTGACGACGGTTGAGAATGTTTGTTAAGTATGGTTACTGTAAGACAATTCAGAAGCTGGTTGACAATGATGGTTCACCAATGTGGCTTTGTGGATGGCTAAGTGCACAGGAAGCTGGTCAATGGTTCATTAGTTGGTGAACTGATGATAGTGGTTTGTCGTGGAATGGATACGTGATGGTTCGCTAATTGATTTATCAACGATTTGTTGTTTTGTCATGGATGGTAAGCATGATGATGGAAACGGATATATGGATATTGCTCCAAATCGGGGACCCTAACAATGCTTGGCTTACTATTGTAAATGGTTGATCTTGGATGATATGGGGGCATCCTATTTTGAGACCAGCGAACTCCTGAGACCAGAATCCTCCTGTGACTAGAAAATCTGGGACCCGCACTAGCTTGAAGAAGATGGGATCAGAATCACGTGACGCGTGGCCCAAACTGGGCGAGTGAAGGTTGCACTGTGGCATGAGCACTGCTTAAGGTTTTATATACCCACTGATAAGTATAGATAATGTAGATGTACCCATGTTCATAAAGGTTTTTTACCCATGTTTAAGGTTATATATACCCATTGAATCCCATTGATAGGTATAGAGAATGCGTGGAAGATAATCGGCTTGAATCCTGGATATGCCTTACCAAGGATTGACATGCCAACAGCTGCAGTCAGTGGGATATGAAGCGAAATCTCGTTTCCGGTTCTCACCAGAAAGCTCTCATCCTACCATTTCGCTTGGGCATAGGACAACGGTGGATGCGAAGCCATGATTCGCGTCGCGATTTCCTGCTGAAGAAGGTTCTCCTGTTCGATCATCAGATCCAAGCATTTGTAGTTGGATTAGTTGGTATATCCCTATCATTGTTGCTTATTCATGCTTACTAACCATCCATTCCCCATCCATTCACCATCCATTCACCAACCCTTCACCACCCCTTCACCACCCTTCCCCCAACAACTTCCCCCGTGGATCCCAGGAGTTTCCCCTATCCCTTGGCGGAGACCGCCTATTGGTACGAGTTCGGCGAGTTCGTGTGCCTCGGAGAAACGCGCAGGTGGGTGCAACGTGGTGCCCCCAAACGTTATCAGTTGATTAATTATTTGGCTATGGATCAATATTAACCAACCAACTAATGGGGGATTTCCACCAACAGTAGTAGGGAAAACAATGGTTAACAGGGGGAACCAGGGGTACGGGGTTTTGACCCACTGCCATTTAACTATAGGTAGATATAAGCCATTTAACAAGCTAGTTATGGTAGTATCTAGTTGATAACTATATCTAGTAGTTAAATGCCATTTAGCAAGCTAGTTATATCTACCACGACTAGTAGTTACTCTGGTTATCAACCAACAAATCGCTATCTTGTGGGCCCACCTTGTGGTTTTCTGCTTGGTGGTTTCTATCGTAACTGTTCATAAATGGCTGTTTCTCAAAATAGGGGTACCCCCAAATCATCCACTAGTAGTCATTTACAGTAATAACCAGCCATTTTTGGGGGTACCCCCATTTTGAGAAACCACCAAATGCTTTGTTGACTACAATTTTTCATAGGGGTTGAAGCCACCAACGAGTTTTGACTGCAGCTGAGACCTGCTGCGACCCAAAAGAATCTTTTGAAGGAATAGTTGGTGGTTTTGAACATGTGTTTCCGCCGGTAGTTAGGGATGGTTGGATGGTTGACGCATGTTTTTTTTCTTTTCGAAGGGGTTGAAAACACCAACAGGCGGTGGATGATTTCCCTGGCCAAGGAATTTGAGGAACCATTTCCAGACAGATTATGTGGACTCATGACATCACCCGCAATGTTTTGGGGTCCTTCCTGAACAGGAACGATTGGTATCTGTTGGTAACTCTGCAGCGATAGATCTCAGAGATCTCCAAAAGATTTATATTTTGGCTCTTTAACTAGCAGGTGGTTGGTAGGGAGGAGCAGGGATAACATGTCCCTTAAAAGGAGGAGCGATTTGGAGCTACCAGGAGTGGTGTGGCCAGTAACCAATTGGTAGTTCAGTACTCGATACCAAATTTCCAGCGGGTTGTTGGTTCCAGTATGGTTAACTGTGGCTGACAATTGGCTCCATCATGGTTGATTATGGTGGCAATATGTGTCCATTAGTCAGTACAAATAGTACATACATATACATAGGTATTTGTATATGTATATATATATATTCAAGGTATATTTATATATATATATAGATTGATATTCAAGGTATATTGATATATATTCAAGGTATATTTATATACATATATAGACATGTTATAAGTAGATATATGCATACATACAGCACATTGCAGCCTGTTCCTCATTATCAAGCACCAGCGGGTTCTTTTCCTGTATTCAGCTTCGAGCCCAGGGCCTATCCTGGAGTGCAGGTGAGGGGAGCTTGGAGAACGCTGGCTGATGTCATGGTTGTCCGGTTGGTTGGTTAATGGTGTGTGATATATATATATATATATATAAGCAGTACTGCAGATAGTCATATAGAATCAACCGCTTCTAAGTTGTCGATGTGTACCACATCATTACTGAAAAATCAACTGTGGAATTACTTAGTTTTTACTGGTTGTTGATAAAGGTGGATTCATTATCATTATTAAGCAATGGTTCATTCATGGTCAAAGATGATGGACCGATTTGTGATGTGTTTTTCACTCGGGGAACTTGACTTAAATGGTGAACCAGTGGTTGATCGATGATGGTTCATTGACAGTCGTATAATCATAGGGGATAATCATCCACAGAAAGGAAGGAATATCAAAGGGGGCAATGCTAACAGATACACAAGGAATATTTGACCACAAATCATTAGTCATGATTCACCACAATCCCTCCCAGTCAGCCAACATCAACCTGAACCAACCAACCTGAAACCAGCCAACCCAACTGAACCAACCTCAATCAACATCAACTAGCCAACCTTAACCAACCAACCTGGAGCAACCTTGACCAAGCTTAACCTATCCATAGCCATCCTTAAGCAACCTGAAGCATCCTCAACCAACCTCAACCAAGCAACCAGGCGCCCTGGTTTTCAGCCACCGAGCCCTGGCACCAGGAGTTTGATTCCATCCCCCAACTCTTGGAGACGTTGCACAGCGCAGATCTCTGGCAGATTTCGTCGGTGATGAGGCGTGGGAAGCTATGGATGGGGCCATGTGAACCGATAGTTGGGTCACGATGGTGACAATGATGGTGAAATGCCTATGGGTCAAAACCCAGTACCCCTGGTTCCCCCACTATGAACCATTGTTTTCCTTATCATTGTTGGTGAACTTATCCTTTATTATTGGTTGGTTAACTGCTTGACCCATAGCCATTTATAGCTGGTATATATTCCCTATGCTTGTTAGTTGTCATCCCCTATTAACACGTATTAACCATTCACTAGCTGTAGCTGTTATATCCCCTACCATTGTTGCTTAGCATCCCCTAAGAATTTACCAGCTACAAGGTGGGCTCCCTAGTTATAAGTTGAAAAAAAAAGGAACCCACAACTGGTCCATAACTGGTAGTTACCTAGCCCAACTTTGCTAACTAAGGGGCCCAGCTTGCACTATTAACCAGCCAGGTTGGTTGGTCACAGCCTTCAGCGCCGGTTCCGCGCCGTCGTGCTCCACGGGTGCCGTGGAAGGCCCGGACGGTCCCAGGCAGTTCCGCGCCTGGCTCTGGCACAACACCAGGGACGTCTACGCCGCAGCGGCTCGGCGCTAGCGACCACCGGGGACAGCCAGGTGGGCGTATGGCGAAGGATGGTGAACGAATTGGTCATTAAGAAGAGGAGAATCACTAATACTTGGAGACCAACTAAAAATGGCTGGTTGATTACTTTAGATGGGACTAAAGATGGTGGGTTGGTTATTTGAGATGGGACTAGAAATGGTGGGTTGATTGCTCCAGATGGTTGATATATGGTATACGATAATGTGCTCCTATGGCTTGAGAAACCACGAAGTGGTACCTTCAGATCTTGACGTTTGCATCATGACCATGTTTCTGCACTGCAGGTACCATTTGTTAGTCATTGCTTATCAGCACATTGATGGTATGAATCAAATTGAATGATATGCATGTAACGGGTATCATTAGTGGGATTGCTAAAGAAAATGACCAATGATGAACATAATAACTACTGACAACAGAAAAGTGTCACTACTAACTGTTTGTATTAGCAAATAAGTTTGCGTTATTCTGTATTGTTGATCATTGTTGATGGATCAATGTTTGGTCTAGTGTCAAGGGTTAATTGACGAGTTATGTTTTGTCACTGATGGAAATGCAATATGTTTTATCTCCCCAATTTCCTTGGTGAAGCGTCTTGGCTACCTATCAAACATCGGACCGGCACAGTGACCAACGCTTGATGATGCGGAACGCAGGAACAGGAGAACGGGAGAACAGGAAACCTCGCGGAGAGGATCACGGTGTCAGGTCACCAGAAGGTCATCACCAGAGGTGCAACTATCCTGAAGCAATGCCGGAAGGATATCAGTTGTACTATACTAAGTGCTATCATGAACTACCATCATATTAACTCCCATCATAGAACTGGCATTGATATGGGTTTGTCCAAAGCCATGATGTGCCCCCAAGTCACTGTTGTGGTTTCCCTAATGGCTATGAGCGACTCCATGTTTCATAGGTACCACCATGGCGAACTGGACAAACATGACAAGTCGACCATTCTCAGCCCAAACACGGGAAAAACAGCATGACTGTGCGCAGCCCTTGGCTAAGGCTGCCAGTGAATTGGCTGGGTTGACCGCGGCG
>VSDK01005328.1:215004-237740 GCA_009767595.1 Symbiodinium kawagutii | reverse complement strand
AGGGAAAGATTCCATCCCGTGAACACCATTTTGAGGCCAATATGATCACAAGGTGGGGCCCGGTCACCACTTAGAGCTTTTTCGTTTATAAGTGCCATTAAGTGCCCAGCTAACTAGTGTGAATTCTACCACTGATAGGGGTTGAACGAAGCCAATCTAAAACTGCTGGGGGCCCACCTTCTATATCTATCCAAGAGGCCATTGGTTTTTGTGAGGTCACCTGATCTACTCAGCCGATCATGTACATGGGTGCAGTTGGTGCACGGCAGTTGGCTACTAGAGTCATATCTACCACCACTGCTACCTAGAATAATCCTGCTCTGCCCAACGTTCCCAACCATTGGTTACGTTCCCAGATGAGGAAAGGCAAGTCTCCTGCAAAAAACGGGAGCCGAGTGTGACATGACTCCTGATCCACCCAACATTGGGGGTGCTTGGACCCAGAAAAACGGACTAGTCTTACTCGTTATGACTCGTTATGTTGATGAAACAGCCTGATGCAGCCAATTATATTTCATTTGGTTGAAACATATGCTTGAAGCCGACCAAATTGTATCGAATCATATCCCACCATAAATGCTGATAGCTTCGTCATCGCCGCAAAGCTTTGAGCCAAGTCCGCCAAGTGGCGCAGACATCATGAACCGTTCGAAAATCAGCCTTGGCATAGAAACACACTGAGCCCATTGGAAAAGCATCCTTGACATGGGAACACAGGCTGAGTAGAATTTCGTTTGTGAATGAGGCCGGCAACTTCACACAACGAAAATTTGGCTCCGTATCAATCGGAATCTCTTCATGTCAGATTTTTGGTCACATCGTTTGCGTGAAAATGTTCATCTCATCATCATCAACATCATCATCATAATTTTCCTTCACATCATCCCATCTTCATCATCTTCAAACTTCAATTCAATCTTCATCCATCATCATCTTCATCATCTTCATCCAGATCCTCTTTCCTCCCGGTGCCATGCTGTTCGTGGCCCCATCTTCGCCCAGCCATCCACCCGCCGTGGGGCCTTGCACCGCCCCGCTCCGCCGTGGCACGGCCCAACCTTCGGTGCCACGCCATGGCGCCACGGCTGCGGCGCTGCTGGGCGCGGGGGTGGCCCTGGTGCGGCGATCCCAGGTGCGGCGAAGGGCCGCTGTGAAGGAGTTGCCGCTGCCACCGGGGAAATGCGGAAATGCCATGATGGATCTCTTGAAGTGTCTGGGCAGTTGGGTGGTTGGATGATGTGCAGCGACCAGGGTGAGTGAAGCCATGGGAATTGTTTCGCCCTATGTTTTTGGTAGCGGTTCACTGGGCCCCCCGTTAGGAAACCATGGTGAATGTGACCACTTACGAGCCGTGGGGGCGCACATCCAAGTTGGGTGGCTGCCTGTTAGATGTTGCTTGGGAGCGAGCTTCGCCAGGGGTACACAGTTCTAGCCTTTGAGAGGGCCGTATGAAAGGCCTGGAGCAGCCCCCAGTCGTGGCCGTTCACCGCTCTTTGTTGGATGTTGCTTGGTGCCAGGTAGGAGGAACGGTTGTTAACTGGAAGTGGTACTTGGTAGGTGACAAGGTCCCAGCAGGGAGTCGTAGCTAGGACCAAGAAGAGATGGTTCCCATGGAAGTAGTCACAGTGCAGTGCTGAAACTGTTGTGTGCCGCCTCTGCCGGGAGCCCACTAAAGGTATATCAAGGACCCCGATGAGTACATAGCTGAGAATGTGAGGTGCGAAAGAGCGGTAAGGGGTCCGGTGGTTGATCATGATTAGGAAACGTTAGGAATGTCTAGTTCTTGACTTTTTGTCTTTTCTTTCCAATCTGTGAGATGGTTGATTGTTTTGCCAATATTTTTAAGAGGGGTGGTTTAACCACCAACCGGGATATATGGTTAAAGATGGTCTCAAGTGGCTCAGAGGTGAGTTTCGAGCTTGAGAATGTAACATGTACTGCTGCCAGGGAGCCGATTTCACGGATTTTGGGATGCTAAACCACCAGCTAGGCAGAGCCAGGGTTCGGAAACATAGCAACACCCGGGGCTGTTATATGGAAAGTTGGCGCTTGGCATCAGGTAAGTGCTCGTTCTTCGTAGCGTTGTTCTAGGGAACTTACAGTGACATGACCACCACGTGTGTGTTTAGCATGTGCATACATTTATGTGTGTATCTTGTTTGCGTCAGTTTCTCACTGTGTATGTGTTTATATATATATATATATTTATGTTTTTTGACTCTATATATTGATATATATATATATGTGCATATCTGCATGTACATGAGTATTACTGTAATTTGTCTGTGTGCAAAGGATGCTTTTTACAGATGTATTTCTGTACAGAACACGCACGCACTTCTTTGCATACAGCACATTACATTGCGTTACATTACAATTCATTCATGACTGCATACTTTCATACATATCGTTGGCTATGTATGTATCTCTTGAGCCAATGTTGATTTTGGGAACGATGGGTACCCATCCCCATGTTGCTGTGTTGACCCTGGCTTGTACTGCGTTGGACCTTTCCCTTTGGTTCCAATTTGTGCGACCCTTCAAGAGAGACCTTGCTCGGCTAAGTTGCGTTACAGCATGAGCAACTACCAGTTGTGGTAGACATAACAATAATTATGTGTGTTAACCAAATTAGGTTAACCAATTAGTAGATTGTGTATAGACATCATAACTTTGTTAAATGAAACAATGAACAACTGATGATTATGAAGGCCACCTTGATTGAACATTGTTTTTGTGCAAGAAGAGCAGTACGATGATGTCGATGAAGACCATGATGGTGTTGTTGATGATCGTGCTGCTAGAACTGGCGATGATCACAAATCGCAAAAGATATCAAGCCAACCACCAAGCAACTCACAAACCAAGCCACAAACCAAGCCACCAATCAAGCAGCCACCAGTCCTGCAACCAACCAGCCATGAAACTACGGCAGGCTCTATGGGCCCATCTTTCAGACCAACTACTTTGGACGCAAGACAGTGATCGTCGGTGGACCAGAATCTTGCCCACATTAACGGTGTCAAACAGCTGGTTTCATCGTCATATGGATCTCTTTTGTAGCTGTGGGGACCTCGTAGGTCATGATCAAATCCCCCAACTAGTTGCTGCTTATCCAACCTGATACCCGTTTGGTTGTTGATCGATTGTTCTTATGTAAGCCTTCTTGGCGGCCATTCATATATTCGCATCGTCAACAAAGAATGCAATTCTGGCAAGTTTGATGATTCATTATGATTCATTGGAGACATGCTTAGTTGACGGCATCAGTACAGCTCGGCATGTTGTCTCAGCAACTCGTTCCAAAATGGCCACCGCTCGGCTTGCCAGAGCTTGTCCCAACCAGCTTTGCAAACTATATAATCATCAACTATTAATCAACCACGACAATTAATCAACAATTGCCAATTGCACTACTAACCATACAGTCAACCGTCACGTTACAGCTTAATGCATACCCAGGATGAATAAACCGCTGGTTGATTGATAGGGGGTATCCCCCAAAAACCTTGGTTTCCCTCGAAATTGGTGACCCCCCTAATTAATGAACCAGGGGTTTGTTAATCCTGGGTTACCATTATCCCCTATTATTGGTTGGTTCATATTGACCCAAAGCCACATAGTTGGTATATCCACTACTATTGTTGGTTATTATCCTTTATAATTAACCATTAACCAGCTACTATTAACCATTGGTTGGTTGGGTTACAGCTTATCGAAAATCGATCAACGTGGCAACTGATTCGCGGCGAAGCTGCCTGTGCTGAGACCTGGGGCCACGATGGCCATCCCAACATCACACCCCGGTGGTGTGTGTGGCTGACCGTGGTAGTGGAACAAGGGACCAGGGCCCCCAAACTTGAGCTAACTTGGGTTGTAACTAGGATAGATGCTGTGCAAATAGTAGATAACTATATCTAGTTTGTAAAATGAATTGTCAACCAACTTATAACTGCCTTGAACCTATACTGTGCTCCTGCATTTGTGGACTAGACATATCAATGAGCCTTCATTCACCATTATGGGCTTAGAGGATTTGGTCCACTAAAGACCATGATTCACCATTTTCCAACTATTACCATCATTAAACATCAGCGATCATCACCAGCAATCATTTCCCAATTCTTACCATGAACTAGATACTTGGCGATCCTTAACCAACCATTTTCCACCAACTTACGAACTAGCCTCCTTGGCCCCCGGTTCACCCTAACTTTTGTAGGTCATAACCATGTCATTCACCATTTTTTGGCAGGTCACAACCCATCGTTGGAGAGTCAACACCTACCGTTTTGAATGGCTGAAGGGCTGGGGGCCCACCATAGCTTCGTCCCAAGGAGCTCGTCCAGGAATTCATCACTGCAGAGAAGGAGATCACCAAATCGGCGCCTTAAGCGACGGTTGCAACGGTTGTGGCTACGGGGAGTGCATCGCGACGTGGTGAGGTTTGTTGATGAAGAAAGCGACCTCATTCTCCCGTGTTATAAACCATGATTAATGGCTATAAGTGAGTACTAATGAATGGTTTGGTTAATAATAGTGGTTTGGTCAACTAATGATTAATGGCCATGTTAATGGCTATAAGCCCAATTTATCGCAATTTGAAGTACTTGATGATTCGAGGACATTGTGAGTTGTCAGTTTCGAGGACAGCAATTGTAGTACTTGATGATCAACATTATGATTAACAGGTCAGATACATTTCCTAGCATGTTTCGTGTGTTGTAGTGGTTGTGGGGAATTTCACAACACCATTTCCGGGCATCCCTGTAGAGCACTGGTGGTCGACAACTGATGTTGAAGGGATACATCACCAGCTCTTGAAGGGTAAACTGGGGGTGGTTTATTAATATTGATCTACCATTGTTTGAGCACTGCTCATGAGTTCACAAGTGCGTGGCGGCTCATAAACTCTCTGGAAGATAACTTTCCGCGTTGCACCTGGGCAAAGTCCAGCTGATAGTTTCCAGGAGCGTAGGAGCATGGTAAAGCGCTGGTGATTTGATTGTAAGCTGATGGCGAACTCATGGTTCATCAATGGTGAATCAATGGCCAACAATATGGACAATCAATTCATTCATGCTTAGTTTCAATAATGAATTGATGGCTGATGAATGGATCAATTCATTCATGCTCATGTTCAATATGTATAGTGAATTTCATGGTTAGATAAATGGTCAGTTAAATTTCTGCTAGAACCATTGGTTTAGCTATTCCTCATTCATTCTATGACCATTGTGTAGCTATAGCAATGGTTCTTAGTCCGTTCGCCAGCTGTTAGTCTCAGCTATCCTGCCCTGCAACCTTCGCACAGGCGTTGCCTGACACCTTTTCACAGCTGCACACGGAGTATGGTACCATGAACCAGGCGGAAACGCTTCGAAGCGCTGCGTCGTAGGAGTCGTAGGTCAATGTTGTCTAACCTGTGGTTAATGAGTTAATCAACCAGTATATAGCTATAGGTTAATATTGGTTGATGATAGATATGATAGTATAGTTATAGTACGTTGGTTGATGATAGTATATTGGTTGATGAATCATTGGTCAGATGTTGGTTGATGATAGTTTGATGTATAGTTATAGTCCGTTATTCATTGTATACTGGTTGATCCATGGCTATCTAGATTGATTGGATAACTATGGCAGCTATCAAATCATTAAGTAAGATGTCTAGACTCATTGGATGTTCATCTATGGTGAATTCATGGTTACCTAAATGGTTGCTGGTTAATTGATGTTTAGGAAGCTGCTTGATGATGGTTGATACCAAGGAATGAGTCAATATCATACCAAAAAGCCTAATCAATCTATTCATTTGGGGATGTGGACAGCCAGGGGTACTAGGGTGTTGACCCAGAGCCATCCAAGTAATCCATGAGTGATGATTGGTTTGCTGATTAAAGCGTCTCATTGCTGGTTATAGTTGCAGGTAAGGATAAAGTATGAGATGGTCTGAGCAATCATCGGTCATTCATCACTAGTCTCAATTCCTTATCAATTGGCTGAGCCCATAAAGCTGATCAATTTGTAAGGTATGTTGCGCTCAATACTGATTCACTGGCATCTACCAGGTGGGCCAACCGCAAGTTCTTGGTTTCTACCTCACTCAACCGGGGCGAAATCTACCAGTTCTCGGGGTCCATGGATCCAATTTATGAGTGCTGGCCCAGCGCCTGTAGCGATCATTGGAAGGGGGGGGGTTCCCCAGCAATGATGGCGCTCCACTCGGAAGCTCATCCCTGTCATTGGAAGCTGGGGAACTGGCACCACCGGCCCCCAACCATGACGCCTCCGCGCAGGCGGGTGAACAGCACATGAAGACCCGCAGCAATTTGATCAAAGGCGCTTTATGTGACTTGGCCACCGTGGACTGGCGCCGTTGGGCAGTCAAAGTACGACAAGATCAATGGCGAGCATATTTTTGAGATGAGGCAATCAGCCAGTAAACAACAAAAATGGTGTTTGTCATTATGCTTCAGTTTGATGGTTTTGACAATGCTTTCATAGGGGATTAATTGCCAGCGGGCTAAGCCCACAGACGGTCCTGCAATGGAATTCATAAGGGATTAAAACGGTCAACAATAGGGGACAATCATCAAGAATAATGGTTTAACTGCCATTTTATTATATGTAGTTTCTCAAGGCATAGGGGACTCCAAAGTTATGGTTGGTTTATTGCAATAAAGGGTTAGTAATGGATGATTCGGGGGGTACCCCTATTTTTAGAAACTCTTGTGTAGCTTGATTCAGAAGTCAATCATCAGATTGTAACAAACCTATTTTGATTGTCAATCATTATGATTAGCTATATTGATTCGGTAGTGAATATTGATTGATGGTATTGATACGCGTAAGCCACAACAGTTGTCATGGCCAACATCCTGATTGTCGAACAAAATAAGAATCATGATGACAACTAAGAACCAATTTTGCTATCAAGAATGGATCGATTGATCAAGATCATGGTTATCATAATTAAGCATCAGAGAAACGCAGTGATGGGTTAATTGATGATAAACCATCATCTTGATGATTAACTGATGGAATGATTAACTTCCGTGTTCTGATATTAAACATTAATGATATATTATCATAATGATGGATTAACACCATGCGTAACGTGTGTGGAGATCTCTGTCAATCCGGTGAAATCACGGCAATCAGATCGTGGCATCGATCTTCTCGATTAGAATCCTTCGGTACAAGTTGTGGGGCTCCCAGCGGTTCGTTGGTTCATAACGAGGGTAACTACTAGGCAAATGGTCTAGAACTAGGGTAACTACTAGGCAAATGGTCTAGATCTAACTAGTTATGGCTTGTAAAGCCCAAGTTTTTTCTCGAAACGGGGGCCCAGCTTGTAACCACGGTTCTTAGCTGGTTGGTGGTTTCAAACATGTTTTATTTTCCATAGTAATGATTAACAATTGGTTGGTTGATGACAAACATATTTTTCATGACGGGGTGCTTCAACCACCAACCAGATCTAGTATCAACCATAAATTAAAATCATTATATATAAACCATCAGTAAAAGCCACTAGTTAACCATTGGGGTGGTTCAACCACCAACCAGCAATGATCATTATCAACCATTATTCCCATATATAATCATTATTAACCACTATTAACCATTACTAACCACTAGTTAACCATGGCTGGTTCAACCATCAACCATTACTCAACCATCAACCATCAATAACCATCAATAACCATCATTATTAACGATTATTAACCACTATTACCAGTTAGGTTTCCAAATTCCAACGGCTTTCCAACGGTTTCCATCAATGGCAAGTAGCAACCAGGCACGACTTCCGGCGTTTCTTCCCAGGTGAGGAGGCCTTCGCAGCCTTTCTGCCCATCATTCAGCGCCCTGGCCGGGAACGTTGAAAGACCAGGAGATTAATGGGATGATATAGGATTATAATGGTTAATAATAGGATTATAGTGGTAATAATAGGATTATAATGGTTAATAATAGGATTATAATGGTTAATAATAGGATTATAATGGTTAATAATAGGATTATATTGGTTAATAGTAGGGATCAATGGGGATAATGTGGTCTACTAGGGGTTAATACTAGGGATTATATGGGAATATAATGGTTAATAATAGGATTATAGTGGTGAATAGTAGGGATCAATGGGGGATAATGTGGTCTGCTAGGGGCTAATACTAGGGATTATATGGGATTATAATGGTTAATGATAGGATTATCATGGTTAATAGTAGGATTATAGGATTCGATGGTTGGCAATGGGATTATAATGGTTAATAGTAGGATTATAGGATTGGAATGGTTGACAATGGTGTTATAATGGTTATAAGACCTATCATTTTGGATTATATGGTGGTTTCTCAAAATAGGGGTACACCACAAAGGGTTGGTTTATTACTCTAAATGGTTGATGAAGGAGGACTTGGGGGGTCCCATATTTTGAGAACACCCATATGGGATTATATATCATAGTGGCAAATGATAGGGATAAATGGCGGATAATGTGTTGTGAAATACCAGTTGCGTCCAGTTGGTGGTTTTAAACATGGTTTAAGTTCTCCAATATTTGGAACGGTTGACATTGATGATTGACATTGTTAACTTGTGCTGATCATGATTTAATATCATCAAGTATTTGAATACTGTCAAGTATTAGCCGTAGTATGGTGAATTTTGGACATGACCACATTTCGTCCAGTACTCATATACTCAGCAACTACCAGCTATTAATCATTGTTAATTAACCTTGATTATGCAACCATCATTTATATAATCACCACTGGTTGATATCAACCATGGTTAACTTCTAGTAATTCTGATTATAGAACCTATCCTCAAGCTAGGAAGTATAAATTCTGCATGCATCCCTCATCACCATAAATAGCATCCACCATTACATTGAAACCCGTTGGTAAAGTCGGTAGAATTCATGACAATTGCTGAACATGATCCATTATTCATCAGTACTTTCCATAGAACCATGAGTCGTTAGTAAGTGTTCCCTATTGTTTAGCCAAGATTAATCGTCAGTAATTACTCTAGGTCTTATTTATACCCACCATTTTTAACCGCCACTATAGGAATCATCAATTGACTAATCAATAACCATTGCTACTATGAATGCTAGCTTCTATAAATCATTGCTTGTCATATAACCACAAATTACTGATTGGTCATTGTGCAAAATACCGTTAATCAGTATGTTTAAGTATCATCAATCATTTCTTTTCACTGAGCTACACATAATTTAACATTGTTTCAATTTATGATAGTTGGCATAAATGATATATTTCATGTTACTTCTATTGATCATGGTTTAAAACTATCAACCACCATTGTTAACCATCACTAATCATTATTAATCATTATGATATTTAAGATTTAGCACCATTAACAAGAATCATAGTGTTGCTGGAGAACTTAAGCAATGTTCAAACACCGTAACACCGCCGTTTTTCTCCCTGATTAACCCTGAACTCACTATTCCCCATGCAGAACATAGTTGTGCTCAGCCAAGATAAGCAAGTTTCATGGATTTAAGCAATGATAAATCATGAATCGTCATTAGCCATCACTCATCAATATTCACCATCTTTCTCAATGATCGTTATAAACCATCATTAAACCACCATTAACTATGCTTACAACCACAGTTATAACCACGACCAACCACAGTCACAACTCTTAACCACCATCATTATGAATCTTGAGTATCAATCTTCATCATTAACCTTCATCATTAACCTTCATCATCAATCTTCATCATTAACCACCATGAAAACCACCATGAAAACCACCATGAAAACCACCATGAAAACCACCATTAACCACCAGTAACCACCATGAAAACCGCCATGAAAAGCACCAGCTCACATCATCAACCACCACCTCCCACGTGGGTCACCCATGGGCTCCCAGGCGCCGGTGCGACGAGTTCGTGGAGCAGGTGGCGCAACGGCGGACAATGCGCGTGGCCAAGGAGTTGAAGGCACGGTGCCGGCGATGATTCACCAGGAGGCAAGTGGTGGATAGAGGTGGTAGGGGGGTGAAGGTTGTGAGATGGATGAGGTGGTGAATGAAGGTGGTTGATAGGGTGGTGAATGAAGGTTTTGAGGTTGATAAGGTGGTGAATAAGGTGGTGAATAAGGTGGTGAATAAGGTGGTTAGGAAGGTGGTGAATGAGTTGGTTGGTAAGGTGGTGATTAAGGTGGTTAGGAGGGTAAGTACCAGTTGTGGCTGGTTGATGGTTGGTGCTGAGGGAAAATCACCACAGACAATCTACTCTGTAAGCAAAGTTGTTTTAGTTCACCAGCCTAGCGGCTGGATGACTACCAGACAAATGGTAGATATACACTGAACTTTTTCAATGGCGAATCTAAAGGAACTTATAACGTTTGGGGCCCCCATCTTGTAGGAGTTGGGGTGATATTTTTTGGAGATATGATTGTGATGATCTCGGTGTTGGTCTGATGATTTTGGGAAATATGATTTTTTGATCACAATTTTCAGTTTGGTGATCATCCTTTGGGATTGCCCCCCATGATGCAGTCAATGAACTGAAATGCAAGATGACGTTTGGTTTTGGGTTAGTTGGAGATGAGGTACTTTCTCAATGATGGGCACGTCGTGACGGGTAGTGCAACCAGCTTGCGACAGTTTTATGATGGCTGGATATGCAGTTCTTGACCTGACTGGGTCATGTGAATAACAATCTCCACCTTTTTATGTAACTAGATTCCCGTCGCCGGGAGCACCAGTGATCTCCAATGGAATGGAATATAATGGATTCTGCTGATAGAGTGTATCAGTTCTGTCATGGAATTGTGTTTCTTGTGCTTAGTTATTGTGGGGGCGGAGTAAACAGTGAGAGCGCAGCTCTATCTATATAGGTTGTTATCATTCCTTGGATCATGGTGATCCCCTCAGATAAAGATGGTTGATATGCCCAACTTTTTGTGGTGGATGGCGGTTAGCTTCACCCCCCAAAAAAACATGTTATGCCATTTGCTTCCAGTTAAGTACCATTAAATAGTAGGTAACCAACCCCAGTTACAACCATATGGATGGTGATCAAATAGTTGAAATAGATTGAAATAGTAGGTAACCAACCCCAGTTACAACCATATGGATGGTGATCAAATAGTTGAAATAGTAGGTAACCAACCCCAGTTACAACCATATGGATGATCAAATAGATTGAAATAGTAGGTTACCAACCCCAGTTACGACCATGGTAGAAATGATGGTGATCCCCAGAAATACCTGGTTCAGCTGCACCCAACGTGAGTTGCAGGTGGATGGCGGTTGCTTGGCCCCCAGCTGTGGGCCATCCAGGATTGGAGCGTGAAACTCTTCTCGGAACTCTTCGCGGGCGAAGCCTTTGAGGATGAAGCATTGAAGTGGTGCCCTGACGTTGGGCGGCGGGCCCCCGGCGCGGGGCCCCCTTTGGTTGTTGTTTTGAGTTGTTGAAGTCTTCAGATTCTTCAGTTGAAGGCTTCTTCAAAAGAGGAGCCCTTAAAAGACGGTGGGTTTTTTTATTATGAATTGGTTGATAAACTGGATGATGACTGCGGGGTACCCCCTATGACCTGAGAAACCACAAAGTTGAAATTTGGAAAAGTGCCCCGCAAGTGCCCGCTGTTGTCCCCCTTCACTTGCTGTTAGCGGTCGTGGTGTTGTTGCGAGATGTCCACTAGAAGCCCTTGCACTAGACAAACTGCTCAGACTTTGCAACCCAAAGTGGTATGTTTTAGCCAATGCTTGTATGGTGAAGTACTGTCAGCAGCTTGTTCATTGATGATTAGTGATTAGTCAATGGTCAACATGATTAGCTAATGCTTGAATTAATGGTCAATTCCATGTTATAAATGCCAAAAAAAATATGAAGAACATGGCTCACTGATGGTCAACTGATGATGGATGGGGGGCCCTGCTGGTTTCCCGCCTACCTGATCTGGCCAGGGATCCCCACGAGCGGTGCATGCGTGGCACCGGTGCCCAGGTTGTACCAGTACAACGAAGGTCTCTATGCCCTGCTGCCCTTCAAGCTCCCGAGACTGGGATCTTTCAAGAGCCGTTGCGTAGAGGGGTAGAAAGGGTTGATGGTCCATGGTTCACCCGGATCAATAGTCCCTTAATGGTCAATGAATGTCTGATTGATGGTTGGAATGGCCAATTTTATGGTAAGTTGATGGTCAAATAGAGGTTGTTTGTTTGGGAATGAATGGTTCATACATGGTTCCTGAATGGTTCACTGGCTGTTGGTTGGGAGGAAGCCAGGAGCCAAGGGTATCCTGCCCATATTGAAGGGGGTGCCAGGCCAGGAGCTACCAGGAGTGGCCGAACCAAATGATAGTTAATGAATGTTTGATTGATGGTTAATTACAGAAATGGCTGACTACGTGGATAGTTAGGGGTCAATAATGCTTGTAGTCCTGATTATTGATGAATGGCAAATCAATGGCGGCCAATAAGAATGGTCAGTACAGTACTGGTACATGCTGCGCTTAGAATGTAGTTAACCAGTAATTTTTATGTTCATACACTATTAATCATTAGCATGTTCACTAATTAATCAAGATGGCATTCTTATCACCATTGGTGGGTGAGAACAAATGCGCATGATTATGGCTAAAAGCAGTTTGATCATCGTGGTTGATCTAAGGATCACGCCTTCGAAGCCTTAGAATTTCAAAGCCCTGTTCACATCTCCATGGCAGAAATTCGATGCAGAAACCAAGGGGCGGTCATGTCAAAAACGTGTCAAAACTAGTTGCATAAGAATCGTTTCCTGTTCAACAGTTCAACATTGGTGAAACATAAGAATGATTTCCTGTTCAACAGTGGTGAAATTCACATTTGTTGGTTATATGATGTTATATGACTCCCAGTTCTAATATCACGTTTGTCTATGAAGGCATCATCATGTTGGTACTACCGCACACGTCGCGTCGTGAGGTTCACGGCCTTTGGCAAAGGTTTCAAGGCAAAGGATCGGCTGGTGCAGATGCTGAAAGATCGCTTGGATGCTTGGCGCTGGTAGCGCGGTGAAGTGCGACTGGGTGCTTGGACACCGACCCCCCTGGCGTTGGGATAGATGGAGGTATTTTGAGGTTTCTCAAAATCGGGGACCTCAAAGATTGATGGTTTACTACTTTGAATGATTAGTATTGGATGATTGGGGGGTCCCCTATTTTGAGAAACTCCCATATGGTTTGTTGAAAGTTTGAAAAAAGAGCATGGCTGAAGCGTAGAAGCAGCAGTAGCATTTGGGAGGGCCCAGATGGGCGATCCGAGTTTCTTGATGGTAATGACCGAGTCATTGGGCCGATCGGGATTAGCCTCATAGCGTTGTGTTCAGTGGCCGGAAGTCCTATGCGAGGGTCTCGCCTTCCACATCCCACTCTTATCCATGACTTGGATTTGATATGACCAGATTGCATGATCTAGCTGAAACACCAGATGGTTTTCAAGCACTTCAAACGCGGCATGCGCAGAGACCGAGATCGGGTTATTTTTGGCTTCATGTGGAGGTGATCCTTGAATTATCTAGTATCCAGTCATCAGCCATCAATAAGCCTGCTGACCAACATCAAGCATCATCAACCATCATTCACACTCATCATTGTTGGTGATAAGCCATTTTATATGAACCATTGTGGCTAGTTGCTTCTGAAAGCCCATGGTGACGCTGTGAATAGCTCCATGCAAGCAGTGATGTCCAACCGAACAAGTGGGTCTCTCTCTCTATCTCTCTACAATTCACTATGTACTACAATTAGCAATGCCATATGGTTTCACATTACCGTAGTACCAATAGGTATTGTAAATTGTCAATTTAAATTCTAAATACAAATTGATTTCACAAGGTACAACACCATGATTACATACGATTACTATATAGTACAAGTCAGTGGGTTTCTCCACGATTGATGGTTCGCCATTCTGCCGAAACTGACTTGTGAAAGTAGCATTGAACGGTGGTGAATATTCAGTATCTGATAACAGTTCACCACGTCATCATTATCACTGAATTGCATTCACAATACATCAATGAGGCAATCTGTTAGTGAAGCTGTACCATTGGTAGGAATCTGAACCAGATCTAGTCATCTCTTAGTGCTTCGGAGTCCTCTCGTCCTCTCCATGAACTGAGAGCCGTATCCGATGCCATTGCTGCTGCTACCAAGGAGAAACTGAGAGAAACTGGGGACATCGAGAAACCTCAGTATGTGCCTTCGATGCCAAGTCGCACAGCGCTATGAAATGCCATGAATAGCGAGGAGTAGTAAGGGTTGATAGCTGAGATGATAGCGGTTGATAACCAGAGGTTTGTGGTTTATAATCAATGCATGGCTAAGGGCTAGGGTGAGTACATAGTCAAAAGCCTTTGATTTTTGGTTTCCTTACCCGTCATTAGGCCATGATTTATTGATCAGTGTGAAACCAGTCTCAATCATTTGTTCGGCAGTGTATCGACAATCAGTTTTTAGTTCCAGCCATTATCACCAACCGTTGTCTCCTAGTATTGACCATCGTCATCTATATTATATCTCAGCAAACCACTATCAGCCATCAACCATTGATGAACCATGACCCACTGATAAAGCATTTCACTAACACATTTCCAACCATCAGTAACCAACCATCCACCAACTGTGAACCATCATGTTAACCTACTATGAACCACAATTTTCACCACCCAAGAACCCACATCGGGCAGCCCGGTGACCAGTGGCGCTGACGTCTTCAACCAGGCCGCCCTGCGGCGTTTCAGCAAGTCGCAAGACGAGAACGGCGCATCCTGGAGTGGCGTGGCATGCGCTGGGGTGTCTCCAGGGAAGGGCACCCTGGGAGTCGTTGAACAGGGCATCACAGCACTGGCACGTCATTGCTTGGTCAATGGTTGGCGAAACTGGTCGATTAATCCTTAAGTTTTGGCAAATGATGATTGGTATTGGTTCATAAGGGTTGTAGAATGGTATATGGATAATGGTTGATAATGGTTATAGAATAGTATGCTCACATGACTACAGTAATGATGAGTGAGCAACGGTTAAGAAATGCTTAAGAAATGGTTGATAGTGGTTTGGAGGTTAGTGAGTGACTAATGGTTGATGCGTCGTTTGATTACTGTAATGCTTGATATTACCGACGCTAGGAACTGGATATATATCATGGTAATGTTGAACTGCTTCACCTAATGGGTGCTTCTCAAAATAGGGAATCCCCCCAAAAAATCCACTATCAATCATTCCGCAGATGCTCCATGTATGGTAGATATGCCTACATTTGGGTCATTTCACAAGTAAATGTAGCTAAATATACCATGCATGGAGCATATGGGTTCGTAATAATAGACCAACCATTTTTGGGGTACCGAAATTTTCAGAAGCCACCCATTGGCATCGTACATGGTGTAAATGATGGGGAGGTGTCGGTTGATAGGAATTGCCCAGCTGATCGAATTCCCTCATGTATCGTAGCTTAATCGGACGTGTCCACTGGCTTGGTATATACGAAATCACTCCGACATGATCAACAGCCGTTGGGTCCAAACTGTGGACAAGATGTGGACGTAGTGTTCAATTCTGAGACGATTTTTTCGAGCAAAGACTGGGCCATCAGCTTCCATCAGCGTAAGGAAAGGTTTTCATTCAACTAGCGAATCAGAAAGACCTAACCATTCACTTTGAGGAAACCTAACCTGCTGAAGGATTTTTTTCCCACAAGCATTTCGTGCACCATCCAACTTACGTGTGGAGTGGCCGCACGGGTGACCCTGCTTGTGGAGTGTTTTTAACTCTGGACCATAGCTTCGCTAACATGAGAGACTTGTGATGACTGGGATGTTACTATGGTCATTCCCAAAAATTGATGTTGTAGATGGACACTTTATTGTCATTTCGTACTGTAAATTCACAGTCAAAATGCATGTGGTGCAGAATCCCATGGCATTTACAACACTTTGCATAGTGCACAAAAATCCGGGGACCTGCTGGTCAGCCTTTTTTTGCCTCGCGACCGTGTGTTCTTAACATCAACATGACATCCACTTGCCAGCAACAACATCACCATGACCTCAACGTGGCGGCAACAATATCAGCCTGACCTGCACAGAGAGAACAAGTGCAAGCGAATGTTAACATGCCCTGCCCCACCCCACCCCCCAACACACCCCACACCATGCCTCACCGGTAAACCTGGGTCCCCGAGGGTATATATATGTATATATGTTTGTGTATATATATATATATATGTTTGTATATATGTTTGTATATATGTATATGTATATGTATATGTATATGTATATGTATATGTATATATATATGTGTATATATATATATGTTTGTGTAAATACATATATATATATATATATGTTTGTGTATATATATATATATATAAATTTTTTTGAGAATCATCCTGGAGTCCTGGAGTAGGTAGAATGTCGAATGGAACCATTCGCAATAGGTACATGATTTAACTCTTGACTGGAGATGTTCACTTCAGGATGCTTATAAACGCACGCCATCATGAACTCATCGTTCCACATGACACTGTCCTGCCTTTAGGTGATGAGCAGGTGGCGCACACAGCTGTCATCATGGTTTGGGGAGCCTATGTGGACGCTGGGATCGGGAGGTGTTACTGAGCCAACAGGGGAGCCACTAGGGACTACAAATCATCAATAAATGAACAATGATGGTCATGCACCATCAAGTGCTACTTTCGGCTCTAGATGTTGACCATCGACTACAGTAAAAGGGACTCACATTACAGACACAAGTGGTTGAGTGTAGTAGATGATGGTCAAGACGGCCAACATGATCAATAAGATAAACATCGAAATTTGCTGTAAAAAAAGTTCTTCGCCAAAAAACGCAATAAAGAATATGCTACCGCAAGCTAGCAGCCTCTTGACTGTGCAGATACAGGTTTTATTCTTTTCAGTTTCAGGTTGGTGCAACTATTCAAGCAGCTGTCATTGGATGTCAACGGTTGTCAATTTCGTATCCAACACTTGGCTTGGTTTATACCAAAGGTGGAGCCCAACCATTTTTCAGTTGGTTCGTTTACCTAACTTAATTGTGGGCCCAGCTACCAGTGATAAGGGTACCCAATGAATCCTACTGCTGGGGGTTCTCTTTGTGGTTGCCAACAGTATGTTCAACCATGGCATCCCGCAGTGCAGCATCTCGACAACTAACTCTGGCCTCTTCTCAACGCATGGCAGTCGTAAGCCAAAAGAATTGGAGTAATGCCAATGCCGTTGATGGATTTTTTCCATAAACTTATAAATAGTTTATTACCATAAATAGGGAATAAACTGGATGGTTTGGGTTACCCCTATTTTGAGAAACCACTATTTGAGTGACCTTGCTACGACAAAGAATGGCAAATTGTGCTCGTTTGAACATCAGAGGCTGCTGCTGGGTCATGGAACTCGCTCAGGAACTCGCTTCCTTGTTGGCGGATGTCATCTACCTCCTGTCATCGCATGAGTCTTGGAACGCTGCTGATGTCCTCCGTTTCGGAGGTCCCATGGGATTTCCCCTACTCCATCCGTGGTCATGTGCATCAAATGAATGCGTGCGGATGTCGAGGTTTCCAGCATCCTCATCCGCCACGCAACATTGGATAACCACCAACTGACCATTGATTAATTATCAACTGAACATTGATTAACCATCAACTGACCACTGAGTATCATCCAATAACCACCCATTAGCCGAACTATCCAGTGATCAGCCATTTCATGTTCATGGTCCCCAAAACCTTTTCAAGACCACAGCCGATTCCTAGCTGATGCCCAGTATGCCGAGATTGTGAAGCCGTGAATGTTCATCTATGGTGCTTTCTCAAGCCATAGGGACCCCCAAAGTTATGGTTGCTTAAGTGCTATGAATGGTTTAAGAACTTGATGATAACTGGGGGTACCCCTATTTTGATAAGCCACCATCTAGCAACTGGGTTGAAATTGACTATCAGATTCCTATCAGTTGCAACTGATTATCTTAGCATTTTCTATTGGTATGATCACATTTAGATTGCGTGCTGCTTCTCATATCGTGACCAATATGCTGATCGTTGGGGAAACATTTTATGATATGGCTAAAAGTAGCATATGATATGCTCATCAAGAATTTGTATCAATTTATTGTGGTCAAGCGGAAAATTCACTATTCATAGCTGGAATCAGTCATAGCCATTGTACCCCAGCAAGTGTTTTAACCATACAAAATGCAACCAATATCGACGTCGTAGGGGAAAATGTCGTGATGAACTTCCAGAGGCCTTTCCCCGAGAATGAAAATCGGATGGGACATGCTTTGTGCCCTATGGGGGTACCGTACCTTATTATTGTTGATAGTATAGGGAATTATACCTGCTTAGTTCTAGGGGATAATACCCAACAATCATAAAGGATGATTTGGTTTCTCTTGTGAGAAGCCACCATATGGGTTTGTCCATAGATGGTGGTACCTACTAAGCATCCAATAGTGATCATTGTTAACAGGGAAATCACCAATTTACTGGGTACACCTGGACCCATTTGGTGCAAAAGATTGGCGGCTCAATATGAAGACGCAGCTGTCCTTTTGCGAAATCTCAAAGGACTTTTTTCTGGAAAAGGATTCTTTCGCACAATGATGTTTGAAGTTACATGTTCCGTGAAAGTTGTGCAGGGTAGACCCTTTTTGTGAAACGTTTTCATGAATACCTACCACTGAAAACGAAGTTTGGTTGTGGGGCTGCTTCCGCAAATGAATGGTTTAAGTCCAGCATGGTTTCCTGCTTCATAGGGTTGTTTAAGAGTGGTTCATAGTTTGATGGCTGGCTTTTGGTCGGAGTACCTGTAAAACCCATTGACTTCATGGGTATACGGTATTGATGTTCAATGATGTTTCATACTTGGTTGCTGGTTGATAGAATGGATAGTGATGGTGAATGCTGAGTGTCGCCAACAACAACCGCACTGAGTCTGGGGGTACCACCAAGACCCATTGGGTTCATGCCGTTCATTTCATGGACCGGGTGGGTGAGCATGTGTACGATGGCTGGCAGCCCCGCTCAGGAGGATGTACGGAAGAAAGCCTTCGCTGAAGTTGCAGCAGCCAAAAAAGCTGGAACTCCAGTGGAGAAATGTGAGCAGCTGGGCACAACAGATGTAGCCACCATTCTGTATTGGTGCCACAGCTTGAGCAGTGGCTGTCAACAAGCACAACACAGATGCAACTGGCAAAAGTGCGAGCCGCACGTGTGAAAATTCCACGTAGGTTCCTAGCCAGTTGCATCCAGTTGCTCCTTTTGATCAGCTAGTTAAGAGTGAATCCATTGCGACATCGCGCGCGTCCGCTATTTGATGCGCACCGATTCGCACCGATTCGCACCGATTCGCACCGGTTCGCACCGATTTGCACCGGTTCGCTATTTGATGCGCACCGATTTGACCGATTCGCACCTGTTCGCACCGATTCGCACCTGTTCGCACCGATTCGCACCTGTTCGCACCGATTCGCACCGATTCGCACCGGTTTGCAACAATTCGCACCGGTTTGCAACAATTCGCCGATTTGCACCGGTCCGCGCCAATTCGCACCGGTTTGCGCCGATTTGCACAGTTTTGCACCAGTGTGCAAATGGAATGAAGGGTTTGAACCCCAAGCATCGTTGCGTTCCGAGCTGGAGCATCAGCTGCGCATGAAAGTGTGAGCAAGAGTTTGAGCTTTGTCATGGCTTTATCTTTGATGTAGTCCGAGTCCTCAGCAATCTTGTGCATGTATGCATTTCGGCAAGCACATGGAACACGCCAGAGTAGAGCAAAAACTCTACGCCGACTGCGCAAGATAGCCGCCGCCCAGGGCAGACGCAGGGCGCGCAACCCTTCCAAAGTACCACGCTGGCCACACAGAACGAATGTCATACATCCAAAGGATCACGCCAGATGATGATGATGATGATGATGATGATGATGATGATTATGATTTTGATTGTGGTGATGATGATGATCATGCATGATGGTGATGATGGTGATGATGATGATCATCATGATGATGATGGTGGTGATGATGATGATGCTGGGAAGAGGTAGGCTTAGGAGGAAGATGGGAGGAGGAGCCCAGAAGGAGGAGGAGAAGGAGAAGGAGGAGCGGCGGGTCATGGTTGGTCACGACCAAAAAAAAACAGCAATTCAATGTGAGGAATGAAAAAACCAGACAAAAACGTATCGCGCAAAAACGCGCCGCGCAAAAACATTAAAAAAAAACAAACAAAACGTAGCAGACAGACAAAAGCGCGCCAGACACAAACATACCGCACAAAAAACGTACCGGACAAAGACATACCACACAAAAACGTACTGAAAAACGTGCCAGACGAAAACGCACCGAACAAAAATGCACCAGCCAAAAACGTATTTGATACCACAGATCAACGCAGCGGCCAAACATACCAGACAAAAACGAACCAGACAAAAGCTATTTGATCTATTTGTCCGCGCAGCCTTTACAAACCCATACCCAGTGCCACACCGGCCACACGAGTAGCGGGCGATCCGGCGCCCAAGGAACCCAAGGGCGACGCAGGGCGGGCACGCCCTCCGCCGCGCAAAATGGCCGGTGCCAAAAGCAGACACCCTTCCGCTCAGCATCTACAGTTTCCTCCGAAGTATACCATGTTGGCAAAGGTCGGCCACACAGAACCAATGTCGTACATCCGAGAGACCACGCCGATGATGATGATGATGATGATGAGGAGGAGGATGAAAATGATGATGATGATGATGATGATGAGGAGGATGATGATGATGAGGGTGATGATGATGATGATGATGATGATGATGATGTGGATGATGATGAGGGGGATGATGATGATGAGCATGATGATGATGATGATGATGATAATGATGATGATGTGGATGATGATGATGATGATGATGTTGATGATTATGATTTTGATTGTGGTGATGATGATGATCATGCATGATGGTGATGCTGGGAAGAGGAGGAGGAGGAAGATGGGAGGAGGAAGGCGGGAGGAGAAGGAGGAGGAGGAGCGGCGGGCGGGGAACAAACACACCGAAACAAAAACCAATTTCAAACCTTGCAGGTTTTTTTGGGTTTTCTCGTTTTTGCGGCTTTCGCATTTTTGCGCGTGCGCTCGCCGTAGACCAAGACACGCGAGTGGCTTACACAGATCATAGCCATTACCCTGATGACATTGTTGGGGGGTGGTGGCGGATCGATTGGTTTTCAGTGCTAGCCAGCTGGTCGTATGAATTCTTTACAAGCTGTATGATGGCGAGTCTTGTGAGTCAGAATTCATTGATTCAAAGTTCGTGTTTGATGAGTACGAAATATGTTGATAAAAACGTTGAAGAATTCAAGCATCCTTCTTAATGGAATTATGTTCTTTATTGCACATGGAACAACTTGGAATTTCATTTTTGGCTAAAATTGTTGTTACGTATTCATCCGTAGGGAAACGACCAGACAAACCGGACGAACCCGCGCGAACCCGCGCAAAACCGCGCAAACCCGCGCAAAACCGCGCAAACCCGCGCAAACCCGCGCAAACGCGCAAACCCGCGCAAACCCGCACAAACCCGCGCAAACCTGCGCAAACCCGTGCAAACCCGCGCAAACCCGCGCAAACCTGCGCAAACCCGTGCAAACCCGCGCAAACCCGCGCGAACCTGTGCAAACCCGCGCAAACCCGCGCAAACCCGCGCGAACCCGTGCAAACCCGCGCAACCAAATATGGACACGATTCCCGCTACACTGGAGTGAATCATAAATGTCAATACTGGCAATGATTGAATGAAATTGTCAATTTTGGAAGCCATTTGTTTCAAGAACAAACACAGATTCCTAGGAATGGCCACAATTTGGAAATGGACGACATCTTTGGGTTCACTTTCCAGCTCCTTCTTTCTGGACCACAGATCCAGGAGGTAGCACCCAGAGCGTTGTGCCTCACTTTTTCAGCAAACGTCCAAAAGTTCTCCATGTCATGGAGGTTTGTGCATAGATCCACGTTCATGCCTTTATATGTATAGATAGACAGGCATACGCGGTTGTACATACATCTACATTTACATATGAATACACATGACACATATAGCGATACCAGAAATATCAATATTGTTTCATTAGTACAGAAATGTGTCAAACTATTATTCGCATATATACATATACATATACATTTCATTTTGTGGCCCATCAACCTGTATCAAACACGCACACACACACATCAATACATACATATATATATATATATATATATTTACAGCTTCCCACCCAATTGCACACCTATACATATATCTATGTATATGTTTTTGAACCTACCATGTAACGTTTATACCTGTACATCCATGTCACTATCTATGTATGTGTGTTTATCTTTGGATCTTTATATCTATCTATATCTATCTATCTATATCTATATCTATATCTATATATCTAATTTTTTTTTATATTTATTTGTAAATATATATCTTTTTATTTCTTTCTGTTTCCATCTCTGATTTGTGTGGCTCACCTCAACGATGGCCTTGGCCTCGGCCTCTTTAGGTATCTCCAGGGTATCCTGGACGAGACGCTGCGTGTGAAGCCGCCCAGCGGCGGAGGCTTTCGCCTGGCGGAGGAGGAGCTGCAGATCGGTGCCGCGGCGGAGCTGCCCCGGGGGCGTCGTTGGGGCACGGCGTCGTGAGGTGCTTGGGAGGCTGGCTCAGTAGG
>VSDK01005328.1:197370-214986 GCA_009767595.1 Symbiodinium kawagutii | reverse complement strand
TCAGCAGGTGGTTGATGGTGGTTTTTGTATGTGATGTATGGTGATTTAGAGTGATTTTTGGTGATGTATGGTGATTTAGGGTGATTTATAGGGATTTAGAGTGATTTAGAGTGATTTAGGGTGATTTAGAGTGGTTGATAGGTGGTGTTTTTAAGGTTTATGTCGAAGGGGGGTGTTTATAGTGGTTTATGATCGTTGTTTGATGGTTAATTGATACGGTGAGTGGTTGCTGAATAACAATGGTTCATGTTTTTTGCCAAAAGATCCATGTTTAGAATGATGATTAGTGATGGTTACTGATGATGAATGATGGTGTAGAGTGATGGGTAGTGTTGTGGTTGATGATGGGTAATGTTGGTGATGATAAGTGATGACTGATGCTGGTCCATGAATGTTCATGACTGTTCATGATGTTTGTTTATACTGGACAATCATGGGTGGTACTGAACAATAACAGATAATTGACAGTGAATGATGCTTCGTAATGATAAAAGCGGTTTCAGTCAAATGGATGATACGACTATTCCAATCAGTTGATGATTATCATGGTACTGCTGGGTTTGGATACTGAGCTAAAATCAGGTCTCAGCAAAGTACGATCCAAAAGTGATGGGACTTTTTCCCCAAGTGTCCTTAAACTTTTGATGTGGTAGTTCCTCAAGTCATTGGGGTACCCCCAGTTATCATCCACTACTAACCATTTCTAGTAATAGACCAACCATTTTCTGGGTCCCCTATGGCTTAAGAACCCTCCCATGCAATCACCAATCCATTGAGGGCATGGAGAACCATCGCATCCAAGGTGGCTATCGCATCCCGAAGGGCTACGTGGTCTCTGCAGATCCAAGGATATCCAACACGGACAGCAAGTTCCTTGCTTCACAGCAAGGAGCTCTGTTGAAATCTTCTGAACGGGATTGCCACAATCCCACTTGGTTGACTTGGGTCAGTGCACTAGGGTACAGTGACTACCACTTGAGATAAGAAAAAGTAGGGAATTGAACAGAAGTACTGCGAAATCCCTGGTCCAGAATGCACCGCCCGAAACGACAATGGAACGACATCTGCATGTAGCAATCTCTCGCTCTTTCGTTCTCTCTGTCTCTCTCCCTCCCTCTCTTTTTCTCTTTGTGGATTTCTCTCGCTTTCTTTGGCTTGCTCTCTTTGCCTCTCTTTTCTCTCCTGGAAAATTCTTTTGGATTGTAGCTAGGGCATAATTTTTGTATGCATGGTAGACATAAATAACTATAACTAAATGGCTCACCATCTTATATTTGGGGGGCGCGCAGCTTTATATCATTGCTCAGCTTTGGTTTCCAGCAAGTAATCCTTCGAAATCATGGGTTTGGGATGACCTGCTTGACTTTCAATGATGGTGGGAAGTTTCGAAGAGGCGGCCGAGAGGATGCTGTTTTACATCCTGACCGTCTCGACAAGAGATGATTATACGGAGAATAATCATCATAACTACATCTAACTAACTATCATCTAGTCATCATGATCACCCATGCTAGGACCATCATGAAATGATATCTATGTTGTAGATACATCTTATCTGGGTCACTTCACCCTGTGTCCCCCTGGTTCCCCTATCATTCACCATTGTTTTCCCTATAGTTTTTGTTGGTGAACTGATCCACCATGAAATTGGTTGACTAACTGCTTGACCCAGCTCGCCATATAGCTGGTATATTCCCTAGTATTGTTGCTGAACTTATCCCCTATTATCAACCAGCTAAACCAGCTAATATTGTTGGTCAAATTATAGTGATGATGATAATAAGCAACAATACTAGGGGATATAACAAGCAATTATAGCTGGTGATAATATTATACTATTGTAGCTGGTAGTTATAGTGCTGGTGATCCTATCTACCATGCGTGATCCAGTGGGGCGCCGTCCGGCAGCTGTTGGAAGGTTGCACGCCCAACCGGCTTCTGGGATGACCGTTGTGGTGGTGGCGACGGGGTGGGCTCGGATGCTGACCCAGTCGTTGAAATCCATGAGAAGATGTAGTGATATGTATATGGCTATGGGTCAATATTAAGCAACCAACCAACCAACCAATGGTTAATGGTTATTAATTAATAGTGGATAACAACCAACAATAGTAGGGGATATACCAACTATATATGGCTATGGGTCAAGCAGTTAACCAACCAATCATGGGGGATGATAACAAGTAATAATAGGGAAAACACTGGTTAATGATGGGGAACCAGGGGTACGGGTTTTTGACCCACAGCCATATGTTTCAATAAATGTACACGATATTCCGACTCAATCATTTTCAGTTACACAATTAAAGTGTTTCAGTTTCTTTTTGAACAATTGTTGTTGGATATTGCCATGAAATAGGGCTATCAGCAACAATTGCAAGCAATACACAATTGTAGGGGTGGTCCAACCCTGAAGTAGAGACGCTTTTCTGAATGGAAAGTTTCGGACCTTCTACCACCTAACGTTGCTTGCCTAGACTATAGCCTCATGTGATGCAGCCCATCGCAAAAAAGACGATTTCGCACATGTCCAAGGAGTCAACAAAAAAGGTTCACAAGAAAGCTCGATACACCGTTTTTGACAGGGTCGACGTTTGAGCATTGGACCCCCGCAATGAAACAACATCCTCCATTGGCTCGTTTCAACGACAACTGTGGGGTAGATAGCACCTCCTTTTTTTAGCTCTAAAGAGTAATTGCACATCGATGCCATTGGAGTGTTTTGCAATCCCCTGGCCTGTTTCCCAAAATGGGCTTCCGGTGATGCCACAGGGATTTGCCGCTTCTAAGTGACTTTCAAAAGGGGTGCAGGGGTTGGAAAGGCCGATGCATGCATGAAATGATGGTGGCTACTTGGTAGTGATATGCATGTTGATACACTTAGTCTCCGATGGGACCAATCAAGTCCCGGGTTGGACCAAGTATATTGGCCAAGAGGGATGGCAATTTCCAGGTCGCTTTTGAGCTTGGCGTTTCAGGGCCCAAACAAGTTTCACCTTTCTGCTTTCCCACGGTTCTCCTGGTCTTTGAAGAGCATTGAGTTTGCTTTCTCAATTGTTTCTGGGTACATACGTACGAGGACTTTGGCATTGTTTCGGGGTGTGACTGCGAATCACTGTAAGAATGCCAGGTGAACAAGATTATTTTTCCAAAATGACCAACCTACCGCCAGTAGTCCTTTTCCCCAAGCCTTTTAGACCCTTTCGGGATTGAATGTTGCAAGAGAACTCTTCAAGGTTTTTTATGCAATGGGGGGGAAGGGGTGAAGGTTGCATGAAATATCCTCACACCAAACCTGCCATTGCAGTTCGACCGTAAACCAATGCCACCCCCTGAGGAAACCTTCAACCCTGACCGCTTCATCGAAAGGCTTGCGGTTTTCGTGGTTTGACAGCCAGGGCATCATGAAAGTGAGGCGTTTGGTGGCCGATGTTTGATCTAAACTATAATGCTTACTGTCGGGTTACCACTGCTAGATCATTATTGACCAGTATTGATTATTGTGCATGCTGCTTTCAGCTTGTGACTGGGGGTTCCGACTGGTATAGACATAGACTTGTTCTGTATACATTTATGCAATATTGGCTGCCATTGGGATTGATCATGTCGATGATCACCACTACTATCGCAATGTTAGGATTGAACATTTCATGGAAAATGGGGGAAGTTTTTTCTTTGTTGGGTGATCAACGATTAACCATTTTGGAGGAGGGGGGTTTCTTATTTTCTTCCAATGCCAGTTATGGACATGATGGGAATGCTAAGCTCAACCATCGCAAAAAACGGGATGTGGCAAATGATTTTGCGATCCCAGTTTGTAAGTAGATGCTGGCAGATAAGTAGGCTAAACGAAGCCAAGTGATTTTGCCTGATATCTATAGTTTGAACTACTCCTCATTTACTAGCTCAGACTTCACTGTGATCGGCCACTGTTAAGCGATGGTGCAGCCTTGTGTTGCCCTGCCTTTTGGTCAAACCTGTCCAATGCAAAAATGACCACTGAATGAACATCTGAATCTCCGACTCTCAAGTTACAGGGATGTCAACACCCTTGTTATATCATGATCAGTCACAACAGGCAGTTGTAATCATTGACAGCCACCATCAAGTTTCCGTTGTTAGCGTCAAAGGGGATTATTATCAAGATTCTCGTGTGGAATTCCCTGGAGAGCAATGTCAACGATCTTGGTGCCATTTCTTATACTATCAGTGGGTGCTATCATGATTGTTTGGATTCTTGCCATTTCCATTACCATTGATGAGTTTCCTGGTTGTTGGTTCCAGGGGCATCCTTGTTTGCTCATCGGTCTCATTGAGATTGCTAGCCCCAAATAGGGAGCCAGCACCATATTTTAACCAATTTTGGGCGGCTAATTACCAACATGATTCCTGTTTGGGGAGCTTAATGTGAACATTTGTCATCAGTTGTATCAGCCAACCCCTGATGTTAATCAATAATCAATAACATCAGGAAACAAACGATGACTAACAACAACTCTTCAACATCCTTACAAATAGCAAACATCAAGAAACAACCAAGAAACAACAATCAACAACCAACAATCAACAACCATCAGGACCATCAGTCAACAATCAACCACCATAAAACGCCCTCAGAACAACCCTCAAAACCATCAACAACCATCAGCCAACCACAAGCACAACAGTCCCTATATCAACCATAAAAACCCTCGAAACAACCACCACAAGCATCCCCAAACTTCCATGGCAAACCACGGGGCACCCAACTTGTTCCACTGCCAGGCCCACTCGTTCGATGCCCAAGGGCAGTTGGTTCCCTGGGGGCATCGGGCTGCACGGCTGCCCGGGCATCCCCTTCGCCATGCTCGTGTCCAAGGCGCCGCCACGGTGCTGCCTTGCAGCGCCCGGCTCGGTTGGGGTGGTGGTAAGGGATGGTATGACCAGTGGGGTAGCAGGCCTATGGCAGGTTTATACCAGGCTTATTTAGCAGGTTTATAGGGTGAGAATAAGGTTTTTTTTGTTGGTTTAGTACTTTTTAAATGGTTAAGAATGGTTTGTATTACTATAGGAGCGGCACAGCCCTCGGCCAGCAATGTCAAAAAGATGTTTGTTACTATGGTTAAGAATATGGAATTTGATAACATTTATAGGGGCGAGTTTTATAGGAGTTACCTATGGGAAATAATGATTGATGATAGGGGATAACAGCGTTTTATAGAGGGCCTTATTGGGGTTATGATCATTAGTGATGGTTAGTAAATGTTAGTAATAGGAATTGATCACCAACAATAGTGGTTAAACAACTACGATTGTTGGCGGTTTGATAGACATTTTTTATTGTCCCAAATGTGATTATTAACAAATGGTTGGTCGATTCATATGTTTCATGGGTGTTGAAACCACAACCCTGCAATGGTAAGCCAAATTGTTACCACTTGGTCATACCCACTGGTATATTGTCAACAAATGGGACTCGATAATAAATGGGAACAATAAGCCAAATCACACGCGGTATGACCAGTGGTGTCACAATTCACATTAATTCATTACTAATACATCAACCGGTGACAACCATTGATGTCACTGATGCGATTGATATTCCAAGTTTTAGTGATGAAAGGGTGCGTAACACCACCAGTGAACACCAGCCACTGAAAACAATTAAATTGCGCGCAGTCAATACAAATACTTAGTGCAAGTGTAAAATTATCACCGACAGTATCCAAAGCTGATCACCACAGTATCCGTAGTTGGTGGTTTCAAACATTTTGATTTTGGCACATGTATTCACTGAAATGGTTGGTGAAGTTGAGCATGTTGTTCATGACGAGGTATTCAACCACCAACCAGCATTCTACAAGGTGGACATCCAACCACATATCACTTGGGTTAGTTCACCCCTATATATAACTGGTAGGAATCACCCTAATTCGATTAGTTATAAACCAACTAACCGTTCAGTAGTTGGTGGCCCACGTGTTGCACAACCACTATTATTGATCATTATCAACCATCATTAACCATATATCATCATTATTAATTACTATCAACCACTAGTTAACCATGGGTAGTGAAACCACTAGTATGGGTTGATGGTAGTGAAACCAGGTTATTGCCAAAAAACATTGGTTTTGTTAGTAGAGGCAAGCCGATGGTAATCACTATTAACCATATATCATGTGCTTTTCGCATGTGGATTGCAGGCTGCGAAGCATCGAGGGCCAGCTCTGGCCTCATAGAATGGGTGAGGAACGTTGTGAGTTTGAAATCTGCCTGAATTTATTGAGTACTCGAGGCAAATTCATCTTGGTCTTGCCCTAGTTTTGTTATCGTTGGGTGCTCAAACAGTTAGATCTGACGTGTATTTTTTATATATTCTTTTCTTTGTCTGACGAAGTCAGGCACCGGCTTGTGTGAAGCCTTCTTGCGTCATGGCCTTAAATATCAATTTTATTTTGGACAGCTGACACCTTTCCATTTGCCATCAATCAAGGTGTCCATTCCATTTTTTTGGCAAGCGCGTCAATTTTGCGGCCGACGACCGCTTCATGAAAAGACACGCTCGACAAGGCTCGTGGTGTTTGTCCCGTGGTGAAGATCGAATTTTTACATCTTTGTCGTTACGCTATTTTGATCCGGACTGGATGTTTGCCAGGTTTGGGGACTTCAAAGACACATGTCTTTTGTCCTCCCCCGAGCCTTGCCACGTGGTTGGCTGACAAAGGGGTGGGTGTCTCAGGAGTTCATCAAATTGTTGTTTTTGAATTACTGTTATCGGTGTAGGCGTCTGGTGTTTGTGTGGAACATGCCCAGGCGAGGTGGGCTTATCGCCCAAATCATTTTTCCTTCCACTAAGGCGTGGGAATTATTTTGTTGTAGTTGGCGCCTCTTTGGTATGTCATGTTCAACGTAGGAAAGGAACAAGAAGAAGCACAGCGAGGAGGGGAATACCGTCTCGAACTTATTGCCTTTGTTTTTTTTTGCGCTGTGTTTTATATGCGAGGAGGCTTGCAATTGTAAGCTGAGGCAATGGCCGCCTTCATGGGCATCGAACACGAGGACTGCTGTGGTCTTTTATTTGAACTTGAGAAATAACAACCACTACGTTGGGAGCATAATTTATAGTCTGGCATTTCTCAATTTGCTTTGTCCAGGCTGACCTGATTCCGCAGCGTGATGAAGCTGCTATGGCCGCGATGGCCCAGGACCTTGTAATGATGTGTTCTTTGAACATTAACATTGTTTTCTCAATGCAAGCAATTTTACAAGTGCTCGTAGACTATAGTTTTTTTGGAGGAAGTGCCGATGGTGGGAATTGAGGAAGAACTCGAGGCGCGAGACGGTTTGTTCTCGATAGCAGTTCTTTTGCTTTTTGCAATTTTTGTTGACAGGATCTATCATCTCGCACCCACAGCGAGCACCTGGCCACTACTGTGTTCGACTCCGCCACAGACGAGGAGTGCAAGAGTGTTGTCGCCATTTGCACACTTCCAACAGGTCCAACATACAAGAATATTTTTTTGGCAATGTAATAGTGAAAAATATGTGTGTGAGGTTCTTTGTAGGATTTGCTATTTTCACAAGCTATCGTGTGCTTGGTATTGTGTTTGGCTTACAGGAGGGGAGTGACAGTGAAGGGAATGTGCCACTGCCATTGCCTCAGAGTACATGATTATTTGATATCCTGTGCGTCTATCCAGGATTTATATTACTTTCTTTTTTAACAGTTTGTAATGAGGCAGAAGGTCATCGAGTTTGGCGATGACTTCATAGCCGGCCTGGTGAATATGAACGAGGAGGAGGATGATCCGCGTCCTCTTCTGTCTGCAAAGGCGTTGACAGCGCTTCTGCAGCAGAATGAGGATGCATTGAAGAAATGCAGGCGGGGAACCCTTTATATTTATATTATTTATGTTCATTACGCCCACTCGATTGTGTGTATGTGTACATGTGTGTGTTTCCCTGTCCGGAGGCCCAATAAAGCCGGCAAGCGGGCTATTGCGGCTTTCAAGCGCTTAAGCGATTGCGAGCAGAGGCTCGCTAGTTGACCTTTGTCAGGTTTATGTCATGTTTCTTAATTGTACAGCTTTACGTTGTTGCGAGGTGGCTCTTGGATTCTCTTCCAATTTATTCCTTTAACTGGGAGAAGGAGGAGCAGCCTCGAAATGAGCAGTTGCGCTTCCAGAACGCTCTCATCGGTGGCGAGGTGAGCGACAATGAGGACGCGTCCAAGCAGTGATGTTGATGATTCTTTTCATGGATTCTGTTGATTATTGTCATTTAGTCGGTGGATTGTGTATGAAGTGTTGTTGATGTAATGAATGTATGTGGCAGAAGCTGGGTATTTTTATCATTTTCTGATTTTATTTGCCCTTTGGGTACAAACTGTATGTTTGGTGCAAATGTTGTCTGGGTTTTGCTTTGAGCAAACAGCCAGGAGGGATATGCAAGCGACGATTTCCTCATGGAGCACGTTACCACAGAGTGGATGAGCGAGGAGAATCAATTGTGGAGCATTTGTGGGTGGTGTATATTTAGTTGTTTCTTAAATTGAGCGGGTGATGGTTACTGGAGAGGACAAAATGATGTGCATATGATTGCGCAAGTAGATGTGTTCATGTTTTGAGAAAATGAATGTGCAGGAAAACCCAGAGCCCGATGTGGTGCCGGTCACAGATCGCTTTTTGACCAAGAAAGCCGGCGCAATCTTGCTGCCGGACAAGGAAGTGGTTCTTTTGGACAAGGCTCGTTCTTGTGACAAGTGTTTGCAAATCAAATGTTCTCTGGGTGTGCATTTTGTTGTTGAAATTTTCACATCAGCGGTTTCGTGTGTAGGAGACTTCCTTGAAAGCCATTTCTCGTGTCAGCTGCGAGCTCAATGCAAGAGTGTGGCAAGCCGACTTCGGCATGAGAAGTGGGAAGCCGAAACAATTGTCTCGGGTTCGCTTTGGTGAGCGGAACAATGGCGAAGGTGCGCTGGTGAACTGAGCGTTTCGTTGTTGAGTTTTCCTATCATGTATGAGTTTTTCTGCGCAGGGAATATCAGTTCATGTCGCCAATTTCCACGCGAGTTTAAATCATTCAGTGCTTTGTTCTTTGAGTTGTTGTGTTTGTTTATGTGTTAACTAAGTGTCTTTATTTTTTGTGTTTGTCAGGTCATGAAGAGTCGGCGGAGACTGCTGATGCTCCTGATGAATTTCCGAACACATTGCTGTTCTCACTGGCAGGGAGAATGGCATGTGCTATTATTGCACAAATCCCCTGACCAGTTGTGATTCAGCTATGTGGTTGATTCATTCCAAGGCGCGGGGATGTACCAAGTTTATTTGGTTCATGCTTTTGTTACTTTGTGGGTTTTGGAATGTCGTTGTGCCAGCCCTACATTTGTGTTTTTTTCCTGGTGTGTAGTGATGTGGCGTATGTGTGTGTGATGTTCCTGGCAGGCTGCGAAACGGGATTTCTATGCGCGATTGCCTTTGCTCTTCACCCCTGTGGAGAAGCTCATTACATGGTTTGAGTTGGAATCGCAGAGATGAATTGGATTCCTGAAGAGTTGAACCCCCGTGGAGTGGACCCGAAGGCCAGGTTGCTGCGATTGTTGTGTGTTTGAATTGCTGTAATTTGTCCAAGACGTCATCTTGATCAGGTTCCCGTGAAGTTTTTGGTTACCGAGGTCGGAGCCGACGGTCTACCACCGCTGCCCAGAGCCTGGAGGCTTCCAGGTCTGGGTAGCGGTGGCTGGAGGGGACTGTTGGGAGGCGGAGTGCCCGCGCGGCGTGCCCTGCTGGGACGAGCGCTACCAACCTGCTGGCCATGTGGCCTGGGGCCAGCAGGTGTGGGGCACTCTTGGCAACGGAGGTTCCTTGGCAGCTTTGGCTTGGGACTTGATGCCTTTGAGCGCCATCATTCTCGCCCTCTTGCAAGCTGCAGGCATGCTGAAGCTTTGCAACGGCCACACTGTGCACGTGTGGCGGGGCGGTGCGCTGCGCCTGCAGAGGCTTCAGGTGCGCATATCCGCTTCGCCGGCCCCATCCCCCTCCCCTTTGCGACCCTATCTGCCGACAGGACCTGGAGGTGCAAGCGCGCCGGGTGCGGGCGTGGACGTGGCGCTGCGCTTGGCTGGCCCACGCAGCAGACTCTTGTTTGCGTGTACGCATGTCTGTATGAATGAATGAAGGAATGAATGAATGAATGAATGAATGACTGAATGAATGAATGAATGAATGACTGAATGAATGGATGAATGAATGAATGAATGAGTGAATGAACGAATGAACGAATGAATGAAAGAGTGAATGAATGAGCGAATGAGTGAATGAATGAATGAACGAATGAACGAATGAACGAATGAACGAATGAACGAATGAATGAATGAATGAACGAACGAATGAATGAATGCATGAATGCACGAATGAAAAAATGAATGAATAAATGAGTGATTGAATGAATGAATGAATGCATGAATGAGTGAATGAGTGAATGAGTGAATGAATGAATGAATGAATGAACGAATGACTGAATGAATGAATGAATGAGTGCATGAAAGAAATTAATGAATGAAGTAAATGAATGAATAAAAAAGATTGAATGAAAAAAAGAAGTTATTGAAAAAAGAAATGAATGAAAAAAGAAATGAAGTGAGTGAATGAATGAATGAATGAATGAATGAATGAATGAATAAATGAATGAATGAATGAATGAATGGATGAATGAATGAATGACAGAATGAACGAATGAATGAATGAATGAATGAATGAGTGAGTGAATGAGTGAATGAATGAATGAATGAGTGAGTGAATGAGTGAATGAGTGAATGAGTGAGTGAATGAATGAAAGAGTGAATGAATGAGCGAATGAGTGAATGAATGAATGAACGAATGAACGAATGAATGAGTTGAATGCATGAACGAATGAATGAATGAATGAATGAATGAACGAATGAATGAATGAATGATTGAATGAACGAATGAACGAATGAATGGAGGAATGATTGATTGGATGAGGGAAGGGATGATGGAATGGATGATGGAATGGATGATGGAATGGATGATGGAATGGATGATGGAATGGATAATGATGGAATGGAATTGAATGGAATGGGATGGGATGGGATGGGATGGAGTGGAGTGGGGTGGAGTGGAGTGGAGTGGAATAGAATGGAATGCAATGCAATGCAATGCAATGAAATCCTTTTCATGTCCATGTTTGTCTTTCAGGATGGTCAGGCCGAAGTGTCTGTTTTGGCTGCCATCGCTCTTGGGCTCATCGGAAACAGGAGATACCCGTTGGGCGCTCCAGGCTTAAAACTTATGGCTGGTGCCTGGTTGGTGGTTTCAAACATTTTTTTTCCCTGGTAGTTATTAACAATTGGTTGGTAGACTAATATTTTTCATAGGGGTTGAAACCACCAACCAGTCATCATTTTTAATCACTATTCACCTTCTATAAATCACTATTAATTGGGGGGGTTGCCATTCTAATGGAAAACTAAGGCCTTTAGGTTATACCCCCCATTAATCAACCCGGGGTTTTTTAATCCTGGGTCAACATTAACCATATGTAAATCAACAACCCGCTTTCAGGCATGGCAGCCGCGAAATCACCGACCTTTCACCAGGTCTTCTTTGCCACCTGGCTGGAGAAGTTCCAGGATTGGCAGCCCACCAAAGGTAGCAAGGCGCGTCCCGCGCGGCACGACCTGCCGCTCCGGGGGCTTGGGAGCTGAGCCATGGATGGGCCACCAACAGCACATGGAGGCTTCTGAATAACTAGGGCTACCCACAAACCATCCAAATATCAAGCATGTATAATAATAATCAGTGATGAGCCAACCATTTTTGGGGGTCCCCATTTTGAGAAACCACCACGTCATGAGAAATTGGAGGAGGAACATCCCAACTTTGTGCCGATTCTGTTGATTTTTGCTGGGGAGAATATTTGGTTTTCGGCCCAATGCCATGGATTTTTTGTTGCGAACGTTTATGTTGGAAAGGAATTGTATATCTCAGTGGAATTTGTCGTGCGAGGGTTTGCCGGATTGGAACCAAGTATCCATGCTGGGGATAGCAGCAGCAACTCGGTAATTAATCAAATCAAGATGCGTTCAATTCAATGGGAGTGATGATGTACCTCAGTGATGCAAGCTGCAAATGAGGATGTATTTGGTGGGTCAATTGTGAAGGAACATATGTGTTTGAGTTTTGACCCTAGTAAGTGTGTGCATTGGCTTTAGCTGAATATCCATAGTGAGAATAAGTGATCCTGCCATTTGGAGTGCCGAGTTAACACCAAGAGCTCTTCCTGGATTTGGGGCCCTGGAATTCTGGGGGGATACTCCCAGTTTGAAACCACAACCAGATTCTCCATGCATGGTACATTTACCTATTTAGATCTATTTACATACATTTGGGTCCCTTTACAGGTACCTGGTACCTGGGATCATCGCGGCTGAACGACCGTTGCGCATCCTTTAGGAGGAGTGGGTGCCGATCCCCATTCGCATCATCGGCGACAAGTACGAGATCGAGGTGACTCAGCGTTAGGGCGGCAGCATCCAGCTGTGACGACCGCGGCGATGCCACCCACACGGCGGTGGTCCAGGCTAGGAAGGGTGGGATGGCGGTCATCAGTTTTCTGAGTTTCCCAGTGCTTGGCACCTCGAAGAAACGGTGAATTGCACCAGGCACTCAGAAAGACCACTGGTTTAATCGGTGATGACTGGATCTAGGGACTGGATGGTCATCTTTCACTGGTTGATTCTCCTCATGTTGTTGGTTGTTTGTTGCCATTTTCTCTATCATATATTTTCTTACCCTGAATTAATTAACCACAGGTTGATTAGTTGGGGGGTACCATTTTAATGGGAAGCCAAGGCTTTGGGGGGATACCGCTATGAATCAACCAGGGGTTCATGAATCGAAGTTTAACATTACCCCTGGAATCTCCTAGACCATTCAAGCAAAATGATTCTTGCGATGGTCATGCCCATGCTTGGTCTATAGCTAGTGGTAGAACCGTATCAATACCGTATCAATAAACCAATCAACCCCCTATTAATCATCCCCAAGTGTAGTCATGGCTAAACTCACGTTAGCTTCTTAACTGCTGCACCGACCATCCTGTTCACTCGAAGTTTTCGGTAGCAAACAGCAAGACATACGTCAGTCACGAGATGTCACGAGACAGCCCCCGCATTCGCTGACCAAAAGAAGCGAGCTGAGCGGCGCAGCGGAGGGATTGGCACGGAGTGCCCGGAGCAAGCGACCAAATGTGGGCTACAAACCAGCCACATGGATCAAAGGTGGCAGTACGTACCTCTTATCATCACCCGAAGTAATTGGTTACCCTCAACCCCAGCCAAATGCTGGTAACCCCAAGTAAATCCAAGTAATCAGTCACCTCCAAACCAAAAACACATACTAGAAATCAGCCCAAGCAATTGGGTTACCCCCGAATAGAATGCCATGATTTGTTTTCACTATCCCTAGGGGCTGCTGTGAAAGGGGTGCCCGGTGATCAAGCGTACTAGGACAGGTTTGGTGCCGCCTTCCTTGATCAGTGAACTAGTTCAAGTTCATTGATGCTGCAGATGCATGTGCTTGAGGCTCGGGAATCACAAGTTGCATCTGTTTACAATAAGAACGTGATAGTTCTCTACTTGGTGAATATCGACAACATTGATGAACAGTGTATATTACGATTACCACTCAGTGGATGTCATGGTTGCTTGTGGAAGGGGTAGTCCCTCATCAACGCTAACGAGTTCCGTGGAAGCCTCCCCCACTCTGCGAAGAACCCACCATGGCTTAGCAAACAGCACCCCAACTCAGTGCAGTTTTTTCCCAGGGCAGCAACTTGGCCATGGAAGCTGAAGCCAGGGCCTGGGCCTGGGATGCCAGGCCAGTGTTTCAGGATGCTATGCTGCCACCCGGGCTCAACGGCGTGGGTCAACATGACAGTCAAGCCGCTGCCATAACCTCACTGAGACGTCGTCAGCCTCTCGCAGCAAAGCACAGGCGGACGACTGAAGAAATCCAAGCGAGGTGTAGAGCTGGTGCACTTTGACATGTGAAAAAAACCTATTATGACTTTGAGGTGAAGTTTAACATGTGAAAAAACAAGTGGAAACAAAGAGTTGAAGTCAAGTGTTAGCTGCTATTCGGACCATGTAGCTTTTCTAGCAAGAAAGGTTCAACCGCAAACAATCGGATTGCCATTGACACGCTTGTTCTTGTGCGCCATGAGACAGCCCCATGGCAGATGGAAGAGTGGATGTGGTTTTGCCAATCTGGTGCATGCCATGATAGATGGATAGATAGATAGAAAGATAGATACAGGCATACAGAGATAGAGTAGATTGTTAGAAAGATCGATGATAGATCCACAGATGGATTAGATGGATAACCTTGCAACATTGATCTCGGCAGTTTATTTCTTGTTCGTGAGATCAAATTGGAGGCCCTGCAGAATCCCCTGAGCTCTCTTCCCCCCTTCTGGGGTGGACATGCCATTAGGTGATGAAGGCTGACAATTGCTGTACTGCCAAGCCTAGAAAAAGAAGGTTGCCGAAAAAGCCTGGGTAGATGCCATGGGACATGCTTCATTCTTAGAGCACTAGATCAGCGTTAATTCCCCTTGATAGGCTATGGAACTTACAAGATCCAACACTCTCAAACTGACCAGGCACAGACATGACAAGCTAAAGGAATGATGGGATCATTCTTCCGGAATCGATTCTGGTCTTATCACTGATCATCCTATGATTCACTATGATTGGAAGAACTACTTTGGGAGAACCACGCTGATCAACCAGCTTGCTGCTGATCGGTTCTTCAAGCAGTGCTGTCAAGAACATTGCTTGGTGCAGTCGTCCAAGTGTGCAGTATCCGCCACGATGAATCACCACGAAGTTGAGCAGTTGACATGTTCAAGACACCAAGGGTTTGCACTGTACACCACTTCTTGATGTTGGCAATCATCTCGACATCACTTGAATCCACTTACTGATTGATGTTTCTGGCAATCATCTTCACATGATTGATACCACATGACTGGTTGGTGGTTTGATGGATCTTTGTTTGATTTTCCAAAACATAATTATTAACAAATGGTTGGTTGACCAACACGCATATTTTTCATGACGGGGTGGTGAGCACCAACAACCAGCTTATATCGATCATTCTCAACCATCAATGACCATATTCAGTCATTATTAACCACTATTAGCCACTAGCTTACCATGGGGTGGTGAGCACCACGAACCAGATGATACCACTTAATCGTCATGAACCACTATTCACCATCACCACTAGTTAACCACTTATTAATCACTAGTGCTACCAGATGGTAACATTTCACCAGTATACCACTTCATCATCATTAACCATTACTTTTTTACGTATCATTATCAACCATCATTATTAACCATCATTAACCTACCAGATGGTACCACTTCATCATTAGATTAGCCATTATTAGCCACTACGAACCATCATTAACCACTAGTTGACCAGTTATTATTAGCCACTATTAACCACAAGCTTATATTGATCATTACCAACCATCAGTAACCATATATAATCATTGTTAGCAACCATTAACCATTACTTAACTAGCATGATCAACCATCATTAACCACTACTTCACCACCTATTAACCACCATTACCCACTAGTTTACCATGGGGTGGTTCAACCACTTCATCATCATTATCAATCATCATTCGTGTTGATCATTATTAACCATTATAATCATTAGATTAGCCATTATTAGCCACTACTAACCATCATTAACTACTAGTTAACCACTACTTAACCACTTATTAACCACCATTAACCACTCGTTTACCATGGGGTGGCTGTTCGCACCACATCATCAGCTCGCTGCCTGAGGCGACGGCCGATTCAGGAGGTCTTTGCACCAGGTGCAGGTCATTCGGGGGGTCGGTAGGAACAGGGTGGCTTGAAGATGGCTTGAAGGTGGGTGGAAGATGGCTTGAAGGTGGGTTGAAGGTGGCCTTGATATAGAATAGTTGATGATACTTATGTTGACAATGGTAGTGGGTTACTGAAATGCCATGGTTGATGAATAGTCTTTGATATATCATGAGTTGATGCTTTGTGAATCGTCGGTCATGAGTTGATGAATTTGTTTTGGTAATGCGGATTCTTGGGGATCCAGGTGGTCACTCCCTTAGTGCTAATGAGTGCTGATTGGTTGCCGTACAATATGATGGATAAGTTGTATTTGATGATGGCTGATGATCAATGGAGTCAGTAGTTGATCTTGGCTGATGGTTATATGGGAACAGGTTGGAACTGAATCCTGGCATTTTTTCTAGAGATTCCTCCATGACCGAGGGCCAAGTAAGTGAACCACCGTTTGGGGCAGCAAGGCCAAGTTAAGTATGGAGAGAGCAATATTAGTTTATGATTCATCATGATGGGTTAAGACAATTCATTGCGCCATGAACATTGTTATCAGCGATGCAAAGAAATCTTGGTTGATACCCCCACAACGCATTTTTGTGTAACTGAAACTGGTCAACGATAGGAGGCATCAGCATGCCGAATGAGACTTGGAATAGCCAATTAATATCAATAGCCGATTTGAATGTCAACTTGGTATCATTTACAACTTAAGTTATTTCTCCTTGGCGATCCCTGGAGTTCTTACAGCTATTGATGGAAAGGCGATGTTTGCGTTGAATCGTGGCGCACTAAAATCTGGGCACTCATGATTTCCGTGTTTCACGCAGCCATGCGCAACACCCCGAGTTCAACGGCGAAGCGAAGCCATTCCTCCGGCGGTTCAGGAGATGAAACTGAAGAGGAATACCGAAAACGCATGAAGGAGAAGGAACAGGAGGTGCCACACAGGGAAGAATTGGGACAATTTTCGGTTCGGAATTGTTTAGCTCGACACTCCAGGCTAAGCTGGAAGGAAGTAGAAAAACCAACATTTGTTAATGGGTTTTACCTATAAAAGTGGTGATTTTCAGCTCAGCCAGGTTAGGGACTGCCAGAGCGTATGGATTTTTTCGCCCACCAATGACGAGCATTTCGGGTCCGGGGTCCGGGGTGCGAAAGGTTTCGACTGTCGAAACGACTCCCCACTGACTTGGACATGACTCAGGGGAGATCCAGCTGTAAATGTGTTTGCATGGCTGTTCCCAGCAAGGCCTTTGGTTTTTAGATTTGTTGGAAATGGTTCTTGTTGTTGGATACGTACTCAAAAGTTACCCCTTCTAAGGTTGCTGAGGACAGACCAAGGATATCATATTATTGTTAAGATTTGTTCGGTACTGTTTGGTTGATGGTTGATGATCATTACATTCTTGGTTAATAGTCAAATGCCAATGGATTCTTAGCAGCAGCAGCAGCAGGAGGAGGAGGAGGAGTAGGAGTAGTAGTTGCGGTAGTAGAAGAAGAAGTAGTAGTAGTAGTAGCAGTACTAGTAGTAGTAGCAGAGGTAAAAGGAGTGGTGGTGGTAGTGGTAGTAGTAGTAGCAGCAGTAGTAGTAGTAGTAGCTGTGGTGGTGGTAGTAGCAGTAGTACTAGTAGTAGTAGTAGTAGTAGTAGTAGTAGTAGTAGTAGTAGTAGTAGTAGTAGTAGTAGTAGTAGTAGTAGTAGTAGTAG